>JAUYWG010000249.1:811787-822525 GCA_034779775.1 Enteromius afrohamiltoni | reverse complement strand
TCTGTCTGTGTGACGCCACACCCACATGCATTTGAGAATGGCTTGATTTCAGAAGGGGCAACTTATTTTTATTAAATTATAACAAAACTACCTGTGGATCTTTATCATTGTAGGGTGGTTGTGTACACACACTCCCAACACACATTTCAATCCAAACAGCTTGTATGTGGCACCGGATGACCCCTTTAAGAAATTAATATTCCATTCAGCAAGAAAGCATTACATCGATCTAAACTACAGTAAAGACATGTATAAACGTTACAAAACATTCACCAAACAATCCTAATTCAGCTTTCCCGTTGCAGGAATAAATTACATTTTAAAATATACTAAAACAGCGAACTAGATCAAATACTGTATTTTTCTTTTAAATTGAAACAATATTTTGCAATATTACTGTTTTTACTGTATTTGTGATTAAATAAATGCAGCCTTGGTACATTTAAAAACTAAAATCTCACAAACCAAAAAAAAATATTATTTGTCATAAAATATTTAACCATATTAGAATTTTTTTAATGACAAATATTAGGTTTATACTATTAATGAAAAAAATATTTGAATACATATTTAAGCCTGAAATACAAATAAACTGAGGCATATACGTCTATGATTTTTTCTCTACCTTCAGTAAAATCATCAGAAGCTGCAGCAAGTTTTTCTTTAGTTTCCACGAAGAGGTTCCTCCCACTCACAGAGGCTGTGCTGAGGTTAGGCCAGGCCGGGGCTGTGGTTTTAGCATCTGACAAACACAAATCAGAGACTTTCCACTACATATTAATTTCAGACTATACTGCTAAAGTCATTTTAGTAACTTTAGCTGTGTTTGTTTAGCAAACTTTGTCTGTGTTATTATAGTATTATTGTTAGTGTCAAAATTACTTTTTTTTTTTTCTTTTTGATAAATCAAACTAATGATTCCAATCTCAAGGCAAGTATGCTCTTCAAACTGGATTTAAACCGAACGCACCGAACAGTCTGAGCATCTCTTCATCAACCTTCATTAAAGAAAGAGACATTCCCGCCATCTCCAGAGATGTCATAAACAATCCAGACATCACCCTCACAACCAGCACACCACGCTCCTCTGAAAAAGACAAACATGTATATTATTTGTTCTATTCATGCAAAAAAATATTGTCCAAGTACATAAAAGCTGAATGTTGCACATCTGGTATATGATTTCAAATGCGTGTTGTGCTACTCGAGTCTCACCTAGGCAGTTTACAGCTGCTTTAGAAACCACAGCGATTTCCAAACATGAGAGAGCACCAAGATTATTCACACACAGCACCACCTTGTCTCCTGTGAGAAAAAGACGGGTTTAAATACACACTCCTTCAGAATCAACCCTGTGCTGAATAAATACACCTTTTACCTGATTTCAGGGGCAGATGTGATTTGTTCGAGGATTCAGTCATGTGATTTATTATAGTTTTGACAACTTCATCAGCAGAGGCCACCTGTCAAAAAAAAAAAAAAAAAAATCAATCTGTTCAAAAAGGCAATACATCGTTTTTGTAGAGATTATCAGAACATTAAAAAAAACCCACTCACTTTTGATCTCTTAATACCTGGTTCTCCATGGATCCCTGTACAAATAAATATGAATTGTACATTTTATGTACAAATATGATGTGTCTTAAACACACTAATGTTCAAGTTTTTACTTTTATACTTTTATCCAGCATTAAATTGATCAAAAATGAGAGTAAATACATTTATAATGATGATTTTGTAGTTTGTATAAAATATTCATCAAAATATTCTGATGGTTTCCCTAAAAATATTAAGCAGCACGACTATTTTCACACTGATGATAACAGACGTTTCTTCAGCACCAAAGGCATATAGGGGAATATGGAGTAACAAATGCTGAAAATTCATCTTTTGCATCACATCATTTAAAAATATTAAAATGGATACCAAGTTATTTTACATTTTTTTACTGCGTTTTGTAACACATTAATTAATCCCAAGTTAAAAAACAAAACATTAAAAAGTATACTAACTGCTATGTAAAAAAGTTATTTTTACACTTTAGTTCTAAATCTCTCATACCCAGTCCCATCTCCATCTCTCCTGGTGGAAGCTGAAAAGATGGAAGGCATCCAGGCACACTGCATGGAGACAGACTAACACCCAGCGTACCTGATGAAACAGCAAAACATTTGGAACATAGGACAGTGGCTTTACTTCCACTCTGAAGACAAATATATACTGCAGTACTGCAACATGTAAGCTCAACAAACCAGATGCTGGCCTTTCTCACCAATATTTTTAGTTGCTTCATTCACCCGTGCAACAATTTCCTCCAACGGGCAACCTTTCTCAGCCAGAGCTCCAGCTATCTAAAAGTAAAACCACCTTTCATTAAAGCATAAAATTGTTTAATTGATGATCGCAAATTTCATTATTATTGCCCCTCAAGCTCATTATGGTACCTTATGTATAAACACAGTTCCACACAGGCCTCTCCTGCCAGCCTTGCTGGGCTCAGCGAAGGCAGAGTCATCTGCCACGATAACCATGTCCACCTGGACTCCCTGCGATCGGGCCTGTTCCACAGCTATGCCAAAGTTTAGGCGGTCACCTGTGTAGTTCTTCACGATGAGCAGGACTCCCGAAGCGCCACTCTTCCACAGAGTCAGAATAGCCGCCAGCACACTGCTTGGAGGAGGAGACGCAAATACTGCTCCCGCCACAGCTCCAGACAGCATTCCCACACCAATATAACCTGAACCAAAGGGACATTCATTATGTCATGAGCTCGAAATAGCATTTCCCAGGAAATGCATGAACTGCTAAATTGTACGTTGGAGGCCAAAATTATAAGAACATTAGTGTTTTCTCCAGCTAAAGAAAAGTTTCGAAGGAAGCCGTTTAAACAGTTAATCTACAAACCACACTAGTATCTATTTTCATGTTACTAGTACTTATTTTTTAAATACTAGTGCTTATTCTTTAGGTACTAATATTTACTGATCAAATACTAGTACTTATGTATTAGATACTAGTACTTATACTAGCAATTATATTCTTACTAGTAACTAATGAAGAAAAAAAAATTGCATTGACTTCTATGGAGATCTGTCATTGAGATATCAGCCATTCAGTTTTGACTAGTATGTATTCCACTTCTGCCTAGTCCTTACATTTTATGTACTAGTAGTAATTTATTAGGTACTAGTAAATATTATTTAGATACTAGTACCTAATGTGTTATATAGACTCTAGTTCTTACTCATTAGATACTAGTACTTAGTTACTAGTGCTTATTTATTAGAAAATAAGCACTAGTAAGTCAAATGCACCTCTCAAATCAAAGTTACACCCTTGTGTACAGCAAACCTGTTCATTTATTTATTTTGTATTTTTTTAATAAAATAATAATCTTAATAAAATTAGTGTCTTAACTCCATTTGGCCACTAGAGGTAACTTGATGACCAACAAGCACATTAGGCAAGCATGTTTTAGACATTAGTTTACAAAAATACGTTTTACATGCGTTTATGTACAAATTAATGTTTATTTATTTGTACAAAAGTAATAAATTACATCCATTGTTTCTCTCTAATCTCTCTCTTATAGCCTATGTTGGTTCATTAATATTCAACATATGATTAACATACTGGGCTGAAATGCAAATTGCAAAAGTATTAGTATCTATTAAGTTTAGGATATCTCTGGTCTAAAAAGTTACTAGTAACTATAAAATAAGAGCTAGATCTATTTTGTCTTACCAAGGAGAGTATAATTAAGTACTAGTCACTATTGGAATAAGTACTAGTATCTAATGAATAAGTACTAGTAATTTTAGAAAAGACACTCGTACTTAAAGAATAAGCACTAGTAGCTAATGAATAAGCACTAGTACTTCATAGTATCTAAAAATTAAGTACTAGTAGCATGGACATTTGTAACATTTATAGATTAAATGTTAAAAGGGATTGCGATACAGTGCTCCACACAGAGTTATTCTTTTAAGCGAATGGCCCTGTCCCAAATGGACACTTCACGTGCACTTTCGAGGGTTTAGGGTGCATGGGACTGGTGTTTCACGCTGTACCTGCATGCGCCGGTTCATGGCCAGATCCTCCGCCGGACAGAAGGGCTACCTTTCCCTTAATGCTTTCCAGATCGGACCGCAGCACAACTCTGTGCCCCCGGAGCAGCGACAGACCCGCGTTACTCCTGACGAGACCCTCTAAAGCCTCATCCACACACCTGTCAACCGAGTTCAATAACTTCCTCCGCACCTGCTCCGACCACATAAAAATAATACAGTTTGCATATCTGTCACCTTTTAGCACCGTTTTAACATCATCACAAGACTAAACCTAAAATATGTGGTTTGCTCAGTCAACATGTAAGTTATGTTAACTGTTTTCAGCAAGTAATATCCAGCAGGTCTACATACCTCCATCACGCCTACTTCAACCTTCGTCCTGACGTCTTCTTCTTCAGGGTTTTTAACGGCGGCTGACGACCAACTGAAGTAGGTGCATTACCGCCACCTTCTGCTCCGGAGTGTGGAACAGAGTTTTACAATCTACTTACCAAATCAATATTTGTGTTTCGAAGATGAACGAACGTCTTACGGGTTTGGAACGATATGAGGGTGAATAATTAATGACAGAATGTTAATTTTTGGTTGAAGAAGATCTGAGTCATTAAAATGATTCGGTCTTCCCAACAGGATATATCTCCCTCCAAAGAGCATTTCAGAAGTTCGGATTCGGAGTGAATACAATCATGGCCACCAGTTGGAAGGGTCGAAGAAGGAGACATCAAAGGAACAGTTATTTGGTCCCCTACACCCTTCAACCCTTAGCTCTCACTTTGGAGGGTAAACACTTTGAAGGGCTTAGGGCATAAAGATGAGCCCTTCCAAATGGACCGCAGGGTTTGGTTTTGTTCACTTCCACAAACAAGCATCTGTGATGATGACGTCACAGAGCCCACCCCAGATCATGTTGAATTTGGGTCTAGGACTTGAACGAGAGGCAGTATGTCTTGAGCGTTTTATTTCAGAACAGATTCATACTTAATTGTGAGTTTTATTCTCCCGTTAATCCATCTTTATTTTTGCATGGATGTAGGGTATGCTGCAATGCAAATCAATTATTATTTTGTTTGCCGTTTATTGTGCTCTGAATGTTATGAATAATAATCATAAAATCATAAATGCACTTTTTGGCTTATCTTTATTTCTAAATATAATGATTACAATCTAAATAACAAGAAAAATATTATTATAATTTAATATAATTTACACTACAACGATGATATTAATTATTTTAATATAGTGCCATTACACTGGAAGTGTTTACTTAATGCAACAAAACTAATACAATTATAGTCCTATTGAATTAAATGCAAAGAACAACATTGTTTTTTATAAACCACAACATTTTTATGAAGAGTTTTTTCTGGTGCATGGCAATTTCTTTCGCTTGGACAAATAGAGCATGGACTGTATTACACTGCTTGGTTGCATTATCAAGAAATTGACGCTCTGCAGCATGCCAAAATAATCATTTTCCAAGTATTTACTTATTATGAACTGGAAAATTCCAATGCCATATGGAACAGATAAGCAAACAAGGATAGCAGTGATGATTAGCAGTGCCCTCTTTTTCCGATAATGCATTCTTTCCTTCTGTGTTTCTCCAGGACTTGGTCTCAGCAGGACCTTGAGCACTCCTAGACTACAAGCTATGATCACCAACAGGCTGGTTGCTAGGGACAAAATGTAGACCTCAGTCGCAGGCCGTGGATAGAAGGAAACAGCAAGTCCTCCATAAAACAAAGATGCCAACCAGACCAGTCCAGCACCGATATACTTGTGCTTTACGAAAGCTGGACTGCGGTAGATCACTGGATGAGCCACAGCCATGAAGCGTTCAACACAAATTAAGCAATTCATAAACGGACGTCCAACCAGGTAGCTTCCAGAGAAGAGTATAACAAGGAGAAACGTGATTTGAAAGTAAAAAACACATACAACATTAGAAATGAAATAAAGTATGATCACAAGAACCTCTAGTACTGATAGGTTCATTGTAAAGATTTCTGACGCTGCCAGATGTCCCTTTATTCTGACGTTACTGATGCCCAGCCAGAGGACCCAGATTTGGATGGGCAGGAGGACAATGAGGTCCAGTGCAATTACAAAGAGTTGAATTAAATACCCTGAGCTGGAGATGGTGCATGGAACAATAAAAGGGAAGGTTTGGTTTTCAGAGATGGTGCTGTTCATGTTTGCTTTTCAGGTAAAGACCTACGAGAGAACAGGAATAACAAATAATAGAATAGCAGCAAATACATTCCAGTCTAAATATGTAAATAGTTGTGAACAATAGAGAAATGCAGTCACTTGCACTGACCTGATGCTGGACCTTCAGAGGGGTTCAAGTGTTGTTCCTGCAGCTCTTCTCCTGCTGGTTTTGTCACAAACTGTATGTTTGCCTCTGTGTGTGTACGTGTAAATTATGAAAGCTAAACATGGAAACATGCAAATATGGCCATCTGTTCACTGGAGTTTGTGTTTTTAGGTTTAAACTCTTATTGTTGCATTTGAAAGTACATTTCATATTTAATGCTCTGATTTGTGACATGATGCATAATGACATTCATGCATCACAATTGCACATTTTAATCACCTTTTTTCAATGACTAATTCATTTTACATTTCACATAGAAATTGTAGAATCTAAAAAAGAAATTGAAGTATAAAAAAAATGTAAATATCAATTTTACGTAGCACACTACGCTGAACGTCACCAATACCTCCGTTGACGTGCCAGTGCACAGAACGGTTAGCCATTAACCAAAAAAAAAAAATAGACCTGAGGGTACATAAACTGCAAAGAGGCATCACTGTCATTGTTACAATCAGGTACGTGAAGCGTGCAAGTTCAAGTGCAAAGGGAATTTATTCCAGCTCAGGGTCATACAATCAACGTCAGGACCGGCAAACAGCGTTGTAAGAGGCGGAGGCAGAAGAGTAAACGATACACAGAGCAAAGGGTCGAAATACCAGGGTAAACAGAGTCCGTGGGGCGAGGCTAAGGCAGTAATCTAGGAAAGGGTAGAAATCAGCAACAGGTAATCCAAACAGCAAGAAACACGGAGAATGAAACACGGGAAAAAACACAGGGTTGACGGAAATCACTGACACCATAACAGAAAGACAATGATCCGTGACAAGACAAAGAAACAGACAGACTGGTATTTATACAGATGGGACTGATTGAATGATGAACAAACTAGAAACAGCTGTGGGGAGAAGTCCACTTAAGTGACGTGGATGGCGGAAACACCCACCAGGGCGAAGTAGACGGTGGTGACACCCACTTGAGTAGATCAGACGATGATTCGGGGCTAGGACCCGACACTTTTGGCCATGAAATCGAGACAGACAGGGTGAGATACGGCTCCTCAGACCGTGAAACAGGAGTGAGACCCGACCGATGCGGTTTAGTTACCGTGAGGATTTTCCTCGGCGCCTCTGACCATGACACCGGAACCGACAATGGGGTACTCGTTACTGGTGGACAAGAAGTCGGGAGGCTCTCTGGTGACTCACTCACGGGCGCGGGCGGATCTAAAACCCACAAAAGTCTAGTACAAAGTCAATAAGTTTATCCGGAGGCCAGTTGGTGGAGTAGCATATGGCGATCTAGACCGGACAGATAATGAATAATAATAATCCCTTCAGCGTTTCATCATTCCCCCGGACGGAATTAGATATCATGATGAAGTCCTGTGTATAGGTGTCAATATGACGCCCGGCCTGCGCCACAGAAGACAGCAACAGCTCTGACGCAGGGTCTAAAACCTGCTGACGAGGCAAAACATAGTCCCGGAGCGCGCGCTGAACAAACCCTCTACTGAACTCTGGTCGACGGATCATTCTGTTACAATCAGTTCAAGTGCAAAGGGAATTTATTCCAGCTCAGGGTCATACAATCAACGTCAGAACCTCCAAACAGCGTTGTAAGAGGCAGAGGCAGAAGAGTAAACGATACACAGAGCAAAGGGTCGAAATACCAGGGTAAACAGAGTCCGTGGGGCGAGGCAAAGGCAGTAAGCCTTAGCCTCCATGGAACGGGTAGAAGTCAGCAACAGGTAATCCGAACAGCAAGAAACACGGAGAATGAAACACGGAGAATGAAACACGGAGAATGAAACACAGGGTTGACGGAAAACACTAACACCATAACAGAAAGACAATAATCCGTGACAAGACAAACAAACAGACTGGTATTTATACAGGTGGGACTGATTGAATGATGAACAAACTAGAAACAGCTGTGGGGAGAGGTGCATACTGAGAAATGGAGTCGGAACATGAAAACAGACACAAAACACAGAGTACATAGAAAGCTTCTATGTCAGTCATTCATCAATGTAAAATATTTAGTGCACTTTTTTTTTTTTTACAAATATGTACTATATAAATTAATTTTTCACTATTTATCTTCTACGATAGATATCATAAATTACTGTTCAGTATTTAGTATTTTTGTTGCAGTTTTATCACTTTGCCAAAACTGTTTTAATACAATGGGTGTATTTTAATAAAAGGGGTGTTTTCCTGCTGAAAAAGTTTGAGGTATACACATGGCACACTGAGGTATACACATGGCACAATGAAAACACAGGAACACATGAACGTAATGAACAGATGAATACAGGACATTGTGACATATACAATGTATTTATATTTAGAGCTGGTATAAAACCTCTTTATTAACAGAGAAATTATTAGGCTTATTAGCCTAAACAGTTAATTTACACAACACATAACATCAGCGTTCTCAATATGTTTATACTTTTGACAGTATTTGATTGTTTAATTGATAAAATGTGTTTTGTTCACACAATCTAGTATTTGCATTTAATAATCCATTAAATGCAAATATTTATTACTATTAGTTTCATTTGTACAAAAATATTCCTGTTCATTTATTTTTTCTTTGTTTGAATCTGTATGTCTAAGTAAATTATGAAAGGAAAACATATATGGAAATATGGCATGAAATGGCACATTTTAACATTGTTCAATGGAGTTTGTAGTTTTAAACTCAACATATTGTATAAAAAAATAAATTAAATTAAATAGAAATCCCTGCTGTTTATTTTTTGGACCTTTTCTTCCAATTTTAACAGTAGTGTTTAAGTAACCTTGATGATTTTGAGAGATGATGGTTTGCATCTCCTATTTTAGAGCCACTGCACTTTCTATGACGATGTGGCTGCAACATTTTGACTTGTTTTATTAAGAAACGTTTTGATGCATGAAAATTTATCATGCTTAGACAGATAGAGCAGAGGCTGTATTACACCACACTGGTGTGATAACCACATAGTAATGCCCAGCGAAACACAAAAAGCATTAATAGTAATATTATACTTAATACTAAAAAGCAGCAAATCCAGGCCATATGAAACAGATATGCAGACCAGAGTGCCAGTGATGATTAGAAATGCCCTCTTTTTCCTCTCTTCCTTCTGTGTTTCACCAGGACTTGGTCTAATCAGGACCCTGAGCACTCCTAGACTGCAAGCTGTGATCACCAACAGGCTGATTGCTAGGAAAAAAATGTAGACATGACTCGTGTGTTGTGAATAGACAGAAACTGCAAGTCCTCCATAAGACATAGTCAGCAGCCAGACCAAACTAGACCCAATATATCTGTGCTTCACAGTGGCTTGATTGCGGTAGATCACTGGATGAACCACGGCTATGTAGCGCTCAACACAAATCAAGGAATTCACGAGGGGACGTCCGACCAGGTAGCATCCAGAAAAGATCATAGTAAAGAGCACTGTTTCTGTACTGTTAAAAGCAAAAGCAGCAATAGTCAATGAATAAAGTACAATAGTAAGACACTCCAGTACAGATATGTTCATTGTAAAGATTTCTGATGCTGGCAGCCGTCCTGTTTTTCTAATTTCACTTATGCCCAGCCAGAGAACCCAGATTTGGATGGGTAGTTGGACAGTGTAGTCCAGTGCTATTACAAAAAGTTGAATGGAAATCCCTACATGAGAGTCTTTGCATGAGACAACAGAAGAGGATGTTTGGTTCTCTGAGATCATATCTCCATTCATGCCAAGTGTCTAAAAAACACAAAGAAAAGCAAATACAATACAATGGTGCACTGAAAATACATTTGAGAACTAAATAAGGCCCTTATTCTCTGGTGATAATGAATAAATGTAAATGTAAGTAAATTAATCTGACCTGATTATGGAGAGATAACCTTCAGAGTTGTTCCATTGTTGTTTCTGCAACCTGATTTCCTGCAGTTGGTTTTATATTTCCACATTTGTACCGTTTGATTAATGAACGGAAAATATGCAAATATAGAATGAAAGGCAGCATTTAATCTTTCTCAGCATTTGTGAGTTTGTGTTTAAAATTTGAACAATATCAAAATATGAACTGAACAGATTTTTCAGCATTTGATTGTACATCTCATATTTAATGCTCTGATTTCTAAATTGGATGCTAGTAGCGTTTACGCTATAATTTATATGAAATATTAGGAAAAGTGTACTGTAAACTTTATCACCTTTCAGTTAACTTATGTAATGAACGAGCTCGGGAGGCAGTCGGATCCACACGCAAAGTGTTTATTGGCAGGCCAAGGAGAGTACAACAGGCGATGGTCAACAATGGCGTACAAGGATACTACAGGCAAATCCGTAATCAAAGTCCGGGAA
>JAUYWG010000249.1:799811-811687 GCA_034779775.1 Enteromius afrohamiltoni | reverse complement strand
CATGTAAATACTTTCAAAATATATACTGTGTGTGTGTGTTCCTGGTGTTTAAAATAAACATAATAAATAAACACAGCATCAACACATATATTATGAAAAGAAAAGCTTTTATTTTGGATGCGATTAATCGCGATTAATCATTTGACAACACTAATAAAAATATAAACAATAAAATATATACACAATAAAATAAAATAATTAAATGTGCATTTATTTTAATATATGTTGTGAATTGGTGGTCTAGGTAGAATGCTTAGTTAGTGTTTTGAGGCTGCGAGTTCTAACCCACCCTCGTAAAGGACTTTTTTTCTAATTAAAAACAAAGCGCTGTTCATTTAAGTGATTGCATATCAAGAGCAAGGGCACGTTCGTGTCAATGTTTTTTTGTGCTTTTACCAGAACGAAGCGCTCGATCGTCGGTGTGAAGACGCGCATTGTGCATGAGTGCCAACTTAAAACAGTGAACACGATCGCTCATCATAACACATTCCATATGTCTTTTTCTGAGATCACATGTAATTTCTAATCACTCATCATAGCAAGTTTCAATAACATATCAGTTTACTGGTCATTGCAATGCACTCGACTGTACCCTTTCATGTTTGTATGTATAACTGGAAATAACATAACTATTTTTTAATTTAATGTCTGATTATTTGTTTTGCAACATTTGAGTGCACACTTTTATTTAAAGATGACTGGATGCCCAAATTTAACCGCTTAATGAGGTCATGTGAGAAACTCCTGTATACTGTTTATAGGTTCGACTTAAATAAAAAATAAATAAAATAGAATAACTCAATATTCAGTAATTAGCCTTAAATAATAACCTAATAATAATATATCCTAGATTTAGCAAGCCTACCGTCATTTTTTGTGACCCATCTTATCCGCGTAAAGCGCGCACTGGTTTTGGTTTCTCTCTGACTGAATGTAAAATAAAAAAGAAACTCTACCGAAATGAGTCTCATCTTCAGCTCACGCTAGTTTACATACATGTAAGGATGTATACATACTTATGTCGTCCTGGCGCGTCACAAACTTAAGTGTTTTGTCGTTGGGGTCGTAGCGTTTTTCTTCCACCTGTGGTTCAGTCATTGTTTCTCCAGCAGGAGGTTCAGAAATGAAACCTAGGTTTTGACAGTGTTTTGTTGTTTTAATGTTGGTCACATGGTTTCTCGGCGTAGGGCTTGATATGTTACAGGCTGTTACGCAGCTAGTGTTTGTGTTTCCCCTTTCCAATCGTTGCAGCTTATATTTAAGTATCCACATACAAAACAAATTAATAAATGACTGATGCATTTCTAGGACAAAAGTAGCTAGTTTTTAATTTTTGTGATTGTAATAGTTTGTCTCTGAAGGGCAAAGGTGTATGCGAATATCACCGTTTACTTATTTATTTATTTATTTATTTATTATCAAGCAGCCTAGGCTAGGGCGTCAACTCAAGCATATAAAACAGAAAGTGAAACGTTTGGTTCACACAGAGTTTTGCGGAGGAGCTTGTTTAGGTGTTCTCCTAAAATGGGAAAGATTTACCAAATCATAGTGGTTGGAATAAAGGGGGAGAAGAAAACGGTCGACGTTGCCACATCAGAGGAAGAATTTAACACGACGACAATTTTGCAGTTCAAAAAGAAAGTTGCAGAAAAACTACCCGGGCAAGCAGGTTAGATCAAATACAAGTTATTCTCATTAAATGCGTAATATGCATTTCTTAAGAAGTTGCAGTTGCGCACAATTTATAAGCATTTGTGGAGAAAAGTGACTATGATGTACTTTTATTTTTTCTAATAACACTGTTCTACTTTTTTAAATCTTATATTAGGGGATGATCCATCGTCTCTGAGGCTGCTGTACACAGATAAACAACTAGAAGACAGTGATACGTTCTTAGACCACCAAATTAAGGACCGCTCCACTATCTTCATGGTCTTGCGTCTGCCCGGAGGCGTCCAAGCATGCTCAGAAGAAACATCCGTGACGGAATGAAGTCCACCTCAAGATTTCGGCAACATTTTAAAGAGACAGAGACACTTCTACATTTACTGACTGTAGTAAACCAATGCGTTGCGAATGTGGGTTATTGTAAATGGGGTCACTGATCTGTCCCCTCACATCGGGGATAAGAGCAGTCTTTGAAACCTCTCAGGAATTTGATCAGTAAAGAAAATATTATGATTTAGACTTCTTTGACAAATGAGCCCATTTTAAGTAGTATGTAGTATTAGTACAATTAATACATGCTAACTTGTTTATATACTTGATTATATATTATCCTAATAAAATGGAATTATGTTCTTTGCGTTTGAGTTCTGTCCACGTCATTACGCGTGAATTCGAAAGTGAAAATAAGTGACTTATAGCTCCAGCTGTCTGGCGAAAATTGGACGTGTTAATATGGTTTGAAACCATAAGCAATAATACTGTGCTTTGTCCTCTATAAATTCCTCCGTGAACCAGAAGAAAAGGCGACTTTTATCTGAGGTAAGTTCGGATGCTAAACATTCGAATAATAATAATTTCACTATTAATTTTCTTTGTGATAAACACCCGCTCATTTTTGATCCCACCCAACCTAAAGGAATTTAGCGTACGTTATGCATAAAAAAATCTCAGTATGTGTCATATTAAACAAAAACATGACTGGTTTGCCTTCCAAACAAGTTTACTTATACAATCAACTCTTTATAGGTTACAGCATGATAACTCCGGGAAGTCCCGAGAAACGTGAATATCCCAACAGGTGGGCTGATCATCACATATAATTAAAGTAACTGTCGAAAGATAAACGTATTGTGATTTCTATCACTGTAAAAAATGGCTGATATTAACAGTAGAAAACTGTAAAATGTTTAATGGTAAATTCCTGTTAAATTTACAGGGAAACACTGTAAATGCCCAGAATTCCCTGCATTACATCTAAAATTTTGTTTGAATTTGATGTTTTTTATTGGAAATAATGTTTCTTCTTAGTTTTTTTATATCAGTGATGTTTATCAGGGGTTGTATGTTACATGTAATGTTGTTAAATTAATATTTATTGCACATTTCAGTTAAATAATTCTTTCCAAGATGGTGTTTAGTGTTTCTGTGAATGATACTGAGCACCTTCTACATATGTTACTGTTTAAAAGCTTCTTATGATGAGCTTTGGTTCATCATGTGACTTTCACAGCACCACCTGCAATTGATTGGTTCCAGTGTAATTCAAAGGTACAACATAGATTATGTAAGGGATAATGCCGAGGCAGCCGGTAGGTATTGCAGAAATAACTTGTCTTGTATCACGCTGAAGGTGCAATTAACTAATGGACTTTGTTACTCCTGTAGGATACTCAGGGACTCAGTCCAATATAATGGTCTGAAAAATCAAGGCGCCACCTGCTATTTAAATGCAGTATTGCAATGTCTGTTCATGACTCCAAAATTCAGAGAGACAGTGGTGAGGTAAAATTAATAAAATAATCATAAAACATTTTTATAGCTACAGTAGCCTATATTGCGATTGTTGACTAATGCTAAAAAACCTTTACGACCATTTTACTTTTTTTTTTTTCATTTTCTATGATCAATTTAGTTATAAAGCCTCCTCAGGAGACTTTGTTGAGGGAAATATCTTGCTACAGCTTAAGCAGCTGTTCAAACAGCTGTCAGGAAAAGCAGCCACAACTGAAGGAATAACCAAGAGTCTTGGAGTAAGAAATGGTGGGTTTATTTAATTTTGTAGTCAACAAACATTGATACTAAAATTAGCCAACATTTAAATAATGTTTTATTTAACAGATTAGTTTAAATGCTCACCCTGAGTAAAAACAATTGTATAATTTCCACAAAATTAAATTAGTTTGATGAAACAAATTAAATTTAGAAGTCTGTTTATGTGCATCTTCAAGTTTTTGAGCAGCAAGATGCAGTGGAGTTTTATCGGAAGATATTGATAGCACTGAAGACCCATGCTAAGGTATTTCAAATATTAAACGTAGCTGTAAATATGTCTGTTTTGCAGACAGATATGCAATAACAGTAAAGTAGCCTACTGTATATATCAAAAATGACTTGCAACAGCACAGTTCATTTGTTCCAGGACTTTGAAGGAGAAATGAGCAACATAACAAAATGCTGTAAATGTCGTAAAGAAACCAAAGAAACCAATCCATTCATCTCAATACTTCTGTCTATTGATGTTGGAAATGATGAGGCGTATGATGTGGTAAGAAGACTAATAATGTCCATCATATGCAAAACGAAGGTTATGTTAGGAAAGTGTTTTGTTCTTGTAGACATTTCATTGCTTTACAGTAGCTTCCCAATAAAACCAAAGGGTGTAATTGCTTTTTTTCATGGTGACCCTATAGGAAGATGGTCTGAAAGCCTTCTTTAAGCATTCAAAACTAGAAGAGGATGACTGGATGTACTGTGAGAATTGTGACCAAAAAACAGAAACAGAAACTGTGAGTAAATGGAAATGTAAACATCCGTCCCAGATGGTTGACCTGTCAAAAAAAAGGAAAGCATGGGTTTTCAACATGCTTAAAATGTTCTTTTTACTCTGGCAGTGGAGCAAAATAGATGCATATCCCTCCGTTCTCACTCTGCACCTGAAGAGGTTTGACTTTGATTACATACAAATGAGATACAAGAAGAATGGATGTCATCTGGATGTACCTCTCAGTCTACATTCAAGTACCTCCAATGAGGTATCTTTAATAACTCGTAATACCAAAGGTAAACTGCTAAATATTCAAAATAGTCTAAGCATTAAAAACTCTCATCTGTCTCTGCAGGACAATTGGCCTAAATATGATCTTTATGCTGTTATCAACCATAAGGGTGCATACACTGGTGGACACTATGAAGCAATCATCAGATCTTATGAAAATGGAATATGGTACCATTTTGATGACTGCACCGTAACACAGGTATATTTGTTTGTTGGTTAGATTAGCATATTGCTAATTTATATAACTGTACTTATGTTTTTTCCCCCTTAATATTCATGTAATTTTTTACAGACTTCAGAAGCATCACTGAGAAAGTGAGTGTTGCTCTCTCTTGCTGTCCTGTAAAATGTATTCATATTTCAGTATTTAGTATTAAAAAGTATTTTCTTTTTTTGACAGCTCCAGTCTACCATACATGCTGATGTACAGAAAAGGTGAAATACACCAAATAACATTCATATACAAAAAAAAGACTGCAAAATATTCCTTAAAATCTTTATGTGTAAATATTTGTATGTGTGTTTCAATACAGCGCTTCCACATCCTTTAAGGATCCTTCTAATAGGGCCTTCCAGATCTGGGAAAAGTACAGTAGGCAACATCATCCTTGGTGGAAATTTCTTTGCTTGTGAAAGTGGATCAGAGACCGTGACAACAGAGTCCACGGCGAAGACAGTGGAAAATGTCACTGTAGTGGATACCCCAAATCTCTTCTCCCTCGAAGAATCGAGTTGGAGAGAAGAAATGGAAAGATGCATTGACTTATGTGACCCAGGCCCCAATGTGATTCTCTGGGTCACACCAATATCTAAATTTAGTGATCAACAGCAAGGCCTTTTCCATGCCTTCAGAAAACGAGTAGATGTAGGAACCACAAAACACATGATGATTATCTTTACAAACGGGAGAGAGCTTGAAAATCTTGAACAAAACATTAAAACGTTTATTTCTGAACGCAGCAAGCTTGGTAAAGTGGTTCATAGCTGTCAGGACAGATATCATGTCATTGATATCACTGATGGTCACAATTACACCCCAGAAATGCTTAAAAATCTTAGTGGGATGGTGACATCAGGATGTGGTGCACTTTCAAAAAGACATCTAAAGCATTATACTAGAAGAGGAAGACAAACATCTGTTAAAGCTGTTAAATAAGAAATCAAACGTCTCAAGCCTGATTGAGTCCACAAAAAAGGAAAGTCTTCAGGAATGCGGTGAATCACTGAACTGTTTCCTTTTAATATCGTTTGTACATTATTGTTGTAAAAACATAACAACATAAATAAATGACATAAATGAAAGTGAATCAATCTAATGCTTTAACAACATATTTATTTGTTTCTTTGTATTGAATATGTAATAATCTTACACTGCTATACATACATTAATAATTAATAATAAAGGAGTTCCGATGCCAAAGTCTCTAAAAGCCATCTTGGTCAAAAATAAGATAATGAGTACTTTCACTTCATAATTTGCTAATTCCCAGCCTCAACCTATTCGGAAGTATCTTACATAGAATCCTATACATAGTAGCCAGAAAGAAAAGCCGTTTTTTTTTTACCCTACCTTCTTCCAACAATTACATTTAATTTCAGATGATGAAACAGATATTAAAAATATATTATACATTTATATTTAAAAAAATAATGAGTCTTTTGATTAACTATCATTCATTTGAATTTAGGGAAGAAATAAAGCATGGTCATATTTGAATTTAACATAATTTATGTCTGAGAGGGTTAAGAAATACTACAAATAATACAAATAATCATAACAATTAATCTACAAATAGAATCTACAAAACATTTAATAGTTCCTTAGTCTTATTCGTCTGAGTCAACAGGTGTAATGATCAGAGGATGTGAGTTCTGTCCTTTCTCACTTTCTCCAGGACTGAAATACGGATAGAGCTTTTCAGGAAAAGACTGCCCAGTGAAAGAATAGATATGATACCTGGCTCCAACATCATAAAAAGAGACCAAACCCTCTTCAAAATTCACAAACACTCCCACTTTCACTGGTTTCTCTTTCAAAGTGAGAGGGACAGGGGGGCTGTCATTTGCTGCATATTCAGTCTTGTTCCTCAGCCATATAGTCCAAAATCCGTTCTCTGGGTTGAGCCCAATATCCCCTTTTCTGTCTATAGATTCTTTTGCCACACCTAAGTCCCACTCCACCCCACTGACTTGAACCTCATAGTAAAATTTCTGTGAGAAGCCTTCCTTTCCTAAGACACATGAGCAAAAATCAAACCTTTTTGGGGTGTCAGGAAGGTTCTGCGACTTGGCTGTATTCCAGACCTTTTTCTTAACCTCACACAACCTGAGCTCAGGATGAGCTGTGTCAGGGTCAAGCGTCACATCCACTGAAAAATGATGTAAAGGTTAATGTATACTTTTGGCCAAGACTTTATTTCACTTTTATTTCACATAAAACGAATAAAGCATAAAGGATTTTTTTTCTATTAGTAAAGTTTAAGACCACAGGTATAATCCTGTTGAGATGACATCAGGCTTAAACGAAGTTTGAGTTTCTTCTATGTTTATTTTGTTATTGAGAGGAAAGCACACAGCACATTACATACACATCTAAACACTCTCGACAGCATGGGTCATAGCGGGATGTTAGTAATAAGTATCACTGCAAGTATCACTGGACTGCAAGTATTTTAACTTTCCAAAACATGACAAGGAACATTGCTTTAAGTAAATCAGGACCTTAAAAAAATGGTTTACCCAAAAATTAAAATTATCCCATATTTTACTCACGCCAAAGCCATCCCAGGTGTATATGACATTCTTTTTTCATATGAACAGGACATGCAAGGGCATGCGATAACCCCTGAGGGCATATAGCTTAGTTTTACGACACAGTACTTGCGATATATATGATTGCTGGAGCTATAATGGGCACCATCCATGAGCATCACCAAGAGCCAAGATAAATAACAAAAAAAAAAAAAAACTCTGACTTTGTTTGTTTGAAAAAAGAAAGTCATATACACCTAGGACGGCTTCGGGGTGATAAAAATATGGGGTAATTTTCATTTTTGAGTGAACGATTACTTTAAGGCCAATTCACACCAAGGACATATAGTTGAAATCACTCTGAGATTTTTTTTCAGCTGATAAAAGACAAAAACTCTTACAGCCAATCCGAATTCATCCTGCTTTAAAGAGTGCAGCCATTTAAAGTGGCAGGCGATAAAACAGCAGCACATGCTTAAAATAAACAGGTATTGTCCATTGGTGTTGATGCTAATATAGTTATCGTTACTTTTATAGTCACATTTTTTAATAGCAGTTGTTAGTTAGTTAGTTAGAGTTGAACTGTTTTTAGTATGCTAAATGTAACTTTAAGTAGTCAGATTTACCATACCTGCATAATGTTTTATACTCCGCAGCTCTCTGCCAACTACAAGAAGAATGAAAAAAGTCTGATTAAAGATATATAGACTAAATATGTTTGCTTACATGGTGAATATTTACCAGTTTCTCTCATTTTCTCATCCAGGACGATCTGAATATTTGAAATGGTCTTCCTCAGAATACTTCCGTGTTCAAGAGAGTTGATGCTGATGTTTTTTGAGCGGCTGGTATATTTGGGGTTGCACAGGAGCCTAATAATCTACAACAGAGGTGAAAAGGCCATTAAGCCAAGTGTGCACATGGCTTAATTTCTTACCACGGTTTGTGGAGAAAGACTGACCTGTGTAAAATCCATAGGATGTGAGAGCTTCTCCAGCTCAGTTTGTCTTCTTTTTAGCTCTGTGATCTCTTTATCTAGCTCTTTGACAAGCTTTTCTCCTTGTCTTTCTGTGTCTTTATGCTTTTTCTCTGTGAGCTCAAGTAGTTCGGCTTTGTTTCTGTCAAAAACGTCCTTAAAAAACTTGATGTTCTCTTCAGTGTCCTTTTCTTTGGCTTGCTGTTGCCAATTTAAGAAGAAAATATAATTAAAGGGAAAATCATCACAACGCTGTCAAAGCAGGCTGTTAGGAAATCAAACTAAATCACGAGGACCCTGAAGCTGATTGACCAAACAGTTATAAAAGCAATGAATAATTTCTTTAGTAATAAAATCACATTTATCAGATTAAAGCCACTTACTTTGTTAAACCTCAATGAATGTTTAATTTCTTTAATCTTTCGCAACTTGTCCTGAATTTTCTGCTGCACCGCAATCTTGTTATTCATCAGCAATATCTGTTGAAAAAGAAATTAATGTATAGCATTAGCATGCAAAGGTTGGACAATTTCATAGCTGTTATACTATGAGTGCTCTAGATACAATTACCAAACTCTCCTTCTCCACAGGAACAGTGTTATGCGTCTTGTGTTCACTCTCTGTGCAGAACTGACAGATGGCTGTCTGGTCATCTCTACAGTAAAGATCCAGAGGTCTTTCGTGGTTCTTGCAAATGTATCCCTCAAGATTCTTCACAGGGTTAATTAGTTTGTGTTTCATGAGTTTCTCTGCAGTTTTATGGGGCTCCAGGTGAGACTCGCAGAAGGAGGTTCCACAGTGTAAGCATGACTTTATAGCAGTCCGCATTTTTTTCTTTGGGCAGCTGTCACAGGACACTTCAGACTTCTCCCGGGCCCGTTTCCTTTTGATGTCTTCTGCAATTTCTTTAATGGTTCTGTTTATGTTAAAATCTTGTTTTGAGTCAAATATCTTCCCACACAGTGGGCACCCTGAGTATGGACTATGGTCCCGGTGACTTCTGATGCAGACCATGCAGAAGTTGTGACCACAGGAAGTGGTTACAGGGTCAGTGAACACATCCAGACATATGGCACATGTGAGGCTTTTTTTAGACACACCGCTGGAAGAAGCCATGACTTTACAGCTAAAATCACAAACAAACAACCCTCAGGTATACATAACTCAATAAACTTCAAATGATGACATTTGAAAAGAAAATTACTTTATTTAATGACATTTATAGCAACTCTAAGATATAGGCCTAGTTTCATAGACAGGGCTTAGCCAGGATTAGGCCGTAGTTCAATTTCAATAAACATGCCTTTAACAAAAAAGCATTACCGGTGTGCATCTTCCGACAAAACAAAGCTACTGACATGTTTTAAGATCAGTCAGTGCAATTTTCTTTTAGTTAAAGCACCTCAGATTTACATTTTATTCTAGGACTAGACTTAAACCTTGTCTGTGAATCTCTATGTCACCAAAATGTCATATAATTCATACGTGCCAGTTGTTTTTCCATAAATTGAACAAAACAGTGTCACACTGGTAAATTTTTGTGAATTAAGACAAGTAGTCTATTTATTGTAATTGGGAGTGTTAAAGATGTGTCTGATGAAGTTTAAAGCATCATAAATCCCTTGTGATGTAAGGTTTAGGTGTGTAGGTTTTGCCTTAGGGTCTATAGCCCAAACTTACGGTCAAACCTGATTTTCAGGTTTGTAGCATATACACAAATCAAGAATCAATATCTATGGAACATTTACGACTTTTCTTTTCATCACAATTAAAATTAAAGATCCACACTAAACGTTGTTTAAATCGTTCGAGGAAACATTGGTAAAGTATCTAATGCATCGATTTAATTTAAAGCTTGTCCATATCTAATCAAATTATGTCTAATCAAAATTGTTCTGTTCTACACGGCTATACATACCCTTCAGTGATTAATTCAGTCGCTTAATCGCCAGTAGTTGTCCAAAAGAAATAAGCATAGAATATCAATAAAAGAATATCAGCGGCTAAACCAAGTTTAATCACTACGAAACTGGAAGCTTGGACGATCACGACGGGAGCCTGGGAGCGACTTCTCGAACGCAGCCAATGAAGCTGCTGTAATTTGCATATCCTTTGCATTTGAAGCCTCTAATAGTCCAAGCATATAATTTATCGTATTTATTCGACCTGACATGTTTTATAAATCTGAGACCGAATTAATGTACTAACTCAACTCAGTAGTAAACCTTGATATGCCAGCTTCGGATTATTGATGCATGAATTCACCAAAAAAACATTTTCCTTGATTATTTGCTACAAACTGTATTTCATGAACTTATATAACGTAGGTTACAGCATTGAGAAGACCTGTTTGTTTAAATAAAAACGATTCAAAAAGTAAATATTAAAAACGAAACTTTAAAATGGCTGTTTTTGGTTTGTTTGTTTTGTTAGTTAAGTATAGCATATGCAAGCCTCAAAGCCTCATTCCATCAATGTAATTTCAAAGAGAGATAACAAAGTCTCCCAGCTTTATTGCAACAAACACAGGGATCGCACTGTGGCTGGTTTGTTTCACATTACAGGAAGTCATACTCTACAGTGGTTACAATAAATGATTATATGGGTCTATCTAGATCAGACCTAGCATACTAACAGGTCACCCTTTTTGTTATGACCATTTGATGGTCATAACATTTCATAAATAATATTTCAATATCCTTCACCTTTTTTTCTAATAAATGACAGGGAAATATAGTTTAACTTAGATAACCTTTATTTATATTCACAGAGCTTTTGGTTGGTTACTTTCATATTCAAGGATTATATGAACAAGCAAATTAATTTCAACGTAAATAAATTGTTGTTCAATCGTGAACTGATGACAATAAAGAGATGCATAAATCATGTTAATGAGGTCAGAAGTTGTGGTTTCGGTGTCCTACAACCCAGGGAAGAGGTAGAATTTCTTAGATAACGTTGTTCTTTCCTTGCATGGCATTTGTTCAGGATGTGACTTCCTAAACTTTTCAATGACCTGTTAAAAATATGAATATCATAAACTACACATGACCTAAAAACATTTAAAATAAATAACATTTTTTTATATTCTAGTGGTTGTTACTGATATGCAATACTACTGATAGCAGTGCTAAATAAGTTAATATCAACTCAACCAAACAACAACAAAAAAAGAAACCATCAGGACATCAGTCATGATATACAATGAGGCTTTGCCTTTCTGAAGAGCTCCTCAATGTCGTCCTGGTGGGCATGCTGATTAAATATTTTCACAGTGTTTTGGATGAAAAGTGAGCCTTCCTCTCGGTTTCTGTAGGACACAGTATCTGTATAGAGAATACAAATTATGACATGCACATTATGCCTGAAGATGCAAATTAAATTAAACCATTTCAACACATTTGAATGTGTCAAATTAACCCCCCC
>JAUYWG010000249.1:750524-780988 GCA_034779775.1 Enteromius afrohamiltoni | reverse complement strand
ATTGTGTGCCTTTGGTTGCGAGAGATCCACCGGTTTCTCTTTCCCACGCATGGTGAGGCAGATCAAAGTTTATTGTCTTTTTGGATGATTTCTTGGAAGGATTAAAGAAATTCAGACCTTTCAGTGATAATTAATAAAAGATTAAAGTAAAGAAAAGTTGCATTATCCCTTCAGCATTTTCAGTCAATGTAACATCTAAATTATTTATGTACTCAATAAATTTGCCCCAAATCTTTTCAAACATGGGTGACTTTTTTTTTCAAATTAAACATAATTTTTTCAGCAGGAACACAAGATGAAAGTTCCGTAAGCCATACAATATGACTCGGTGGTTCCAAGAAGAATATTGAACTGTATTAATCGACCGCAACAGAGGGGACAGTGGTTGGCGCCCTAGGAAGAGAAATGGTGTTAAGATGAAAGTAAGATGAGTTAGGCAGGGTAAGGCTGGGGGAGGTAGGGGCACGGAGAGAGGCCAGGTGGCCAGGAGGCCAATTTTTCCTCTCTTGGATTAAGAGAGTTGTATTCGTTGTGGCTGTGGACATATTTAGACATTGTGTTTATTTAGTTATTTTTTAATATATTTTCCGAGTTAGAAAAGCACATTCAATTACCACTGTAACACAAGAAATACAAGGGAAATTCACAATCCACATCCCCCAATCTCCCTTTTTTATAGAAAACAGAACAAGCCTCTTTTGATTGATAGCTGTCTAGTTCATTTAGTGCCCAGTTGGTGTATGTTATGATTTTTTCACCATAGGACCATCTCCAGCTGTAGCGAACATCATACAATCCTATCCAAACATCGTCAGTGTAACCTCTGCTCACAATAGTTTTAACGACTTGGTCATGTTGCTCCTTGTTGTCAAATGATGCTAAATCATAGTAGTATTTTCTGCAGTAATCTTGAGCCTCTGTCCAGTACTTAAATTCATTGATGATGTAATAATATTGAGAAAAGCACCATGGAAAATGTGCAAATCCTTGAAAAAGATTCATTGAAATTTAACACAGTTATTCTATTCATTGTAAGGATTGGAAGAAAGTGTTGTTTAATATTCTTTTTTAAACTGAAATGTGAAACACAAATAAACAAAGATTTTTATACTCACCCACTAACAGTGCTGTGAGAAACATCCTTTGTACAAAATCCATTTTGTTTTTGTTTATTAGCCAAATGAGATTTAATTTAAGAACACATTTATTTAAAAATAATAACAGTATTACTTGACATATGTTGCTGCTTCTGCCAGTGCGATGCTTTAAAAGACTTGCAAATGTTTCTTTTTCCTTTTTTTACCCTTCCCTACAACCAACCACAGTACTTGTTTTTTTGTTTGTTTTGGGGCTTTTCTGCCCAATTTAATATGCAGGGAGAGGAATTAAAAACCCAGAAGGGCTTATTTAAAGCCTCCGCCTAAATAATAACGAAAACAGAAAGAATATTTTTAAGTTAACTTTAACCTTTAAATTAGACCAGAATACAGGTGAAAAATAAATATATTTTAATAGTGCTTTTTTAGACTACTACTAAGTGCATATTAAATGTATTATTTTGGAACAACTTATTTGGAACAAAGTATATTAAGGCCCGGTTTCACAAACAGGGCTTAGCTTAAGCGACTTTTAAGCAACTTAAATATCTTACATTGAATTTTGAGTTATCTAATAAGTATATAATATTTGGCCATGTGGTAACCACTCTAACCAGACTACCCTTATATAGAAAAAGGAGCCTTTTCAAGGTAACGTATTTTAACCTGAATACTGTACATCTGTATTGACATTAAAGTGATTATGTAAGAGCCATGTGCAATATTTACTAAACAAAATTGGATCATGCACGGAATCAGATTAAATCCTTTTAATCTTTGTGGAACACTGCAGAAATCCTAATTTTGGGGCAACTTGGGGATAACTTCACATAGTGTCAACAGGTGATTTACGGGCCTGATTTATAATTTTATGACTTAATGAGGTGCAATAAAAATTGTCCAATAAACCACCTGTACACCCCCCAATCCCTGCCATAAATTCCTGAATGTTAATGAGTGCGGCTGTAACAGAAAACAAAGTCTTAAAAGATATTTATGATGTTTATTAATAAAATGTGAAGAGATCAGATGTGTCTGTATCCATGCTTGGGTGTGACTTCATTTGTTGAAGAGAATGGTGAGAGAGGCCCCCTCCTCCTCCCCGGGTCTGTGCAGCACTGTGCCTGTTACAGGCCTCCCCCTCCCAGCGCAGGTCTGGTGTTATCTGAAATTAGACAGAGAGAAAACAGAATAAAGGTGAATAAACTGAATAAATGTTTTAAGAGTAGGTACAATTAACAATAAGCAGTGAATTAAATTTAACAGATGAAAATTCCACTTTTCATGATTTAAAAACAATAGATCTCTCAACCCACAGTGTTTGCACTCTTCAATGAAGTCTTTTAAAACCATTGAAATATGTTACTTCTACTCATCTAAGCAGCTGTAAGCTTGAAGCAGGGAAAGCTGGAGGAGGATACCCCGCATGCTTGCAGATTGCACACAATAAAACTAATCTGAGATCTTCAAAGACAACAAACTCTGACCCTCAGGACAGAAAGCAAACCCCCTGTGATTTTATGACATCTCACCTAACACTCTTCTCCCTAAGAATCTTCATGGAAAATTCACTAAAACTCAGAGTATATTTTGTGAAAATGTTGTACTTTCAATTTTAGTGTCAATTTAAAGGTAATAACACGATGGATACAATGGTCTCAATTTCACAACAGTCACTTATATTATCAAAACATTATCCAAAGTTCATATAGATTTGGATTTGCAACCAAGACGTGTGTCCTTCACCAAGATGGTAATCCAGACAAACATAGACCTAAGGCCACGGGAACTAAAATATCCTTTGTGTCTAAAGGTTTGGGGTGGAGGCGTTGGTCTGGACTATATAAGGTGGAAAATTGAAACCGTTCTCTAGGAATTTCGGTAGATGAATCCTCCACGCTACGCATGTAAGGGCTTTGGAAAACTTCCAGGCCTCTTCCATGTGACAGCGTGTTTTTCTGACCATCAGGTATGCATTCTTTTAAATTTGAACTGAATGTAATTCTCCTTTCTTAAATTATGTAATTGGCTTGGGTATGCATTCTTTTAAATTGAAACTGAATTGAATTTCGATGTAAATTGGATTAATATTCTTTCTTGATTTATCAAAGTTATGCATTCTTTTAAACTGAAACTGAATTGAATTTCGCATTGTTTAATTATGTAATTGACTTAAATTAATTTTACCTGATGAATAAATTATTTCTTAATTAATTTTTCATTGTTGAAATCTTTACTTCTAGTAGGGTGTGCGGAGGCGGAGCGCGCATGAAAATTACGGCCAGAGATATTTGATATTTAATAACAACTTAAAATTTAGTCAGATTAAAACGAGGTAAAAACCTAAAAGTAAAATTAAAAACCAAAATTAACAAAACCCCAGGAGTATTTTCTCTTAGAGCTGAGAAGCGAGACACGACATCCGAGCCAAGAAGGCTTGGGACCTTACATCAGTGACTGAATAGCATCCTAAGCTCTACAAAATCTCTAGTTCACAAGGAAATCTAAATTAGAAGCCCGATTAATACTGCAACTGGTGCAGGGTGCAGCAGAGGTTTGTGGGAAGTATGTAAAGTGTCAACATTGTAATCTTAGTCGCCTCAAGAAAAATGATAATACACACCTCTTAAGGAGACATTCAGATTTGTCCCAGGATATCACACAGAGTGTTTCTGTAGATGAGAGAAATGGCATCTTTGCAGTGCAAAAAACTGGACATGGGTTTTCTGTGCCAGTCCATGTCCAGAAAAAAACATGGGGGAAAATGCACATAGTTAAATGTGAGTTAGAGAAATGTGAGCATTTTCAGTTGTTGGCCAGACGAAGTGGATTCAGCTATAGCTTTAACATCAGGGTTTAACATCAATGAGCAGTTTATAAACTTGTACTTCCCTCCATATTCTCCTTTCCTGAATCCGATTCTCCTCTTGGAGATGGAAAGTGTATGATAGACAACCCTACACCAAAGTAAATCTTCTGCAAGCTATGGATTTAGCTTGTGGTAATATAAGTGAGGAATCATGTCAGGGCTGGATACGGCACACAAGAGGCTTCTTCCCCAGTTGCCTCAGAAGGGACAATATTGCTTGTGATGTTGACAAAGTGCTCTGGCCTGACCCAGCCCAAAGATGAGAAGAAGCAAACTGATCATGTTTACTCCTTTGATTTTTGTCCCATTTAGTATTGTATACTTGTATACTACAGTGTAGTACAGTTCTTTTAAAGTGTGCATATTTTTTTGTCTGTAAAATGTTTAAAAGAATGTCACATCATGTAGTCTCGGCTGCAAGACAAAATTTATCTTGGTGGTAATTGGTGGTATGGGTAGGTTTAAGGGTTGGTTAAAGTGTAATGGATGGGTCAACAGTGTAATTTTGTAATTACAGATATAATTACATTTAGGTATTATATATATACACAAAGCAGTAAAGGCCACCTCATGTAAAGTGGGACCACGACTTTTATGCTGTTGTCTTAAAATGCAATAGGACTGTGTGGTCATCTTACATCTTATCTGTGCACATTGTTGGTTTACAATAACTTACCATTAAAATTCAGCACCACGGAGAGGGGCAATATTTTGCAAATGAGGGAAAAAAATCTTTCAGTCCAAACTTCTTGCCATTGCTACAAAAAAACTGTGTTAAAGGTTAAGAACTGTAATCATTAAAACAACTCATAAGTAAACCAAGATTGGAAAAGGATATAGATAAGCATGTATATACTTGTATGTAGTATTTATGCAGCATTACGCAAATTTACTTAAATGCACTACTAGTCACCTCCAGGTGATGGCAGTCAGATGACACTAATGCACACAAACACAGGTTTAAACAAATATATTTATGCACTATAAACGTGTTAGCAACAGCATGCAATACTTCCCAGTTGTTAACCTATGTGATCTTTATATAACTCTTAATCAAGTGTTCGTTTTCTTACCTTTTTCTCTTGGCTTTCGTATTATCATACTATGTTACAATCATTTTATATTATAGTTCTATATCATAAAATATTGTAACATATTTTTTGAGATTTTGCATGGCGTCACGGTCACCCTACACATCCCTGTAAATTTCATTAATCTGGTCAGCTGGCAAGATTAGATGTTGATTAGTTGCAGCTGTTTACATACTACAGTTAACAGCTTACTTCAGGAAATGGCCAGTAGTTTGTGCATGCTGAGAACAGTCACATGATAAAGTCAAACTGTACCTCAGCAAACTGATGCATAAACTCAGACTCAGACTTATGGAGCCAGAAGCACAGAAGACCCAGGAAGAAGAAATAATGAATAGCATCTACATAATACTCTTTCTTTTTCTTTATAAAGTCTGTAAGTACAAAATATTAAATCGAGGAGTCATTCTTATGCAAAGTCTCTACACGTCATTTTTGAACATTATGTTAATTATTTTTCCAACAGATGAATGTAATTGCAGTGTAGCTCATGTGAATCAGATCTTAACTGTAAAAGAGGGAGGCAATGCATTATTACCTTGTCTTATTTTAAATGATCAGTTACACCGAGCAGTGTGGTATAAACAGGTTCTTGGAGAGAAACCTGTCCTAATAGTGTCATCATATCACCACTCTCAACCGAATGAATTTTCTCCTGATTTGGAAGAAAATAATTTTCATGCAGTGCGAAAAGAGGATAGCTTTAACTTAACCATCCTGAGGACCTCGAAATATGATTCAGGCACTTATTTCTGTGGTGCTGCCTTTGCTAATATTATTTCCTTCGGCACTGGAACTGTTTTGCTGGTTAAAGGTGAGAGTTATGAAATTGAATTGAAACTTATTTAGGATGTATGATTCCTTTTATTGTGAGTGTTAATTTATTTTTCTTTATAGATGGAGATATCAAACCTGCTGTAATTCAACAGCCTGTGCTTGGTGTTATAAAGCCAGGAAGCAATGTTACTCTGCAGTGCACAGTAGAGGGGAAGATGTGTGAGAAAGGAGTACAACTAGTCTACTGGTACAGACGCAGTTCAGAGACAGTCCATGCAGGAATGGTTTATACTCATGGAAATATAAACAATGAGTGTGGGAAGAACTCTGTAGCCTCCTTTCAAATGCGGAGCTGTCTGTACAACCTCCCCAAGGTGAATGTTGGTCTCTCTGATGCTGGAATGTACTACTGTGCTGTTGTAACTTGTGATGAAGTTTTATTTGGAAATGGCACAACATTGCACATTGAAGGTAAGTGTATTTTGTTTGAGAAATATATGTAGGCAAATATATGTAGGCAGTTTACTACATATGAAATATACATAATACCAAGTTTTAAAGATAAGATACATTCGTTTTGTTGTTGTTTATTATAATATATAAATGCTACATCAAATGTGTGTGCTTGTGTTTGTGTGTGTCTGTATATATATATATATATATATATATATATGTATATAAAGACCAAATTCAAAAGTTTACATACCCTTAATACTATGTCTATGATTTCCTGGATGATCCACAACCATTTATATCATGTTTATTATATTATATTATACTATTATAATATATCTTGTGTCAGTTGTTCATGAGTCCCATGTTGGTACTGAGCAGTTCAACTGCCTACTGAAAAATCCTTTAGCTCCTGCACGCTCTTTGGGTTTCCAGAATCTTATGCTATTTGAGCATCAGTACATGTTTTCAGTACGTGTATACTATTAAGAATTAGTAACATTTTGTACATTCTCCAAGAGTTATGTAAACTTATGAGCACAACTGTACACACACACACATACCTACATATAGTATGAAAAGTCTCTAAAATTTGAGAAACTATTTACATTTTACATTTAATATGAGCAAATGCAATCAAATAATTAGCCGTATAATGCTCTTCATAATCATTTCTATGCAGGCTTATAATTTCCTTTTAAATGTATCATGCAATAAGTTATGTTGTATATGTAGTACTGTATTTGAACAATTACAAATAGCATTTTTCTTGTATTTCAGAAGAATTTAATAGCCAGAGAACGCAGTATTATATTTTAATTGGCCTTGCAGTGTTGTGTACAGTCAGTTTTACAGTCAATATTTTACTTTGTATGCCTTTGCAAAAAAAAGGTAAGACCCAGTTTCATCACATTTTTTGTTATCATTCAGTTTAAGCATTATTATTATTAACATCATCATCATCATCATCATCATCATCATCATCTCGTAATGCTTTATTTGACTTCTAGCAGATAAAACGACTCAGCAAATCCAGACTACTAATGACATTACAACAAGAATTCAGGTTTGGCCATTCAGATGTGTAAATAACAGTGAACTCTTGTAACTTAATAGAATGCTAAATAAATTAAGATTGTCCTAATTTCTTTCTTCTAGTACCACAACACTGATGACATAAACTATGCTGCCTTGAACCTTTCCATAAAAAGAGGTCAGAGAAAAAAGACCTTGCAGGAGACAACGTACTCTGCACCGATGTTGCAAAACAATATTTGAAACTTATTGCTGCTGACTGTCACAACATACCACAATATTTCATATTAAGATTAAGATAAAATCTACTTACGCACATTTGAGCTTATTATGCAATGTGTTAACATAAACCGTTCTGAGAGACCAAGTGCAAAATTCTAGCATAACCACATCCTGTAAGGGCCTAACTAGGTTGAAAATTACTGCATTCATCTGTTGTGCATACCTTTTAATTTTGGCTATAGATTTGGGTCAGCCTTCTAATTTGGTCATTCATATCTAACATAATATACTGTAGTTACTTCCTCTATGAGCATGCCGTATAGAATAATGAATCTTAAAACAAAATGCACTCTATTTGATCTTCCATTTCTAGTGTTAGGAATACAGTAGAAAAAATATCAAATACAATATTTAAACATATTTTAATCCTGGATTTTCACCATGTGAAAAAATTTATCCAGCAGAGAATATGTTGTTTTAAATAAAACAGGGTATTCAACACTAGGAAAAAAAGCAGGGCCAGACTTGTTTTTTTCTTAAAAATAACGTGCAGTGATAAATCTTGCACTTAAAATGGTTTTGATTAATGTTGACTAGATTTTTTTACATTTCCAAGATGACAAATGGACATCATTTTTTGAAACATACAATATGATGAGGTCACATGACAACAGTGTAGCATACCACTATTATAATCTACCAGGTGATGGCAGCGAGGGATCACAAATAGAGAAACACGTAGATATTTTTATCTTAATTTCCAAGATATTGTGCTCTTGTAAAAATAAAGCTTTTATATAATAACTTACGGTACATAGTGTCCCCCAGCAGCAAGATGTCATTTGCATTTATTTGCATATTTAAGCACAGTACTTGTTTTATAACTCTTGATGACCATTTTATGATATAAACATAATTTCTTTCAAAGGTTTGAAAACATAGCCTTATAGTGTAAATCTTGAACTAGAAGCTAAGCAGTTCCCCAAGAAATTCCATGTGAAGATTTATGCTGTTTGTGCACCACCAATATGTATAAATATCATTGTACATATAGTAAAAGTGTAATATTTGCAATAAACAATTGTAAGTTTGTAAAATTGTGTTTTTTGTTTAGAGTTCCCATATCACCTCCTCTGACTTGTGCTATAAAGTGAAAATTTCCTTTGTCTTCATCAGTGTATTGAGTATCAACAATGCTAGTTATTTTAAATGTATGTAACTTTGTTTATACTCAGTTTAAATCATTTGAGCGTATAAATGGATATGAATATACTTATAATACAAAACATTAAAGATAATATGTAAATGTAACATCCGCATAAGTTGAACAAGGAAATGGGTAATGACTTGTTAGCTCAGAGAGCCAATGCAATGATGTGATCTTCCACTCAAAGCAGAGCAAAGGTTTCAGACAATCTAAGGTTGAGCACTGAAGGTCATATGAAAATGTATGTCATTCTCTTCATTCAATGTGTTCTCTTTTATAAACCATGTAAGTACAAAACTACAGTAGTAATGGTTTCATAAGTTTTATTGAGCTTTCTTTACTTTTCACTGTGTCGCCTATACATGTCTGCGTTATTTTACAGCAATGCCGTATTCTGGAGGTATTCTGCAGATGGAAAATGTAGCAGCTCTAGTGGGTGATGATGTGACATTTTACTGCTTTCACCCAAAAGCCCAGCTGAATAGAGTGATGTGGCTCAAACAGATTCTGGGAGAGAGACCCGTTCTGGTAGCCTCTTCGTATCATTGGACTCAAAATAGTGTATTTTATGGTGATTTTCAAAACTCAAAACGCTTCAGAGTAGTTGCAGCACTTGGCACCTTTAATCTGACTATTGAAAGAACTATACAGGCCGATTCAGCCACATATTATTGTGCTGTTTCTTTTTCTAACATTGTCCACTTTGGAGCAGGAACTAATCTGGTGTTTCGAGGTGAGTGGTCAACATTTAGATTAACCTTTTCTGAATTAAGTATTATTTCATACATTATATTCCTTTAACAGGTTCTAAACCCAATAAGATTCATATTCTGCAGAAGCCTTATCATGGAATAACATTGTCAGATGGAAATGTGACTCTACAATGTACAATCCAAAATGAACAACAAGAGAGTTGTGGAGGTGAGCAGAAAGTCTACTGGTTCAGACGTGGTTCAGGAAAATCTAATTCAGGAATCATTTATGCTCAAGATAGCTGTAAAAACAACTCTTTTACCAAGAGCTGTGCCTACACTCTCTCTATGAGAAACATCAAGCCTTCTGATGCTGGGACGTACTATTGTGCTGTGGTCACATGTCAGAAAATGTTATTTGGACTAGGAATTAATCTGGCTTCTGACGGTAAGTGTGTTAAATACAACTTATTACAAGGTTTCTTAAGCAGCCATTTTATGTGCAATTACTCAGTATGACTTCTACCATGCCACTTTAGGGAGCTAATGGACAATGATAAGACAAAACCTGACTATTTTTGACGTGTTACACTGTATACAGCACAGATTACTGTAGTTTGCATACAGCATTATTGAAATGAAACACATCGTTGTTAATGCTTTTTTAATTGCATGCTGCATGTAGTTCATGTGGTGCATTCAAGCTGTGTGTTACTTTTTCAGATGAACATAAAGGCCAACACATGAAGATCTACATTCTAATTGGCCTTGCAGCACTGCTGACTATAAGCTTCATCAGTAATATTCTACTTGGCCTGAAAAAGTTGAAAGGTAACAACATATAATACATGAAGATGTACATTAAGATGAAAATATGCAGTATTTTGTATTATTCAGATCGTGCATAGAAAACTATTGTCATTTTGAATTACTAAAAATATTACTACTATATTTTATTTTATAACAGGCAACACATCTCAACACGTTCATGCTACAGATGATAAAGTGTCAAGTGTACAGGTTTGTATTATGTGGATAAAATGATATGCTAAAATTTAAGTATTTAGACAAAGCTGGTGTAGACCACTTAGTGGAAATATATATATTTATTATTATATATTTTTTTGTTTATTTATTTTAGTACCACAGGACCTCTGATTTGAATTATGCTGCCTTAAAATTCACAAACCAAAGCACAAGACAGCCGCGAGAAGAGAGGCAAAGCCATACAGAATACTCTGGATTAAAATAAAAAAAACTCTGTACTGTAATGCTGTATATAGTGGCTAATAATGTTTGCTAACCAGAGTCACTTTGGAAACCGTGTGAAAAATCATAATTTTTATTATGATCTGAATAAATCTAAAACTTAGATGTTTACAATCAGTCTATTTATTCTGTAAATATCCACAGACATCTGTCTCATGCTTAATGTGCTTTAGTATTGAAATTGTACTGTATGTGAATCCAGTAAAGTATGTTTGTCCTATTATAAACAGACATTGCTCTGTGTATTTCATTTCCAGATACCATTACAACATATTCAGTGATAAAAACACAAATCTGTACTAGATTTTATTTATCTTGAATGTGAATGGTGACAGGATCTGATTAACGTTTGATAAGATCGACACCACGGACCACAAGGTCATGCCACCGTAAACCAGCCCAGTTTACACATCTGTTCTGTGGTAAGATTTAATCAGTTGTTCAAACTACATAAAATAGCTTTAGACAGTCTTTTCCCATTCCCATCGTGCAAAAGGCCATCTGCAGTAACTTCAATTTAACAGCTATTCAGCCCACTCTGTTCCCTCCTCACTCTGTGGCACTAGATCGTCTCGTGGATAAAGTCAGAGAAAAAAAACATGACTTCCACCAGAAAAATCTCTTCATTTCATTAAAGTACAGAAGTGAAGTCTAATAAAATCTGTTAAAGGTCAAATGAAAAAAATTGAGTGAGTGAATGACATCACATCCTGCTGAGTGAGTTACAGGAAGAAACTGCTTAGTGTAGAGCAGAAACTGCTGAGGTGAACATCAGCGGATCAGCTTTGTATCTTTTGCTGCATGCTTACAACCTGGATCAAAATTCATCATTTGACTAATCCAAAATATTGTTGACTTTAAACTGAATAAATATTGTGATCATTCTTTAAATTATATATGAGTACAATTATTTTACATAATTGGTTATTTGTGATTTTATATATATATATATATATATATACACATATACATACAATTTATTACTGTGTATTGGATTTTATTTTTCCTATTTCTGTGCTAGAAGTGATTAAAGAAACTGGTGCAGCAATGTTTTTTGAAGTGTCCCTTGTGAAATAAACACATTATTTAAAAATAAAACACCTCAATAAAAAAGTAAAAATGCAACACCTTTACGCTCAGTGTGAGCATGAACATGCATCATGGTTTAAGTAGTTTCCACCCTCAACACAAGGCCCATTTATTTTTCTTTCACAGCACTTGCTGCATCAAAACCACAAAAAAAATTACACCAGCCTTTTTCTTCACATCCCTTTCCATGACCAAAAACGCAAATAGCCCACCCTACTTAGGAAAAAAAGAAGAAGAAAAAAAGAATTACAAGAAGTCTCTGAGATCTACTGACAGTTTTACTTGTTCATATCCCTAAAGACATTCCTTCATGTGTGCCTCCAGGGCTTACATATATTTCCTTACTATAATTTAAACCACAAATTATGCATTGCACTGCATGTTGTGGTCAATTTGAACCAGATAATTTGTATTTATTTATTTATTAAATACCAGTTATTTGGACTAAGACTTTGCTTGTTATTGTTAGTAAGAATTACAGGACCTACAACAAATTGCATGTACATTTTTTATTTTTTGATATTATTACAAAATATTGAACCTTATTGTCTTTTCACCAACTTGTTTTCTTTCAATTAGCACAAGTTAGCACACAGATTTCATTTCATTAAATTGAATTAGCACAATTGGTCATAGACCTTAGTGATCTGAGCTTATACTCTTGGGCTTTTAAATGACTTTGCCAAAATTATTCACAAATAATACTTATTTTACTCAAAGACTGATGTGCATAATATCAAATCAATTAAGCCCTTAAAAAATAAATAAATACAATTTCCTTCACTGCTTATTAAGTAACCTTATTTATGAGGTCACAGTGCAGACTGTTGTTCTCAGTGTTGCATTTGTGGTCAGTGCATGAAAGTGAAAACAGAATGGAAACATCAAGCAGCCTTTAGCCTTCAGTAGGTCTCGATCTTAGTGGTCAAAAGTTTCCACACAGCGACTGATGTTGCTAAAAAAAAAGTTGTCAAAAACACTTGCGTGCTTTTATAGCTGCATCACCACTACTTGTGAAAGCCTGAGACTGAACTACAAAGGCCTTTGAAGTGTTACACTTGTTCTCATAGGACACTGCTCTAGTTAAACAAAGCCTACAAATACAATTTAGCCTGCTCATACACACTTGCGTAGAACCAACACAGTCTCACGACCAATTCGTACATATTCGTACGATTTAGCCACCTCGTAAAATATGTACGAATTGTAGTGAGAACAGGTGGGTAGAACTTCGAAAATGGCAAAAAATACCCCTTAGACAGTTTCGTGTTCATACAAAAAAATTTAGTCCCATTTTAAACTTAACATTGCTGTGTTGAGCTACATCATAATGCTTATAAAACACAGTAAAGATTTAATTTGGCCCAGTGTTTCAGAGTAACCTACTAGGTAATGCTATTTTAAGTTAAATTGTTTAACGTTTACTCAAAAATAACTGTTATAAGACATTTAAACATATTTATTATACTACAAGTATTTAACAAAGTACTTTAACATAAAAAAGTCCATTAAATATTTTAAAATATAATACAACAGAAGAATATTATATACTGTGTTTATAGATATACAGATTATGTTTATTAGTGATTAGGACAACTGGAGAATGAAGGGGAAGGCAAAATCAAATTGGCCCATTCAAGGAAGCTAAGCAAAGAGGATCATGTGTAATGGAATGGAATGTGCATTATAATAATACCACATATAATTTATTAATTAGAACACTAAATATGGTTAATCAAAATATTATATACATTTTTGTGCTCACAAATCAGTAAAACATCCAAGAGTTGTGTATTTTCAGGACCACGGACAGAGATTTACTGTGTCAAAGGTTGCAGCGCATTTTAATTTACATTAATGTAAAAAAAAATAAACATTTGTATGAGGATGACAATTAAATATTGACCAATTTAACTTTATTTGTCCATATTTAATAGTCAAACGTTGATACCTGAAAATGAAATGAAAAAAAAAAAAAATTAAATAATTTTAGGTTGAAAACAAAATAAAAATAAAATGCACTTTTTTGAGGAAAAAAAGTAAATATTTCAAAAGGAGTATTCTGCATGGATCAGTCTTTTTTGCCCACAAAATTAATTTGTGTGGGTTGAAAGCACTGCACATAAAACTGTGTCGGGTTCAGGAAATGGGGGATGATTTGATGACGAACAGAACCATGTGATCTTAAGGTATAAGTGTATATAACAGTTAACTCTGTGTGAAATACTGTTTTTTTTAGCCTGGGCACAGAATGATCTGAATGACGATAAAATGAACAGAAAGGTTTGTGTGACGATCTTCCTCTTGTATGAAATCTGTAAGTGTCATTTAAATAATATTAACATAAATGTAACAAATAATGATAATGTTTTGTAATGATCATCAGAATTTAAGCATTGTTTGCCATCTTTTAGCAGTTGAGGCAATGTACGGAAACATTATACAGCTGCACCCAGTTGTATCAGTTGATGAAGGAGATCCCGTGGTTTTGTCCTGCTTCATTAAATCAAAACAAATAAGTATGGCATTGTGGTACAAACAAGTCACTGGAGAAGAACCACGTATTATTGCTTCCTCTCTTTTCAGTTCATCAAAAAGCCAATATCCTGATGAATTTAATAACAATCGTTTTGATGCTGTAAGAGGGACTGACAGTTTTAATTTGACAATTATAAAAACCACACAATCAGATTCAGGCATGTACTTCTGTGCTTACTCTTTCTCTAATATAATTACATTTGGAAATGGCACTCATCTGGTTATTAAAGGTCAGTGCATGTCACCTTCATGTTAAAATGTTTATAATGATGATGGAGGAAACCCAGCTATTTATGCAAAATATCATCCATTTTAGGAGCAGAATTCAGCAAAATGACTGGTCTACAACTGTCCAGAACTGAACTTGTTAAATCAGAGGTAAATGTGCCTCTACAATGTTCAATTCTAAATGAGTTAGTGAGTGGTGGAGGTGAACATCGTCTCTACTGGTTCAGACATGGATCAGGAGAATCTCCTCCAGGATTCATTTTTGTTCATGGAAACTCAAGTGATGGATGTGTGAGGAGCTCTGAAGCTGACTGTCTTTCACCGACCTGTGAGTACAGCCTCCCGAAGAAAAAGTCCAGTTCCTCACAAACAGGAATGTACTGTGCACTGGCCACATGTGGAGAGGCTTTATTTGGAAACATTTCTAAACACAATCCTGGTGAGCGTGCGCATTTTATTATGTCTTTGTATTTGAAAAAAGCTTCTCAAAATACATTTTTGTAAATATGTATGACAGGTAATACAGCCTTGGAAATATGTCTAACTCAAAAACAGAAAAGTAAATATGATAAATTCAGGTCACTTAATGTATAATGTATATGTATTGTATTCTACAATGCTGAACACAAATTCAAATGTAATATAAATTCATAAATATTTTAATACAAAATTGACAATGTGACTGTCGTGAAAAAGTATATATATTTGGCATATATTTGAAGAAGACATTTTATTTAGCTTTATTTTATAATTTTACAAACTATCTGTGTCATTTATTTATTTATTTTTTTTCAGACAACAATCTATCAAAGAATATACTGTTTTACATTCAACTCGGCCTTGCAGCACTACTGGCAATAAGTTTTGTCATCAATATTCTTCTTTTTTGTTTGAGGAAACATGGTAAGCATTTACATTTTTTTAATCAAATTTTCTTAATCAAATATACTGTAATATTAGTTTCTTTTTTAGCCATGTATGAGCAATGGTCTCTCTTTTTAAAGATGAAATCTCAAACTTTTACACCTCTGTTTATAACAGGGAGAAAATCTCAGCAGATACAAACTACTGATGAGGATGATAATGATATGTCAATGAATAAGGTAATAAAAAAAGAATGCATTCATAATGAGTAACATGATAAACTGTTTATTTTTTTTTTTCTTTTAGAACAGGGAAATTACTTACGCTACTGTACAAATCTCCACCAAACACTCAAGAGTGAAGAAGGAGCGTCGTCTTGACGACACACTGTATTCTGGTTTAGCATGCCAACAAAAAAGCTGAAAATTACTTTATATTGCCATATTTGCAGTAACTTATTTCTATTGCTTTGTCAACACATGCTTGCTTAAATTTTATTCACAACAAAGTATTCACATATAGTATGGTGGTGGTTGAGGAGAGGCCCCTTCACATGATTATAAAGCGCTTTGGATGTACATCAATACACAATAAAGCGTTGTATTAATGATTCATTCATTCATTCATTCATCCTTACTAAAGTTAGTCTATCGCAAAAGCACACTATACAGTAAAAGTACAGACAATTTACTCATTCAGTGTTAAAAGAAATGTCATATGATCTGTTCAGCCATTTCAATGACTTGCTGTTGTCCAGAATTCATGTATTTTTGTATATATTTGATATTGTACACATATATGTGTGCAAAGTAGTATACATGAAAAAGAGAGAAAAGCTTGCTCTGAAAAATAAAGACACAGTTCCACATTCTCATAATTTATGTTGCAACAAACACCATAAGGCCACTTTCCTCAACACAGTAAAAAAAAAGAGATTTTGAAATAACAATGTCATGGTGCAATATTTAACTAATATTGTGTCACTGCCATTATATTTATATTGTTTTTTTAATAAAAACAATGTCATTTCAGAATCCCCCTCTCCTCACACACAAAAGAACACTTCTAATTTTTTCAATGCACGCATGTTTTTCAGATTAAAGTGTCTGTTTATAGTCTTGAGTGACCTTGACCTATAACAAAAAACTGTAAAAGACTGTGTTAGTACATATCAATCAATTTTTGAGAAGAAACAGTCCTTAATCAGCTTTTTAAAATCAGAAATGTAAATGATCTAATTAAACAGATCTAAACTAACTGAACATAAACCAACATCCAAAAAAAAAAACAGCAGGTGGCAGCAGAGGCTATATATTCAGAGCAAGGGTCTGACCTTAGTTACATACCTACTGTAGGTGTACAGGGATCTGTTTTGTAGCCAAATTTGTACTAAACAGAGATCAAGTATAAACTCTCTGATTTTGGTACATGTATACTGTAAGAATTTTAAGTGTATTTCTTACTAATGCAAGGTGTAAACCTGAGAAAACTGGTGAGTATGTTGGCTATGGTGGAAAATTGAGACCATCATGACAGATATGATCTAACACAAGATTGTAGAAACATAATAACAGATAACATAGACTCTGCACCATAACAACATTGTACATAATAAACCAGTCACTGTATGAGGCCTGGGATAAGGAGGCTCTCTGTGAAGGTTTATTGTTTATTGAAATCAATTGTAGTTGTAAAATACTCACATAACCGCTCTGTACATATTCAGTTAAATGGCCCTGAAAAACAAGAATACCTCATTCAGAAAATAGCACATACATCAAATGTTTATTTGTATTTGATCAAACGGCATGATCTGTGGTTTGAAGCGTGATGTAGGTAGAACTGGGTCAGGGCCAGGAAATGGCTGATAGTGCTAACTGAATAGAATTATGTGACAGTGCCATATTTCAAGCTGTAAGTCAAATAGCTTTACATACATTCATTGATCTTCTCTCAGCCTGATGAAGAACATGGGTAAGCAGCTCTGTGTGATGGTGTTACTCTTAACTCAAGTGTTTAAGTGTATATTTCAGTAATTCTATTTAAAAATGTTTGGATATTGTTTCAGATCAACTTTTTAGTTGTTTAATGTGTTATGTTAATTATTTTACAGTCGTGGGACTATATGGAAACATTATACAGCTGCACCCAGTTGTATCAGTTGATGAAGGAGATCCCGTGGTTTTGTCCTGCTTCATTAAATTAAAACAAATAAGTATGGCATTGTGGTACAAACAAGTCACTGGAGAAGAACCACGTATTATTGCTTCCTTTCTTTTCAGTTTATCAAAAAGCCAATATTCTGATGAATTTAATAACAATCGTTTTGATGCTGTAAGAGGGACTGACAGTTTTAATTTGACAATTATAAAAACCACACAATCAGATTCAGGCATGTACTTCTGTGCTTACTCTTTCTCTAATATAATTACATTTGGAAATGGCACTCATCTGGTTATTAAAGGTCAGTGCATGTCACCTTCATGTTAAAATGTTTATAATGATGATGGAGGAAACCCAGCTATTTATGCAAAATATCATCCATTTTAGGAGCAGAATTCAGCAAAATGACTGGTCTACAACTGTCCAGAACTGAACTTGTTAAATCAGAGGTAAATGTGCCTCTACAATGTTCAATTCTAAATGAGTTAGTGAGTGGTGGAGGTGAACATCGTCTCTACTGGTTCAGACATGGATCAGGAGAATCTCCTCCAGGATTCATTTTTGTTCATGGAAACTCAAGTGATGGATGTGTGAGGAGCTCTGAAGCTGACTGTCTTTCACCGACCTGTGAGTACAGCCTCCCGAAGAAAAAGTCCAGTTCCTCACAAACAGGAATGTACTGTGCACTGGCCACATGTGGAGAGGCTTTATTTGGAAACATTTCTAAACACAATCCTGGTGAGCGTGAGCATTTTAACACATTTGACAGCCTTGCTTTTTGTGTTTGTTGCATTTCAGTCGTACAGTACTAAACTCTAAGTTTCCATTTTTATCTTTAATATGAAGGCTTCCTAATTAACTACTTCCCAAATTGTTCTTCATATATGCATTCCTTGATATTGTTCCTCATGATTTAGACAATGTCATCATCCGGAACACACACATGATCTTTGTAATTGTCCTTACGGTGCTCCTGACAACAAATATTACCATAAATATTCTTCTGTGTTGCATGAGGAGAAATGGTAAGTGTTTGTTTTGTATCATCTCTTGCTTCTATTGCTGTTTAAATCATGTGATGGCTGATCATTGTTTCCTTTATTACAGAGTCTATTAATGCAACAGAAAGCATATATAACCAAATCCAGATGATTGATGATAAAGTGTTGATAACTGAGGTTTGTCAAAATAAACTCTCCGGACTTAAAACCACTTATGATCAGTATATTCATCATGTGTAAATAGAAATTATTTTGTCTGTAATCCTTTTTTTATTGTAGTATGAAGAAAAAGTTTTTGGTCTTCACCTGTCATCTCCAAATGCACAAAGAATGAAAAGAAATACCAGCTTTAAAGACATATGATATTACAATTCTGCCCATTATTTCTGATCAATTATCAATTAATGGGCTGTATTGTATTGTAATGACTTAAAACCCAGTCACACTAAATAACTTCTAGAATGTTGTATCACAATAATTACATGCTGTATATCCATTTTGCATTTGCTTTATGTTCATATAATAAAGAGTTATGGCTAGTACATTTTACATTAAAACATTTTTTGGCATTCCTTGACCTCTCTTTTGTTGACTGGCTTTCTGTTGTTAAAGCCTGGACGTCTATAGACGGTTTCATTGAGCGCACGTGCCTGGACCTATAATGTTTGTTTATCGTCTGGTTAGTGCTGCTGCCTACAAACGCAGCTAATAATGAGTAATGAAGTTGGTTTCAGGTTATTGTGCTGTGGTTAACATGTTACCCATGCATTTATTTATTTGTGGCGACCTGCCACTATATCAAAACGATTTGTGGTGGCTGATTTTCCAAAGGATTCTTTGACTTAACATGAGCACGTAATGCTGGTTTAAATGCTGATCCGTTATGTATATTTCCTGTTTATTCAATGCATTTAAAAAGGTTGGGAACCACTGGTTTATTTTATCTTGCATGTAAGGCAGTGTTTGTAAGCTCAGAGCTGCTTTGTCTACAGGAAACCTCTCGTTTCTCATGCTTAAAGTGGTCATGCAAACCCAGTTTTCCACAAGCTAATATGATTATTAATCACCTCAATCTCTTAGGAGTCTTGCTTGTCTCTGTGTCTCGGTCTGATGACGGCTCACTCAGGGCGGGTCTGAGGTAAGACTCTTGTGGGAGTGGCCTCGGTGTGACGTCACACCGACATGCATTTGAGAATGGCTTGATTTCAGAAGGGGCAACTTATGTTTTATTAAGTCAAAAGAAAACTACCTGTGGATCTTTATCATTGTAGGGTGGTTGTGTACACACACTCCCAACACACATTCAGATTAGCAGTCCAAACAGCTTGAAAATGTACCACCGTATGACCCCTTTAAAGCAACTCCTGCTGGCAGAGAATGAGTTTGCATTTTTGATAAACCCTGATTTAAAAAATTAAAGCACTCTTGAAGGACTTAGCTGCTGTTATTGATTCTATAGGGATGTCTACCGGAAGTTAAGTTAGGGCCACAAAAGCACGCATGCACAGTAACTTTTGTTTATGTTGTTTAGAGTAAGAACATCTTCGCATTTTGGAGTGGTGTGATAAATGTATTGTGTATCGTATGGTTCGTGGTCATCTTCCAAATCAAAGTGATCATCCGTATTCGCACAGCACGTTTCAGACTTGCCTGTTTCACACATACTCCGTCTGCAGTGCGTATGCGGTCCGTGTGCGTTACGTATGCGGTGCAGAAGCAGGAAACGGTCATTGTGCTTTCACACAGGACACGTTTGCAGTGCGCTACGCTGACGCCGGTTCAATCCTCGATTTTATGCAAAAATAATACAACAATAGTTTCCCATTCTGTGTTTTGTAAATGTGAATGCTTAGATGTCTTGAGACAGCTTTATTAGCATTATATAACTCTCTTTATTTTGCATGTAGTGCGTGTTGTGAAAGGCCGCGCTCTAAATGTTGATTACAAAGGAGGAGACGAGTGTGGGTTCACCCACTTAACCAGCACCTTGTCTCAGAACTTCGTTTTGACAGTGACCGGCACATCAGATACTTCAGAATGATTGGCTGTACTGTGCACATTTATGTATTTTCCTTCTTTTATATCTTTATTTCTTTATTGGATTTATTTTTCTCATTTACTGTGTACAAAGTATCACACATTAATTGTGCATAAACTATGAATTTATCACAGTTTAATGGCAATGTTAATTTTGCCCACAAACAATCTGCTGTTCCGGATTCCAGCACAGCAAAAATAGACTCTGTGCCGAAACGATCGCTGCACTGCTGCAAACGCACCGCATCTGCAACGCACTGCCGGACTGCAACCGCGTGCAGTGTGAACGCTCTGATCCGTTAACATGGGTGCGGAAAAAATATGCAACGCAAAAACTGCATACGGAGTATGGGTGAAACAGGCGCTACAGGGCTACTCCGTTTGCATTACTGATGTTGTGCTTACACACAAGGCGTATTTACAGTGAGTTACTCCATTTGCAGTACGGTTTTTTTCTGCGCATGCAAACAGATTACTGGGTTGCGCGCACTGAAATAAAAGTAAAAGAAAAGTAAAAACAAACAAACCATGCAGTTGCTACAATTAGTTGGTCTTGAGTGTTAATTCTTGTCAACTGCAAGCACTAGCCTACAATATGACGACGCAGAAGGACACTGACACATAAACAATGAACATAAATGTATTATCATTTAGAAGATGCAAATAAAGCATACATATGCGGGATTCATTAGGTTCTTGTTAAATGGAACATAACATGTTCCAAAGATGCCCAAAAAGCACATGCATTTATTGATCATTAAAAACATGGGCACACAAACATATTGTTCCCAAAATTATTCTTATAATTAATAAGCTAAACAAGGTCAGGACAAATACAGGACAAAGTCTAAATAGAAGAGTATTTACAATCTTGCAATCTATATTTTTGATGACATTGTTAACTACTGTTCTTTGAACTAACAACACTAGCAACACAACACATGATCTGCGTAAGCATTCTAGATTCAATTTTAATACATTTGTTAATTAAATGTTTTGTTATAAGATTTGTGTGGAAACATTTCTAAAGCTCTGGATGTCACTGGTGTGATGTGACCTGTGCGTACAAAGACTGGTCCTGACTGATCTTTGTTTTGGCTCTTCTAGTGTTAAGAGTTTTCTGACCAAAACTAATGGCTGCATAATTCAGAGCATCTTCATGCTTTAGAAGAGAAAACAAACTCCAGTTAGGAGGACACGCGAGATGACATATATGCACAGAAATCCTACAATTTTTATATTTCAAACTTTTTATTAAGAAAGTAATTGATAAAACAGATTATTGTAAATGGAGTCTCTAATTTTTAAAAATACATTTAAGAAGAAAATTATGCACTTACTTGATTCTCTTGAGATGTAGGCACTTTGGAAAAATTAAGAAACACTCTTGTTATTATAAAAGGCCATCATGTGTTATTTTTAGTCTATAGTATTTTTTTAGATTACTATAAGAAATCATTTTATACAAAAAACACTTACCTTTATTCTGAGCCCTGTATAGTTTTATTCCCAGAAAAACAACAATGACCAAAAATATGATGTTTAAAAATCCAAGAGCAACAATTGGTTTCATGTCAGCATTTTCTGAAACAAAAGACTTTAATTTCTTTAAAAAATTCATGTATTTACTACATCAAAGTTAACCCTTTTTTACAGTTACACCTATTAGATGCATATAACAAGACTATTAGCCACTTATTAGTGTTAATTAAGCACATATTAATGCCTTGTTCTACATGACCTTATTCTACATCCCTAATCAAGTGTTACCTATTCTAAAGTGTTACTGAATTAAATGTTTTTCCAGAGAGGAAAGATTCTATCAGTTTAAAACAGAATTTTCTACTTATTTTTACCTTGAAAATTTAGTGTGGTTCCTTTTCCAAACAGTATCTCTCCACATGCAGCCACAGCACAGTAATAAATCCCAGCATCAGAGAGACTGATGTTGCTCTTGAAGAGATTGTAGACACAGCTCTGTGTTTGAGACTCTGTTCTGTTCTCACACTGACTATTTCTCTCTCCTTTGGTGTAAAGGACTCCTTGAGATTCTCCTGAGCTTTGTCTGAACCAGTAGACACTGTGTTCTCCCGCACAGCTCTCAGTGAAGACGCTGCACTGCAGACTCACAGAATCCCCTGGATGCGTGTCTATAAAAGACTGCTGAAGAGTTGTGTTTCTACCTATGGCTACATCTTTAAAATGGAAATCAAAGAGACATAAATAGTAAGACCCAAAATTCATACAACACAAACCAAACAAAGCTACAATTTCAAACAAGAAAACTTACCTCTCACAAGTAATCTAGTTCCTGTACCCATTCCAACAATGTAATGTGCTGCAACTACACAGAAATATGTTGCTGAGTCTGAATGCTTTATCTTTAAAATGGTCAGATTAAAATGACCATCTCCTATGATGACATTAAAACGTTCAGTTTTCTTAAAGTCCTCATTCCATGTGGGTTGTTGTTTTAAATATAAAGAAACTATTTGTAAAGATTGCCCATCAGACGTCTGTTTAAACCATGCTGTTGTTGACTGTAAATGCTTTGAAAATGTGCACGTAAGGTTCACATCCTCTTCAGCACTAACTATTTTTACATTATCCTCCTGAACAACATCAACATCAGAGGAGCAGACTGCAAAATGAAGCACACAACAGTTACCTTTAGAGTTTAAAGTTTTACAAAGTAATAAATTGATTGTTTGTAAAAACAAAAAACAAACAAACTTTTGTTTAATATTTAAAATCACATATATGTATATTTACCTACTGTTGAGGCAATAAAAAACATCAAGTAATATCTCATGATCAGTTGTCTTCCAAAAAAATCCATGTGCTTTAAATATCTCTGAAAAAGAATGAGGAGCAGTGTGGATCAATGCATTTAAACATGCAAAAATAATGGTAGATTAAAAAGTTAGAACAGACTGTGGCCTTACCATGTGTCCATGGGCATCTGCTCCAGACAACTGATTCACATATGCACTTTCACCTTAACTTTTATGCTTTCTTGCCCCTTCCCACATCAGAATGGTTAGATTCTTTTTTTAACCCAACCATTTTTTTATTGCTTCAAAAACAGCTCTCATTTACTAAGACAAAAACAGAAAGTACTATTTTGTTAACTAAAGTTGGCTTCTCTTAAATCTATCTGAAAAATAGGTTGTTTTATTGATGCTAAAAATACTTTGTGGTTTGACAGGGGAAAAAGCAGGAAATAAGATGTTCTAAAGCATGTGACCAGAAAACAAACCCTTAAAGGGTCCCCTTTTAAATCTCCTGTGTTTAGTATAATGAGCATCCAAGATAAGAAACTTTTAAATAAACCTGTTGGGTAACACTTTACTTGAAGGGGTGTGCATGAGACTGACATAATTATGTCACAACATGTCATAGATATGAAGGTGAGGCTTTATGCATGTTTATTACATCTTTAATTAAGTGTCATTCAATCAGTCCTTTTTAATGCAAAGATGACATTGTTGTGGCAACTTGACATAAACCAGTACTTCATAACCTGTCAGTGTCTATGTCATAACAACTTGACTTTACCAAGATAACATAACCTGTTTCTATGTCATGCAAGTTGGGCTCACTGCATCACACAAGATCTAAGGGGGCATGGTTGGACCCCGTCTAGGGGGTGGAAATGGGTGGGTTTAGGAATCAGGGGGTGGCGTTTAGGTATAGGTATATGTAAGGTGGGAGGAGTTGGATCTGGATCGAACCACACCCCCTGAATCTTGTGGGTTTAAAATTGAATGACACTTAATAACAGTTATCATAACCATGCATAAAACCTCCTTCATATCCATAACATATGTTGTGTCATGATTATGAAGGTGGCATGCAAGTCCTATGCACACACCTTCAAGTAAAGTGTTACCAGTTGTTGAAAATTGTTTAAATCAAGAGGATTGGCATAATGTATGACAAGGGCATGACCAAGTTGAACTGATGACTGCATGGTTTTTTCATTTAGGCCAGGGGGGGATGAACATCGGTCCTGGAGAGTTATGCTTCTATCATTATCATAGCATGGAGACTGCGTTGTTGGGGTTATTTTTCAAGTTTTTCTCTGGTTCAATGAAAACACAGATTTTTTTTCTTCCAAATTATTTATTGCAATGTTTGCAGTGTTGTTTTCAGTCAAGTCATTTAGCTTATCCACCGCACACACTGCACAAACTAGTTTTTCCAACTGAATGAAAGCTGTGCACCTTTTGTGGCAAAAAGGGTCTAATTCAATAAATGTAGTGCCTAAATTTCACTAAAGTCACTAAATTGTCACCGTTATGTGTGTGACTGTGTGTGACAGGACCTGAATGTCAAGGATAGGTGGCTAATTGTGGTCGTTAATGTTAACATTATGCCAAGTCGCCACAAATAAAACAATGCATGGCAAACAGCTTTGGAGTGCTAGTTACAGTGCACTATGCAACAAACTATTGTAAAGTCAACAAAAGAAAATAGTGAATAGGTGTTGCCAGTGTTGCTTTTAATAAGCCCTGTCTTTTTTGTATTCGAGATGATGGTTCAGGAAAAGCCCATAATAGTCTTGGTAGTGAAAAGGCTACTAGAATTGCCTGAAACTGTCATACAACGTTCAGTTCTGATCAGCCAGAAGAATATACTGTAGGGAAGAGGACATAAAAAATGTCTGCATCTGAAACAAGTTAGACTGTGTTCCATAGAAGCATATGTTAATCTGTTGATTAGGATCAATGTCCTAAAAGTGATGGAAGCCTTAAGAAATATTAACAGCCAAAAGGATGCTACAGATATTATATGGTCTAAACATGTTTAGGATGGCTAGTTAATGGGCCACTGAGTGGTAACTCATTTACAGATGCTCAGTGGCTAAACTGGTTGAATTATTCAAAGAGCAATATAATAATGACTTCTCAGAGGAAGCATATGATGAGGAACCCAAACTTTCATTTGAGGATCAGAGATTTTTGGAAATTGTGAGCAACTCTGTTGTTAAACGACATGGTCTTTACCAAATATGCCTTCCATTATGGTAGAGTATGGTGAAAAGGAGAATGACAATCAGAGTAGTTTTGATTGTACTGATATCTGTGATGGCAGATGTAGAAGGTATGTTTCACCAAATTAAGGTTCCTAAGGAGTTCCTTGATTTTTTTTTTTTTGAGAGTCTCATGGTGCCTAATGGTAATATCAGTCAACCGCTGGAAGAGTTCAGAAAGACTGTACGTCTCTTTGGAAGCTATTTGTTCCCCCAGGTGTGGCAACTTCAAGCTAAGGAACACAACAGATGATAACAAAGTCAAGATTGATGTACAAGTTTTATCCACAATCTGTAACAACTTTTATGTGGGTGATTTCCTCAAATATGTCTTGGATGAAAGACAAGCTGCCATGTTGGTGCAGGAGCTCATTGCAGTATGTGCTGCTGGTGGATTTAAACTTATCAAATGGGTTAGTAATAGCATAATTTTTTAGCTTTAATCCCCGAGATGGAGACAGTGTTTCCAGATTGGATGGAAGATTTCCAGCCCAAAAGCTCACAAATACCCGCCCAAAATTTTAACTATCAAAGCAATGTGATCGACTGTAAATCAAGATTATAATAACATAAACATAATGCTAGATAAATATGAGAAAATAGATGAAAGAGAATTAGCTAACCAAATATAAAAAATATGCAAGCAGCATACAGTCAAAAAGGCAAAAAGGCCAACCCCCCCCCAAAAAACCCAAAATGGTGCCCTCGAAAAACTGCATAATTTTTAATGTCTACAGTAAGAATTTGAAATGCAAAAAAAGTGTCCAATATAGTGATCATGCACACACCATGACACCAATGAACTGTAATTCATTGATGCATACTGCATGATAATTAATAAATAAAAAATAACAAATTATATTCTTACCTTTCACTCTATAATTTCACACAGAACTAGAAAGACTTTGAAGTTTACATTGAACATTATACAAAGCTTTGCACAGTCAAAAGTAAGTCCAGCAGATTTCAATACTAATCTGAACCGTATGAAAGAGAAAAGACAGGTTCAAATAGATTTTTGTTTAACTGTGCTCTGATTTCAGTGTTAAGAGTCATGTCCTCTCTCAACCGGTGTAATTCACGTTGTGAGAGCCATGAACACTATATGTTATCGTGCTAAACACCCATCACTGTCGAATCATCAAGTCCGCGATGTCAGCCTCAGCACCAGTAGTCTTTGCAGTGCGCGTGTGTTTAGTACCGTTGTGATGACTGATTGGATGCGGCATGCACATTTGTGCTTGAATGTTAACTAATTAGTCTATATAATTCATAAGTTTGAAAACCGCCAAAAAGACCCCAAACCGGCCCAAATTTTATCCACCCGCCAAAGCCAATAGTTACCCGCACATCAAATTGAAAACCGCCCAATCTGGCAACACTGGATGGAGAGCGGGATACAGAGTCAGTAGGATACAAAGTTTGACACTTTTCACTTTAAAATAAATCTAAAACAACGACATTTTGCCAGAAAAGGTATTTCCCTGTTACCAATTCAGTCTTGGACCTGCTTGGATTCCTTCCTTGCTTGTGCAGAATGAATAATAGATGGGGTGAAGAAATTCCTGCAGCCTTTGCACAAAAAAAAGTAGAGCTAGAGGAGTTTACACTTTCCTGAAGTGAAATTGCATATTTGATACACCTAAAGTCTATTTAGATGGCTGTGTTTAATTGTTACTGACACACAAAAGAATATTGTTTTTAATATAGGTTAGGACTTCCCTGACGGTTCTCCTCTTACTGCAGAATATATATATACTCTGAGAGATTATATATTCTCACATGCAGATGCAGACACAGGCAACTTGCTTTCAGTGTTTCATCAAAATGTTCTAAAACATGTAATAAAAAAAATTGTTCTTGTGTTAGGATAACTTTGAAGAGTCAATTAAATATCCAAATATTAATATTGACTATACAGAAGTACTTTGCTATGTCTGATCTTATTAAAATATTCTTTAATAACAATCCTCATTCTAACTTGGTTCTAACCGTTCTAACACTGCTCAAAAAAATAAAGGGAACACTAAAATAACACATCCTGATCTGACTGAATGAAATATTCTTATTAAATACTTCAATACTTTACATAGTTAAATGTGCAGACAACAAAATCACACAAAAATTATCAATGGAAATCAAATTAATTAACCCATGGAGATCTGGATTTGTAATCACATTCAAAATTAAAGTGGAAAAACACACTACAGGCTGATCCAACTTTAATGTAAAGTAATGTCCTTAAAACAAGTCAAAATGAGGCCCAGTAGTGTGTGTGGCCTCCGCGTGCCCATATGATCTCCTTACAATGTCTGGGCATGCTCCTGATGAGGTGGCTGGTCTCCTGAGGGATCTCTTCCGAGACCTGGACTAAAGCACTGCTGTGTGTGTGCACTTGGATGGGTTAAATACAGAGCACAAATTCCAAGTATGGGAAACCATACCTGACCTCATGTCTTTTCCTTTACTTCCTTCCTTTAATAATAGACAACATTAAGTTGAATTGAAAAGAGAGAGAGAGGTTTAAATATGTATACAAACAAACAAACTAAACTTTCTTACCAGATGAGTAATAGAAGTGGATCAATAAACAGTCCATACCATGTTTCAATGTCGAATGATACATTTTTAGTTTTTGACACACATATACAGTATAGGTAGGTCTTTGCATATTTGCATCCAGATGTATGAATGACTTGTGCACAACATGGCTGAAGCAGGCAAAATACACTATAGGCCTAGTTAGTGCTTTACTAACTCCCCTAGAAGGCGCAGTTTTCCATGTGCATTAAAATATACTCTTTAGGGCTAAATTTCATTTTTCATTTATTAAGAAATAGCACAATTTTATTATTTATACATGTACATATTTCTTTGCTATCTTCATGTGCTGACATCCTACATCTGCTAAGACAAAATAGATACTTTAGGTTTTCCTTTTTATTATTTTTATTTAAAAATCACATTCAGCATTAGATAAAAAACATTTAAATATATTTCTAAACACGAAATATTCATATTTCAGTTAAAAAGCATGTTTTTGTTTCCCTTTATTTATATAATATTTGGAAATATAACTATGCCTTCCAGTATTAGAAAACATTATTATTATTATTTACAATCATGAATGCATGTTACACAAACTTTGGATTGACTTATGCCCTTTTAACTCTCTACTGCTCTAGTGGCTAAGGAAAGGAAAGAATGGTAGCACTTTATTTTTCAGTATCTGTCTTGTTTGTTACCACATACAGTAATAACACATTGTTCCATAGATGCTACACAATGTATGTACATGTACATCCATATCATTAATATGTACAGTTATCTGTCTTATTACTTACCATATACAGATACTGTAAGGATTTGCCTGTTTGTACCTACTTGTGTGTAAGTACGACATATTTACTAAGTATATACATTAGTAAGTACAGTATAAAATCAAATTATTCACCATGTATTGGCACTGGCTGTAAATTACCATTTTTAACCACACTTGTCTGTATGTACAAACAAATACCATAACTGCAGGAATGCAAAGTACAGTGGTGTTTCTTATGTGTTACCATGTACATGTACACCTCAGATAAGTTGGCTGTAGGCTGTAGGTATTTACCATCTACTGTATGTACCAGTGGAAGTATACGTACTGTAAAATAAAGTGCTACCACAACAATGGAAATGTACAGTAGAATATAGTTAACACAGAACATACATTTTTATCCCCATATAAATAAGGTGAAAGTTAAATTTATCTTGTTTTACTTATCATTATATTTACTTATATATACTTATACTTATTTCATTATATTTATCATATACCAGTTTTATTCCAAAATCCTCATAAATGTTAAAGACGCTTGTAAGATATTGCATAATTGACAGTGGTGGTGAGATCAGCCTGAAATGGAACCACAATTACAATGATACATTGTTTCAATATTTTGATTACAGATATACTTGAATATATCATAGGTTTTTCTTTTTTGCCAAAAATCCTTAGGATAGTAAGTAAAGATCATCATGTTCCATGAAGGTATTTAGTCAATTTCTTACTGAAAATGTATAAAAACCTAATTTTTGATTAGTAATATGCATTGATAAGATCTTAATTTGGAAAATTGATTTGGTGATTTTCTCAGCATTTAAATGTTTCTGTACCCTCAGATTACAGATTTTCATATAGTTGTATCTTGGTCAAATATTGGGAAAAAAAGCTTATTTATTCAGCGTTCAGATCATGTATAAATCATAATTTCAGAAAATTAACACTTACAACTTACGATATATAAGTACAATTCATTAAGCCATAAAGCATTGTCATGTTATATATATATATATATAGGCATAACATTAAGCTGAGCCTGAAAGCAAAAGATAAAGGAAGGCTTACCATTGATTTATCCAGCACAATGTGGGGGATTCTGTCTTAAATGAACAATAATAATTCATATGTCACGACAAATGTGCTGAAACTGATACATTTGGACTTGGAGGGTAAGAAAGCATGTAAATCATACCTTCTGCTGGTGCTTGTGCACACAGAAATATGATCACAATCACACATAAACAGTTTGAAGATGCTAAAACGACAGCAATTGTGTTCCATGGTGTTTCTGTAAATATGAAAAAGTCAACATCAAATTGAAAAGATATTAGTGATGTAACCTTTTTTAAATAATGGCATTCAACTGATACCTACCTAGTCTTGGTATATCAGGTTTTCTTGCATCTCCGAACAGTATCTGTCCACATGCAGCCACAGCACAGTAGTAAAGCCCAGCATCAGAGAGACTG
>JAUYWG010000249.1:716628-730662 GCA_034779775.1 Enteromius afrohamiltoni | reverse complement strand
ATTGTTATATGCACACACATATTTGTTTTATTTTTTGTTGTTGTTTTTTTTTTTTTACATTTTAACCTGATCTTTCTACAAAATTATGTATGGATAATTACAGAAACATTGGTTCACTCCACCATGTGTTCATATAAAAATATTATTATATTATATTATACTATTATATTTCTATCATGCTAAACATTGAGAGGCCTTTATATTACTTTTTTTTTTTTGTCAAAAGGTTGTTGCAAGTTTAGCAAAATGGACTAACCCTCACAAACACAGCCAAAGGTCCAAACCTGTTACCCCCAAGGGGCCCAGTCAGAGTCAAATGTATTCATTTTTGACTATGTCTAAACCTATAATTTAGATGGTTTAAGTTAACTTTCAAAGTGAACAGTTTGTTGGCGACTTAAAAAAACAAAAAGTAAACAGTTCGAGTTCTTAAGACAACCATGTGCCGCTGATGCTTATAAAACCGGGCCAGCGGTGTACAAAGATGTCATAAAATGTCTTTTAAAAAGCACAGGCACAATATAAAAGCCCTGAACGCCTCCAACCGAGCTGCCACCCTCGGCGGACACACTTCACCGTAGCCACCGTGCTTTTCACGTCAGCGTGACCTTTTACAATATCATCTCTCTCTGAAGATCTCGCTGTGAAGGGTGGCGACGCGGAAAGGGCCAGACTTAAAGACCGGTGCCGACCCGAGGTGAAAACGGGCATCTTGTCCTGATAAATCATGGCGTAATGAGCCCTTCATTGTGCCTGGCATTGTGCTCCAGCACTCCCGCAGTCTGCCACCTTTTGCCTGTTAAGCTGACAGGAATAATGAACTGGCTGCTTTGAACTGGCCTCACAATATTGACTGGTTGCACACAGCAGATGTCTCCGGCTAAAGCAACTGGTAAATGCACATTAGGTTAACAAAAGGGGCCTTTGCTTTTAGGGGGTGGGAGGTGCGGCCACTGGGGGTCTGTTAAAGTTTTTTTGCAGGGGGTGCTGGGGAGATCGGGGCGTAGGTGCAGTCAACAGACAGACAGGGAGCTTCATTTTAAAACAATTCATTTGTCAAAGCGGCCATTCAGCCCGGGCTCTGCTTTGTGCTCTTGAAGCGTTTGTGGGTGTTTGTCGGGCTATAGGCAGGGCCGGCCTGCGCTGTTTCGATAACTGAAGAGGGCCAAGGAGATGCCAGCACGCAGCAGCACATATGCTAATCGACAAACTTTTGCTTTTCCTGCATTTTGTGAGAACAGCAATTTGCTCCCCTAATTACCATCAAAATTAGAAAGACCGATACGACATACAGTTTTCAGCAAAACCCTCTTACTGGTTTAAAAAGGGGCACTTTCTATTATAACAGTAATGCTTTACAATAAGGTGTTATTTGTTAACATTAGTTAATGTATTACCTAACATGAACAAACAATGAACATTACATTAATTACACTTTTTATTAATCTTTGTTAAATTTAGTTCATAAAAATACAGTTGTTTATTCATGTTAGTGAACTAATTCATTATCTAATGTTAACAAAAATAACTTGGTATTTTAATAATGCATTAGTAAATGAACCTTATTGTAAAGTTTTACAGATAGAACAAAAGTCTTAACCTTCAATATTTGACTTGCTGTTTCTTTATAAATACAGCACAATTTCAGTGTATGTACATCAGTGTTATTTTAGTAATATTTTTTGTTCACATTTTGAATTAGCGTTTTATTTTTCTATTTTATATATATATTTTTTTAATTTGAGTTAAAGTTACTTTATTGACTGTTTCGCTATTTTTAGTAATTGTGTCTTTATATTAGTACATTAAGCAAAAGTAAATGCAATATTTTAATTCATTTTAGTTTAGTTAACATTTTGTTAAGCAACAAAACTTTGATTTTAGTTTAAATTTAGTAACACGAAAATATCATCAAGAAAAAAGCACTGATGAAATGTTATATTCAAACCTCATCATCCATTTTTAATACAAATACTAATTGAATTCTCTTTAAATTATATATCAGCTTTCTTGTACATAAATTAATTTCCTAGTATTTTTATAGTTTACTCTACTCTAAAGTCACGTAAAGTTTATTTAAATAAAGAATAAAAATATGCATTACATCCCAAAACACTGTCATATTTGCTGGGTTAAAAACATTTTAAATACAAGGATATTACTTAATTTAAAACCAATCAAATTAATCGTTTTGCAAAACAGAGACTCTCCCAAAAGTGGAGATGCCAGGTAAATGTGATTCTGCATCAGTGCATTTGTGTCTGACATGTGCTAAGCTATCAACCCGTGTGCATGCATAAAAATACAAATACAGTATGGCAAAATAGCCATAAGCATTTTTGTAAAAATCATATTCATTACATACAATTACATTCACTATCGTTCTAATAATGACTATAACCTATCATTACTACATATCATTATCATTAATATGATTTTGAACACAGAGGCTGAAAGCGCTAGCGTCTGCGTGGAGAAAGCCTGATTTAAAGCGTGACCGTTGTAATGGTGCTGTAATAGGCCGTGACTAAACACGCTCACGGGTACCAGCTCAGACACACAGAGAGGCACATTGCATCGAGAGGGCTACGGCAGGCCAGCGCTGATTAGCATATAATTGCTGCCATTGTATTTGACATGGAGAATTAAGAACCAGCTTGGTGGCAAGATGTCCATTCGTCCCAATAACAGAGGACACGACATACGGAGAACAGACTGAGGAGACTAGACCGTCAAAATATACACCGAGAGTTGTTCGCAACTAATCTGGGTCTTAAAAATCACTTTGTTAGTTAGATGCAATCGAATCGAATTGACTAAATCCTATTAAACAATATTTTTTTGGCAATCATAAAACCGCTTTGCTTAAAAACATGTTAGGTTACTTGACTTACAATTACAATTTACAGTAATTTATGTAATAACATTTGTTTGTTCAGTTCAATAAATTGCTTATATGTTGCATGCATAAATGATTAACAATTAAATTATATATAATTAATGATTATTCACATAAGGTAACAAAAGGGTATTTTAACTGACGTGTTTTCTTCAGAATAAATAAAGACTATATACGTTTGCCTGCAACAAAAGCATTTTTTAAAGTTCAGGTTAATATCTTAAAGATAAAAACTGGCACCTTGGGCACATTTCACGATTGAATTAATTCTTTTAGCATTGGTGAAAATGTGTAAAACTGCACATAAATGCATGTAAATAAGTTTTGTTCAGTGAACCAGAACACTGTGAACTCTGAGTTCTTAGATCACAAACCATGAATCTCAGATTATAAATATTTGATAAGATTATAACTATCTGCTTCTTGAGACGATATAAATGATAATTCGGCCCCCTCCCCTCACACACAGACTCTCACACACTTTTCACCAGTTTCTTTTAAATTCTAAATCTCTTTTAAATCGCACATTTCTTTCTTTCGCTCTTGTCTCCGTGACTCTTTTCGGTGACCCGACTCAAAGGGAGAGGAGCTATGTCTTTCCCCCCTTTACGTTCCTCTCATGCGACAGCTGAGCGAGTGAGTGTGTGGAAAAAGAGAAAGAGAGGGAAAGAGAAATACAGCCCGGGACTGAATGACCTGACCACTGGTGACAAAGCAGGATTGGTCACGCTGGCTTGTGAGTAATGGGGCAAAGAGAAATGCTGTGTGCATGTGTGTGTGTGTGATTGTGTAGCTGGTTGTGTGTAATGATTCGCTTGCTTTGACACAGTTAAACTGGTTCAGTCTCAACACCAGATGTAACACAACTATGAGGAATCAAGCCACATGCACAGGTGTTTTAAACTTTCTCTCACGCTGTCTCTGAATAGCTGTAATATTATCAAGCCTTGTTTATGAAAATATAATCAAGAAATGATGCACAGTATGTGTAGCGCTCGTAACAATATGACGATAACATCTTTGGGTATAACCCAAAATGCACAAGCAATAACTGTACAAATGAGTCATTTCATATTCAGAAAACTGGATAATACATCTAACAGTAGTTTGCTAAGCAAAAAACTATTTTTAAAAGAGAAGTGGACAACCATTCAAAAGTTTGGGGGTTGTATTGTTTTTGAAATAAGTCTCTTATGTTCACCAAGGCTACATTTATTATTAAATATTATTACAATTTAAAACAGATGTTTGCTATTTGAATATATTTTATCAACCAATTTATTTCTGTGATACAATACTGAATTTTCAGCATCATTACCCAGTCTTCAGTGTCACATGATCCATCCGAAACCGTTCAATTCTGATTTGCTGCTCAAGAAACATTTCTTAATATTAGCAGTGTTTTAATTTAGACCTCAGAGTTCAAAAGATCAGCACTAAATATGAACGGATATGGAAATCGTTGCCTTTATGACAACTGAAATGTGTTATATTATTTATTTTATTACACTTTTATAACTTGTAAACATATAAAAGCCCTGAGTCCTTCATCATACCAAACATCAAGTGCAGTCGAAAACTATCAGACACAATCATCTGAAAAATGTAGGTCAGCTGTAAACAACATACAAGCTAATGGTCAACTAAAAATACATATATAAATGTTACGAATAAACAAACAATAAAGAATAGAAACAAAATGCCAGTGTGCAATAGACAATGTGTTTATCGATAGAAATAATGTTATCATTTGGCTATCATTTATGAGATGAAATATTCTACTTATCAGGCCAACATTTAAGATGAGCGGCACATAGGATTGTTATTCTCTCTCTTTGTCCTCAGCGGCTCCAAAAGACTTGAGGAAGGCACATGAGGGCCTGTCACAGGTAGAGCAGAATAGGGATGGCTCCTCTAAAATAACCCTTGGCCCCATGCTTGATTGCCCCCTTATTGACACTCACTCTCAAGTCCACAATAGCGGTCCTCAGACACCGCTAAATAGACTTACTCCTGACGGCCCGCCTCCCAGCCACTCTCGCCCCTAATCCAATCCCCCAACCTGAACCAAAGATGTCCCAGAAACCCCTTGTTCTTCTGTGGATCTGAGTCTTTGAATTTATCTGACTTATGAACGTAAAGTAATGCAATCACACTGAGACATGCAACACAAATTGGTAGTAGATTAAAAAAATGATTGATCAAAAATTCAGTTTAAAAGAATGTTCTGAGACCAATTTTGTTGTTAAAATTACCATGTACAGTAAAATCTTTGGCAGTTTGATTACAAAATGTAAATTCTGCCACATCCTTTACTTGCATAATAATATCAGCTATCAGTATATATATATGTGTGTGTGTGTGTGTGTGTGTGTTTGTTCGTCCAAGTGATTTTTTATGTGCATATAAAAAAAACCCTTTGTAATAACAATAATAATAAACTGAACAATGCATTTGTAATATTTAAAGCCTTTAAAGTAGTTTTTATGCATTATGCCTTTTAATGCACCTTACATATTGTACTGTATGATCTAATGAATAATTGCAAACACAATTATATTATTTTATAATATTTATTGTTGCACCTATTAGAAAGTTAAGATAGATGAATAAATATTAGAATGCATCTTAAATTTTATTAAAATATATAATGCACTACAATGTTTTGATCTCTATCACTGATTTAATTTTTTTTTATTGCATATGCAATATGAGAAAACTACAACTTTATCAGGTTTTTAGATAAAACAAAAGTTATCAGCATAATGCTGCTTTTACGCACTCAGTTTATTTAAATTGCAACTGTCCTCCTGGAATTTTCAATTAGACGAAGAGCCGAGAAGACCTTTAGCAGTGTCTGTGCTGAATAAAACTTAGATTACCCAACTTCAAATCCACTTCAGCACACTTGTGCCGCACTAAAGCCTGTGAAAGTGCACATGGACTTAATGACGGGCCTTAATTAGAAACTTCACTTTCCCATCATGCCCCTCTCCTGCAGATTAACCCCTGAACAATTCCAATCAACAACCTCAGTCTGATGAGGGTCACAACTGACTTGCATGCATGCTGGAAAACCTCTACTGACACTCCTGGCGTCAATGGAGGGATCCCATTAGATACAATGACGGTGTGCTTATAATGGGACACATGCCAATTTTAAAGCTGCCTGCTTTGTCTAATCAGGACCGGCTCACTGTCATTAGTTTCCACTCTGTGTGGAAGAATGGCCGGAGTCAGCTGAAGACTCCTCAGGGCTCTATGTCAGTCTAATGAACTAAAGCTCTTTGTGGCTCTGTTGGGTTTATTATTGGGTTCAGAGACCAAGGGGAAAAAAAGAAAGTGCTTCAGGAAGAATGGTTGGCCGGCCAACTGCTCTAAAAACCCCTCCACTGCTGCTGTTTACATAAGATCACAACACAATATTGCTGCTATTACTGCTAGAAGTCACTGGACAAACACAGCTCAGCTTATTAAATGACAGCTTTGGTTCTATGAAAAGAAATTAGAGAATTTATAATTTTCCTGATATTTCTCTATTCATACTTAAATCTACAACTGTAATTTTTTTATGATTATAGCATGGTATATAAACACTATGGTATATGTTTCTTCAACTATTGCACTTTTGAACTTCTGTACATTGTTCAACAGTGTATATACAAACATCACTGGTAATAATTTCAGGTTTTTCTATGTGAATTGATTAAAATTCCCACTAAAATGTAATTTCAACTAAATCTTAAATGACAACACTGCTCAAAAGTTTCTGGTGGTTATTTTTTTATGTTTCTGTGGGAAGTATTACCAAGACTGACTGCATATATTAGACCAAAACTACAGTAAAAACAGTATTATTGTGAAATGTGTTATTATTGTGAAAAAGTGTTTATTTTCCTTTAATGCAAACCTGAATTTTCACCATTATTACTCTGTTCTTCAGTAACACATGAAACAATGAACCCACAACCTTTTAATAGTAGTCTTTTAAAGAAACATTTTCTGATGGAAACAATGGTGCAGTAAATTATATTTTTATTCATTTCTTTTTTGCATAAATCAGCTAAACTACAGTTCACAAAATCTCTTCTCACAAAGTGTGTTTTCCTCTTCTTCTCTTACATGTGCGCTAACTTTTTTTTTGCTTGTTTTCACGCAAATAGTACGCAAATTTCAGTTCCAATGTGTTCTTCATATAATGAAAAATATATATATCAATCTCTGTGAGCTACTGTAAATGCATCCAAGTTGAAAAAACACCCATAAATGCGGCATCTGATGCAGATTGTGTATCGCTTATGCTGTGTAAAGACAAATATCTGTAAACAGAAAAACAAAGCATGCTTCATGTGATTTGAGGCACATACAGTACGCAACTCCGCACTACGGAAATCACTTTACAAACTTGGTTTCATAACGGCAAACTAAAAGTCCTTAACGTGCAATTTTACGAAGTTTACAAAGGCAAAGTGTGTAGTGTGAGCGTAGCAGGTTGCTCTTGTGTACCACCATTCATCTCCACAGAGAGGCTGTTCTCAATCCTCTCAGTAAATGTGTGAGAACATGCAATAGCCTCAGACGTATTAGAGAATAATTACACTTGCGCTCTGATGCACTGCCATTCAGGCAGGCCGGACAATATTTCAGGGATTAGAGATGTCAGTGCCACGGGCATCTTCAGAGAAATCAGAGGCACCAGGCTCACATTCTTATGCAAAAGCAGGGAAGTGTTTGGATACTTTGATACAACCCCAGAGTCCCCCCCAGGCCCCACACACACAGCCTTCAAAAATCTGTTCAATGAGGCCGAGTACACAAAGAAGAGGGAGACAGATGCTCTGCTGAAAGAATTTGCAGCTAGAAATATCATGAGAAAATCATTACTATTACTATCACTCATTCTTAGGGTTGAGCATGTTACTCATCTTGCTCGTTTTAGCTTAGAAATCATGCCTTTAATGGTTGGATCATGCACAAATGAAATCAGATCTTTTATCTGTGCATGCATTTATATATTTATTGTTGAAAAGAGGTGTGCCATAAAATTAGATCTGCAGAATAAAATCTCAAATTGTGACCAAAAACACATAACAATGTCTTTAAGTACAGTAGGAGATAAGTTGGTAAATTCCAGTTTTAAATGAAAAAAAATGTTTTTTGATTATTCTGATCATGTTTTATAATATATATATATATTGTTTATGTCATCCTTATTGTTTGTTATTCTTACGTAAATCATTTAGTTGAACATGAAGAAATTCTGTTTGTGTGGCTTTGGTGAACAGAGTATTGTTTCTAACAGATGATTACATCACGATGTGGTGTAACAGTGCGATGAGAACATTGGATTCAGCTCATAAAGTTAACTAAGTTTGCCTCAAACACTGAACTGTGACACAACGCTCAGCTTGCCTGTCTCAGATCAGGTCGCTCCCTCTCTTTTGCTTCCAAACTTCTATGCATTTCAAGCTCCATGAAATCTCCTTCCCTGTGTGTTTAGAGATGCCAATGGGAAAGTATTTGGGGTGAGCTGAGGTCCAGGAAAGGAACAAATGTTGATCTGGATAAGAAAATAGCAGCTCTGACCTTTTAAACACCACTGTTAATTCATACAAATCATCTACTTGGATGGAGGCATATTTGATCTGTTAATGAGAGCAGAGAGCAATTATACACAATAAATTTCAACATTATTTCAAGAACCTTCTAGAGTCGAGCCATTCAATTTAGCTCTGAATACAGGGTCCAAAATATACATCTTGAGTGAACGTAAGTGACATTATGCAAAAAATGTCTGATTTTGGGCAGGTACTTAAAACTTATATGAACATGAAACCAGTTTAATGCCTTTCTGTTTTTTATACACTCTCAGAAATAAAAGTCCAAAAGCTTTGACTGGAGCAAAAGGTACAATCTGTACTTTCTGAGAGTGAATGAGAACACCTTATTCATGCAGTGATATGCAGTGTTGGGAAAAGTTACTTTAAAAAGTAATTACAAAGCGTTACAATATTGTGTTACTCCCTAAAAAAGTAACTAATTACGTTACTTAGTTACTTTTTATGGAAAGTAATGGGTTTTAAATATGAGCAAAGCATGAGTGTTTGTTTTTAATATAAGAAGTTCTATTTATAGCAAATGTAAAAGCCCCTTCACACCAAAAAGTGTAACGAAAACACCTCAGGGTGAGGAAAAGTTAATTCATATCTGTAAAGTAGAATACAGGAGAAAAAAGTGAAAAAACAATGAAACACGTGAAGTATGGTCAAACTGGATCATCACAGGTCAGCAGCAAAGACACTGGTTAATAAAATGGGATTAGATACATTTGTGCAATTTAACATTTAATTATTGCAGGTTTGCATCATATTCTGAGTTCATTTAAATTAATTTTGATGAATGCTAAATCTGTTTTTTGAGAGTGAAATGAATTAATGCACATTCACATTTTGTCAGTCAATAAATACAAACTATAAAAGTCATAGATACACTTGATAATACTTTAGAGTCATGATGAACTGTTTAGGAATTCCTAGTACAAGACAACTTTAAAACTTGAGCAGTTTGTCTCAAACCAGAACACTAGCTTGTGCAAATATGCCAACCTGATCTCACGGCAAGTCGAACATATTTTACGAGGTGGCTAATTCGTACGAATTTGTATGACCTTACTCATATGTACGAATTGCTCGTGAGAAAACGAAAAGTTACTGTTACTTTTTTTATTATTTTATTTTTATTTTCTGTTTTAATCTAAATTAAGCAAGATGTAAACTCAGAGTTCAAAGAAATAAACGCCACAGTTGAAACTTGGATTTGTGTGGAAAACTTTCAAACTGTATACATAAGGAATATCACACATAATATTTACAATATCTTTAAAAAAAAAAGTTATATTCTGAATTTCTCTCTTTTTTTGTGTTCTAAAATTGGCGTAAAAACAATTGAATTAGGATTTTAAAAGACTTTTTTTGTGTGTGTGTGGTGAAAGTAGATTTAAAACTAAAAATCAACAAAAAGGATACACCTTTTTTATTGTATTTAAACATAGGTCTACCCTAATGATCAGTGACGCCTCTAACCCTTGAATCACTGAGGCCAGTGACTAAAGCAATGCGTAACAAGATCAGTCAATATAAACTGTCAGTGCACATGACCAGTTTCATGAACATGAATGACTGTTGTGCTTTAAAGCAGGCAGGCTTTGGTCACACTGGGGTCCTGTCATCAGGGGGCTGCCCACTGCTGTGCCCGAGTGCAAAGTCAGTCAGAGCTCATTAGTACCGTTTGCCTGACTAAAGTACCTGCGCATGAGTTCAATGCTGTGCGATGAACGAAGGGTTCATTACGGCTCACAGCGTTTAACCTGAAATCGCCTGTATCCTGGTTCAAAAGTTCATATCCTCTTCCATTCCAAAAAAATAACAAGACACTGATCATTTCAAAGTAGCTTTTCTTCTTTTGTTGCACAGGTAAATGAAAGTTGACAGCGTATAAAAAAAGAATCTTGAAAATTCACTAGTAATGGAAGGATTTTAAATAGAAAATAAAATTACATACATACATTATTTCAATGTGTTACTAGCTTTTTCAGTGAAGACAATAGATAGATAGATAGATAGAAAGATAGCAGATAAAGTTCTATACTATTAAGCAGGTATAACTTACTTGAAAGGACAATCAAGCACACATTCACAAAAAAAAACCACTGAAAAGGCAAAGCTTTCCTGCTGTTATGCTAATGCATCAGAGCGCTCAGTGAGAATTATATGTGAATTAAATGAGGCATTCTGGGGTTTTTTCCTCTAGAAGGTAAAGCAGGGGAGATTAAGGCACCGTGGCCAACCAACGCTCCATGGCTCTGACAAAACACAGACTGACATAAGTACCCACACTCACTCAAAATCCGATTAAATGTGTCAACGCAGACCGAGCAACAGGCGCTCCGTCCTTCTCTTAAACGACTTTCCATTTCTCCTGGGCCTCATCCATACAGACACATCCACACTAACATTACCACCTACCTGGAAGCAGTTCACAAGTTAAAATCGGAAACTGTTTGAGAGATCTGAAATGTACTTTTACATCCTGCTCAGTGCATTTCTGTATATATATTCATTTAAGCATTAAATTACATGTCTGTGCTGTCTGAATTGTTCATATTTATGTTGTGTTCCACAATGTAAAAGAAAATCAAAGTTATACTCTATCAGGAACATTTTGTCATCAACAAGCAATTAAATTTGCATTCAGTCATGAAAGTTATGCACAAAAGATCTGCTTCAGGGAAGGCCTAAGCTGTCAGCGAAAATTTAAAAACTGGCCTGTAGAACAGTGAATAGCCAGGCTTGTTCCTGTTTTTGAGTCTGGAGAACAATAACTCCATGTAAAGAGGATTATAACAGCACCTGTTATGCAGCCAACCAAATAGGAGGGACATCTGAATTTAATAGTCTCAGAAAAATTGTCTCTGCCGTCCCAGTCCTTTCTTCATCCAAACCTGCAGACATGTCGAACGGTGACAACCAATGGAGGGTTCAAGTCTGAAGGCCAAAGAAAAAACGTTAATCCCTGCTGTGACCAAACGCGGGTTGGCTGCTTGACATATCAAAGAACAGGTGGACCGAGACCAGGCGTACTAAAGGCTTTGTTCAATAGATGTGTGGTTTTTGTAGGGTTATGTTAAATGCCGAGTTAATATCGATTTAATGCTTGTCACCGTTTCTATATATTTTTTTGCCAATGCAAATCCTCTCAACGCTTAAAAAAAATAAATCATGCTTTGGAAGAAATGGCCTGCTATATCATCTGGTTATTCTCAATATATGTAGCTTGTATGGAATGTAACTTCTATGTTTTATTTCAAAAACTTGTCCTGCTAAATTGAAAAAACTAATGCACTTGCGAAGCACAAAAAAAAAGCAGAAGACTTCCTGTTTGTCCAAGCCGATGTTTTAACTAATAAAAAAGGAGTAAACACTTAACCACCTGCCAGACCCAACACCCTGTAAAACTATCCCAAAAGAACCCTTCATGCACGTGTAATATATTTACTCAGCCCTTCTCTTAACTAGGCAATGTTGATGCCAGATAATGCACAAGTTAATCTATTTAGTTTATTGTTCTGAAGAACTGTGTAAAGAATCTAGACGGCATCGTAGCTGCTCCGCTCAACAGTGTCTGCGCTTAAGTCGAGGTGTTCCGGAGGGGGATAATATCTTGGAAATGTGCATTTAATGGGTTTAATCAAATCCCACCAGCTGTTTTTAGCCTTTGCTAAAAGGAAAAAAATGTGCCAAGCTTCCACAGCTATTAGAAATTAGCTTCGGTCATCGAGACTAAGCCATGTTTCCAGCTAACCATCTGCTAGTCTGCAACAATAGAAGGATTTTCCTGAGCAATGAAATATGGAGTTATAAAAAAAAATTAAACATAATGGAAAAAGGCTTTGTTTTGTTAATTTGCCTCATCACTTTTGCTTAAGGTGCATTTACAGAATGTGTTTGTGTATGTGCATGCGTGTGTCTAAAAATAAAATAGCTGGTCCTGACATGTTGGCTAACTTAACTTAAAACTATTTTTGTATGGACTTTGAAGGAACAATTATTTTGTAATGAGAGTAAATCATGTCTGTATTCACTTCTTAAAAATGCTAAAAGTCCTGTTGTAGGAATGGAGTTGGTCTATAGTAATTATAATTAGCTTAATTTAAGTACAAAAGAAGTCTATGGGAAGTCCCTAATTAGATAGGCTACCTATGTAAACATGTCTTTATTTGGGACCAAAGAGAAAAAAGAAAGGTTTTTGTGGGCACCCATACATATTACAGATAATAAACATTCATAAAATATCCTATTGCTATTGTAAAAGAATATAACCACACAAAAAAACATGAATTAAAAGCATACATTTGAAAGATAAATATGATCTTGGTGGCCCTTTGATATAGTTCAACTCTAAATGCTATATTAGTAATGTATGGTCAGGCTTTATATTTATATAAATTTAGCTTAGTCCTTTTGGTTTTTATCCGTAATGTGATATGTAATATGTTTACATTAGAACTGTTAAAATTTTAAATAAAACACATTTTAAGATCATAAATATTAAAAGCGTAGTTTTAAATGAGTATTGCATTCAAGATAAGATCAATGAGAGGCATTAGAGGCCCGTATCTTATGCTTGACTGCTTCAAGAGTTTATGCCCTGAGGAGTAAAACCTCCACGCTATAAAGCGAACACATGAAACTATCAACACATGCAGTTCGGAAGTGAGAATAAAGACTGCTGAAAGATTAATTGCGGAGTCGAGAGTTTTAAACCGTGGGCGCTTGTTTGCGCAGTACCCTGGTGGTGTTGTAGTTTAAACTGTATTATTTGTCACCTTTTTATAATATTAGGTTTATCTTAATTTACTAGTAGGACAAACCCTAAAATATGAAGCTCTGAGACACCCGTTCACGAGCAGAACTTGCGTGTGTCCAGTCTCTCATATCAGTTAAATACAAGTTTAAATGCGCCTCTTACGCATGCGTTTCAAATCACGTATGCACTTTTATTCAAGCGGTTAAACTGGCAGAATAAGCCTCGTCGTCTATAGAAACAGAGATCGGTGTGTTTTTTTGTGTCAGGGATCTTTGTGAGGGTAAAAGAAAGCGGGGCGCAAGCAGCTGAGGGTGACAGTTCACGGTTCAAACGGAGCTGCACACGTCTCGCGAGCGTGCGTAAAGTGAGTGAATGAAGACTTGCCCGGTTTCAAACACGGGGGATAATATCTAACACATCTGTCATGGCGATTCAACCACAAATCCATTTAAAGCTGTACTCCGTGACAGAGCCCAGATTGGATTTCTGTAGAAGTATACAGCATACAGCATAAATGATTATTAAATGGGGGTTTAATCGGGAGGTTTTTGACAGCTAAAAGAACGGCATAAAACAGGATAAGAACTGTGCATATAATACGGGCAATGCGCATATAGTCTGGGGGACATTAGTCTATTTATTTATATTTTGCACAAGGTTTCCAAAAAGTAAAAACATGGTGCAGACTCTACCAATTTTAGGCCTATTTCAAATATGCATTAGGCCTAGGCTATATCAGCCTATATTTAGCCACTGCTGTGCTTGTTTTT
>JAUYWG010000249.1:705893-716528 GCA_034779775.1 Enteromius afrohamiltoni | reverse complement strand
TGAAATCACAGAACTTTATGATGCTCATTCTGGGTTGTTTAGAGCTAAAGTTACATCAACATTAACCCTTTATCAGGTAAGGAACTGTATTTGGTAACTTAATTGATCATTCATTAGAGCAATCTCGTGCCTTTCCGTGAGCTTGTGTAAGCGCATGGACTTCTTCCAGCCAATCAGGTAATCGGGTTTTGGGGTAATCGGGTCGTAGACACTCGTAGCATTGCTTCAATGGTGCAATACCCTCACGAGGGCCGACCAGAATTTCAAACCAGTTTGATTTTCATTCGACCATACGATTGTCGATTGTGAGAGGGTAATCGCTTCTCGTTACCCTGTGTATACTACTTGATGTGAGATGCACAAGTCAGCTGAAAATTGGCCCGATCCAAGAAATTCTCGCACGGCAAAAATTGTACAGAGTATGCCCGGCTTAATTCGTACAACCTCACTCGTACGATTTTGTATGATTTGCCTAAAACCCTGTGATGGGCAGGTTTAGAGGCGGGGTTAGGTTTAGGTCATTCGTACAAATTCATACTAATTGGCAACTCGTAAAATACGCAGGATTTAGAAGAAATCGTATAAGTGAGGTCATACAAATTTGTACGAATTAGCCACCTCGTAAAATATGTACCAATTACCATGAGATCAGGTTGCTATTTTACCGCTCCAATAGTGGCATGTAGTGGAGAAGAATGAATTTGCATTTTCATTCCGACCACCGTGAAAAGACCAACAATCGGGCTGATAATATGCAAATGTTTCGTGTTTCATCAACATTAAATATTAGCATTATCATTCACTTACAGCTATGTTACAAACTGCATTAAAGATCTTTTTTTTCCATAATAAGGGGCACTTCAACTTTAAACCATTGCTTCTGGCCTAAATATGAGTAATAATTCTTCCTCCAGTGAAAAAAAGTCTATCCTCAAAATTCATATATAGGCCTGCAGTATATATTAATATGCTACTATTATATCTATAAACTACTCAATCTCGATCATTTGGATATTTTCATTGATAAAGGAAATATTATGGATATACAGAACTTGTATCTTAGTGAGAAGCAGTGATTTGAAGTTTAAAATATTGTATGGATTACTTGTGGATTTTATCAGCTCACGGCAGAGGATAAACTGGTGAGCTAGTGATGCAATACATTGTACAATTGTACATTGGTTCATTTCAGTTTGGTAGCCACTGGTAGCCACTTCTCCCATTTTTAATCTTTCACCTACTTCTGGTGCTACCAGATCCATATGTATCCATTAATTGGCTCATTAATGGGTTGGACTAATTAGTGAAAACAGGTGATAAAAGCTTTTAAAACCCCTCAGTTTTTTAGCGTTCCTAGCACAAAAGTGTTTAAGTATGTGTGTGAGATTGTTTTGAAGGCATAATTGAATTGAATGAGATTTAAAATGACTTCATATTTTAAGAGGGTGATAAACAGAAAGAAGGATATTTGGGGTTATTTCCTCAAGGCAAAGTAAAAAAGAAATCCAGTTTGTTTTGTGGGTTATATTTTACTTTTGAAATCTAGCCAGGAGATCTGAAACTTTGCATGCAGTAAGAGTAAGAGTAAGTTGGATGCTTCCACATTGGTAATGGAGCGTCATCAGGGGCCAAACAATCTCTGAAATACAGAACTGAAGGCACCCTGTGTGGATAACAACAGGCATGGAGAACTCAAGCTATGTTTACTAAAGACTGATAGAGCACTCAGCTAACAGCAGGCTATGGTCTGAGCGGCCTGTGATGTGGAGAGAACTGACAATTCTTCTCAGTTTATTTGCTGATGGAGAGCCAGGACACACACACAGAGCAGTAAAGTTAAAGGGCCATCAATGGTGCAAAATCAATTGATGGATATTCAAAACAAAGAATGTTTTAGTGATTAAACGTCTGAGATAACAAAAGAGCCCCTGCATCAAACCTCACAAGGGTTTCCAAAACTGTGGAGTAAACAACTAAGGAATCATAAAAATTAAAAAACTAATAATAAAAATTAATTATATAAAAACATAAAAAAGATGAAATATTAAATGTTTATCTGCAGGTCATGAAAACTGAAATGAATTTTAAAAATGAGTTACTGTTTATGACGCACTGCAATTATAATAATTAACTTGACTTAAGTTGAAAATAAAACTAAATTACTAAAATTAAAAACTAAAAAAAAACTAAAATTAACTACATGGGAATATTGTTGTAGTCAAAATTTAGAAACAGGCAAATAAACACAAATTAAATGTTATGAGGAATCATTAATTTTTTATATTAAATATAAAATTTTACCAGCTACTTATTTCATGTTCAATATCACTTTCTCCTATAATGACATAGTAGACCTATTATCTGCATGGTTTCACAAATCATTCTCTGTTATAAAGGGAAATTTAGCTCATCATTTTTGTAAAATATTTTCTAAAAATGGCGTAATTAAAAATCCATGTAAAAATGAAAGGTATGGATATTCATTGATCAAAGATGAGGGTTCCATCTGGTCCACAGGTGAGACAATTCTATCCTAAAAAAAAAACATCTCTCATTTTAATACCAGAACCTGTGAGCATTTTCCAGAGCAGGATTGGCAGCTCAACCCTATACCTTTGATCATGCTTCTCCATCAGAGTTATTTTTGTGACGTGGTTTTGTCCTCTCCTTTCATTCCAGTCTTTCTCTTGTCCATGTTTATCCCTTGGGTTTTAAGTGGGTAGCATATGGAAAAATGTTTCTGTTTTTGTTTCGAGGCTGAGCTCAAAGTCAGAAGCATTTGGTGATCTCACCGCATGACCACCACACGCAGCAACTCGGTACCACCAACATCATTCGCTCATGGGTAAAATTGCTTTGGCAAAGAACTGATATGCATTTGATTTGCAAAAATGTTTCACAGATAGTAATTTGTTATTTACAACAGCAACATAGATTTTTTAAAATACATGCCCATATTTGTTGTCCAAGTCTTGTCTGGCTTTAACACAACCTGAGGGAGCACAGCAAATGACCCTTAAAATCAACAGTCAGGCCTGAACCTCACTTTGCACACACGCATAAGGTCTCTAGGTGGCAGTGTTGTCATGCTGGCAGCTAGTGTGATCCTGTCTCAGTGCTTCCAGCTCTCTCACCATCAGCCTAATGAAGTGAATTCTACAGTGTGGCTGAAACTGATGGCTCTATCTCTTCTGTCACTGGCCATTTGTACCTGGCTTTCTGAAGACATGAACACTGAATTCGACTGTTTGTCTATCATATATTATAAACGACATTAGTGCACATGGATATTTCCCCCCCTGAAATTAATTTAATCTTTTTCCAATTTAATTGAATTTTGCTTATATTACTATACGTTGTGTGCAAAGGTGTGTGTGTCTGTATATGTATATGTATATATATATATATAATATATACAGTACTGCTGTCAAATGATTCATGGCTATTAATTGCAAAGTTTCTGTTTACATAATGTATGTATAAGTAAATACAAATGCATGCCTGTTTAAAGATATGTTTGTGTGTGTATATACACACATAATGCTAAAGAAAAAAATACACTTACATTGTCTAACATCTTAAAAATGTTATGTTTAGTTAGTAAGAGAGTTAATAAACATACTTAAAGTGGATTTAAAAAGTGAAACTTGGCAGCTTAACTTGTAAGACGAATCATACCAGGCCATAAAGGAGTTTAGATGTTTAAAATTTATTTCAACATGTGCTTAATCATGCGAACCCGTGTAAACGTATAAATCTCTGGAAGGAGGATTAAAAGAAAGCTAGAAAGACAAGTGAGGAGAAAGAATGAGAGCAAGACTGTGATAAGATAAAGAGAGCTTTGCTATAATGGTTGCATGCCAAGGGTTTCACTCTTTCTATAAAAAAAAGAGGAAAAACAAAATAGAGCAAAATAAATGAGGGAAAACACATGACAGATAACAGTGAGACAAGCACAATTAACCATTATTGAGACAGCAGAGATCAGAGAGGAGCCGCATGGCCGTCCTGCTGGGGTATGACACACAGGATCAAGAAGGTCACGGTCACTTCAGTAAAGGTATGCTCAACCTTCTTCTGATCAACCCAACTTAATCTCTCATCACCTTCTGCTGATCAGCCAGCACACACACAAACACACTTACACACTCAGGAATTATTTCAGTCTTTCTCCTAAAATAATAATGAAATATTTCTTGGTATCATCAAATCAGCATATTAAAATAATTTCTGAAGGATCACGTGACACTGAAGACTGGGGCAATGATGCTAAAAGTGCAATAATATTCCACAGTATTACTGTTTTCAATACATTTTGATTAAGTAAATACAGTCTATAAATATACACACACAACTGTAGCATTCACAAGCATATTCAAATTTTTAAAAAATCTGTTAAAAGTTATTGTTTAAACAAGTTCTGCACCGTTTCATAAAAATATCTCAATGCACTGAAGAAAATTAGAACTTGACAAGCAGCTGAACAGGGTCTCTAAACTCAAACAAACCATTAACCCTAAGCATTAAACTAGGAAATTTTACCTTGCGTGCAATTAAATGCACAAAAAGTAATTTCACTTGTAACTATATTTAACTGCAAACAAAACTTGCAATGTTTCTCAGGTGACATCAATTTGCCGCTGATGTCTCCATTGCATTGCATCCATCTCACTCTCTCTCTCTACAGAGGCACAGTCTCTCCTGAATACGACCCGCACGACTCCCACATTTAGATATGCTCAGGAATCTTCTGCTCGAGCGAGTGGACTAATGCATCTCCGTGGAAACGCTCGCTCGCAGATTGATCAGGCATTACAATATCTGCTCTCTTCACCATCACAGTCAGAGAGCCGAAGATTCGACTCATCTCAAGCACCGGGAAAATTGGCAGTGAAGAGCATCTTAAGTTAGTGCTGTTAGAGATATGATGCATAGTAGGCAGTAGACAAATGTTCCTCTTCTACTTTCTGATGAGGGTTAAATTGCGATTCCCAATTCCTTTAGTTCATCTCACATGTATGTTGCTTGAGTATAAAAACCATGGCAGGTGAATGTGCTATTACAAACAGATATCCGCGGAACAGTGGAAATCTGACCTTAAATGTAAAGAAAAATATGGGAAGTGGCATTAGGTTTGAATAATTTGCCCCAAAATCACCAGCTATCAATGTACAGGAGATATGCAGGGAAGAATTGCAAGCACGCAGGCCTGAAGCATGTTGGAGAGCGTCTCCCATTCTGGCCTCCAGGGCTGTTTATGGAAATGCAGAATTTAATAAGCTCTTCTCGACACCTTGTCACTGATGTGCTTGTGTATGTGTATGTGTGTGTGCACGTACTTGCATTAGCACCGCTCTGTTGAATAAGTCCATTATGACAGAATGAAGTGACCTGAGTGTGCACTGTCTGCATTCTTTGAATACTACAGAATTATTTGCATTTCACTTAAGTTGTGTCATACCACATGACTGTACGCTCACTGGGGTGGCAAAACGTACCAATATGTACCATTTAGATAGGAACACTTTAAGCAATAACATCAATATTGTTGTTATTTTCTGAGAGCAGCACAGAAAAGACACCAAACACTTTTTTTGTTATCAATGCAAATAAAAGAATTATAATGGAGAAACACAACTGCACCATCCCATCTTTAAAACAAAGATGTTCCCTATAGTAAGTGCTTTTACTTATTTACAGTCGTAAAGGAAATAACCGAGCTATTAACATGCATGCATGCACAGCATCTTTATCTTTTATTTTCTTAAGCAGTATGCTTTCTGTCTGTCCTTATATTACTTCCCACTTTAATAATATATTCTTATGCCAGCTTTAACAAATTAACCAACACAATCCATTGGCAATTCATTACTTTTATGTTTTAGCAAATTGGTGGCTGTGTACTGTATGATTATGAACACAAAAGAATATTTTGAAGATAGTTTGTAACAGGCTGTTTTGGGTCACCATTGACTTCAGAAAAACAATACTGTGGAAGTCAATGACCTACAGTAAAACAGTCTGGTTACAAACTTTCTTCCTTCATGTTCGGCAGAAGAAAGAAATTCATACATGTTTGGAATTACCTGAAGGTGAATAAATGATGACAGAATTTTCTTTTTTGCGTGAACTATTCCCTGTGATGCCATAGAAGAACCATTTTTGGTTCCACAAAGAACCATTTAGTAAAATAACCATCTCTTTCTTGCCTTTTTTTTGTAATCTGAAGAACCTTAGTTTTTCAGATGACAAAGGATCTTTATGGAACCATTTAGACCAAAAAAAAAAAAAAATTCTGTAAAGCACCTTAATTTTTAAGAGGATGGATGGATGGATGGACGGATACCTGAACTTTTGAATAGAAGTCCAGGAAATACTATAAATAACAAAAACAATACATTTACCAAAACAACCTAAATGATAACATAAAAAAAACACTGTCCTGAAGTCCAATAGTAAGTCAATCAGCGGAAAGAAACCCTGACAACTGTTTTCATTTACATAATAAAACAATCTGTTTGTTGTAATTACAGCTAAAAAAATCCGTTTTCTGTTCCTGTCTGCCTCTTGGCTCACTCTGCACTCAAACCCATCTGCCGTTCACCGTGCCGCCACATCCGAACCCGAGCAGACCCAGAAAGCACTGATCATCCCCAGCGGCTCTCATTTCACTGGGCTTTACAGGGGCCCACCAGGCTTTTGGAAGATTGATGATCAGTCAGTAAGCTGCCACAGCACCAGATTTGCAGAAGGTCTGGATTCACTGGTCTGGTAAAGGAAGGGCAGGAATAGCTGGGAAATTTGGCATCACTTTAGCCTTATTCACTGGCTGAGCCAGCAGTGTTGGAAAGACAGTCATCCATGTCGCCCCAAACAACTGCTGCCAAAGACAACCAGATGATGATTTTATTTCTCAGAAAACAACACCTTTTGATCAGGTTTTGTTATAGTTAGTGTTATAAATCTACTATTTATATTCAGTAAAAATTACATTGAAGTTTTATTATTATTATGAAATTGTTCATTTTAGTTATTTGTATTTTTACATTTATATTCAAATGAATTGTTGCACTATCCAAACACTTTTACCTTAACAGCAAATCACTATAGATTTCAGTAATTATGAGAGCTTTCGTTACAATGTGTAATGCAATACATTGCATCCAAATCCATTTAAAATTTGCACATTTTCTGGCATGTTATTACTCTGTCTCTGATGTCTTGGACTTAAAAACACACAAAAACCGAGAAAAAAGAGAGCTGTTAAGTTGTCTGTCAAAGAAATGCCATCACACCATGACATTTTCACCACTCACAAACAACAACATTCCCCCCAAAGAGACACAGGTAAATAAAGTTTTATTATCTATCTAATGACTGACAGCTGAGGTTGCAGCTGGCAGGTGGTTCCAATACTGTACATCTTAAATGATAATCTGATTGGATGTGACATTTAAGACTTTGTATAGTTAATAGTAGATTATTGGCTAAAGATCTAGCAACTAGCAACTCAAACTGGGTTTACTTGGAAAGTGTTTGTCTATTCAGTAACTTTTACGCCCAGCAAGATAGTTTTTGGAATAGAAAACTAAATGGCAAATGACCAGACAGAGTTCAGCCAGAATGGCTACCATTGTGACTTCTCTTGAGTTGAAACATTGTCAGACCCTTTCCAGTGTTATCTGTACTGAGCTGTATGAAGTATGTGGTTATCATGACTTAATTTGTAGACCTCCATGTGGTAAGACTACCTGCCTGTCAGTGTAAAATCACTTCATCACTCCTGGTTCATGACACTGAGTTAGAAACACCATCCTTTAACACAGGCGGTGTTAACCTGGTTCCTCTGGTTTCTCGAACTTCTCAAGGTGATGAGTCAGTACCGTCTTCTCCACTGTCTCTGTGAAGGTGTATCGGTGCTCTGTGAGGCTTTTAAAGGAATTAAATCAATGACTGAACATCAAAGCTGTGTTAAATGTGCTAGAAGGTGGTTCTCTAATGCTGCCCTTAATTAAAGACTGGATCGATGGCCTTTTGTGGAAGGTCTGCTGGAGTCTGATAGCAGCTTCTCTCCATTAAAAGTTTAGTTTGACCAAGATTATTCAACACTCTTCATTTTCCTATAATCTTGAGGGGATAATGTAAATAAACATGAAAACTCAACAGCCATTTATTTGTATATTTCTGCAAGTTACCAGAGATAAGTTATTAGTCAAATAAATTATTGATTTGACTAATTATTGACTTTGTATTCAATCAAGTTTTATTAATATTATTATTAATATTATTTTAAGAAATTACAAGATTTTATAAAATCTTAATGAACCCTTGTAAAGTGCATATTTAATAATATTATTAAATATTTATTTATTCAACTATCACAAGATCTGGATTTACAAGTTTAAAATGTAAGGCTTTGCATGAAATGCATGGGCCTGTTTTTTCAAATCACTTTTAAAAGTAAACGTCAATGCCAGACTGAATATTAAACATTATTTATCCAAGACCCACTATTATGCCCAAATACAGCCGAATACTTTATTCTTTGTTGATGTTTTATTCCTAAAGTAACTATTGTTGCACTGTGTCAATCAGAGCTTGTGTACGATTTTCTCTGGTCACCAATGAGAAACTGGCGGGACAGGGTTGGAGGGGGAGCTTGATCGGTCTTAGTTCTAATCAAAGAAGAAAACCACATTTATTCAGTGAAATAAGAATTACTTCTGAGAACCCTGAAGTCTGAAAACAAGAGGAGCAAGAATAAGAAATAGTGTTCAGAGTCCTTTAGACTCTTGTTTTTCAAAAAAAAAAAAATTCTTTCATTGAGCAGAATTGCTTGTACACAGACCCACGGGGGGTATCTGGGTCAGGACTGTCAGAATTAGCCTGCCTTTACGCAAACTGATGGGTCTTTTGCCCCTTTAAGCCCCCTTTTTCTTCCCACCTTACCCCCTGCCCATCTCTGCAAGCCTTGGGGAAAATGTTCCTTTGGCCTCCATTAGGAGTGTACAGCGTTCCTCCGCAGCACTCTTGCCACTATTAGTCGAGGAGAGCGACAGTAATGGTGTCGAATGCCTGTGGCGTGAGGACACTTCCACACAGAGACGCAAACTCATGCCACAGACCAACGCTGCTGTTGTGCTCTAAAGAGCGGTGCCTCAGGTTAGAGATCTACATTTGTTTGCCATTAGTTTGAACAACTTATACAACACTTACAAATGCCATTTTGCTGTTTGGACATCATGTGTGGACAGCAACCACTGTCAAAATGTTAGAAAAAAACAATATGATTATGTTATTAGTTGAGCTAGAATGCATAAGAAAACATACAAGAACAAAAACAGCTAAGTATGGAGTCTTGATTTTTTTTTATAAGAAACTGATACTTTTATTAACTGAGGATGCATTAAACTGATCAATAAAAAAAAAAAAAAAATATATATATATATATATATATATATATATATATATAAAGACGTGTAATATCACAAAAGATGTTTATTTGAAAATAGATGCTGTTCTTCCAACTTGCTGCAAATCAGCATATTAGAATGATTTCTGACAGAAATTCTTAATTTGCTGCTTATTACTAGTTAGTAAGGTAGTAGTTAAGTTTAGGTATTGGGTAAGATCAGGGATGTAGAATAAGGTCATGTACAATTAATATGTGCTTAATTAGCACTAATAAATGGCTAATATTAGTAATATGCTAATAAGCAACTAATAGGTGTAACCGTAAAAACTAAAATGTTACCGTATTTGTTATTTGGTCATGGACAAAGAAAGACTTTTTAATTAACACCTGGAAATGTGTTCCTACAATAACTTTTGGAGCCTGGCTCGCATTTGAAATCAAAGGGTTTATCTATCGATTATCCTCACGGGTCTGATCACAACAGACATCACACTTGGTTTAGCCGCCAATAGTCTGTCTCCCCCTCTATGCCATCTGTCTGGTATGGATCCACCGGGGGGAAAATCCAATGTTGGCAAAAGTTTCCCTTTTAAACTGATCTTAGACCAAATTCCCTTTCCACAAACCTCATCTTAACTACAACAATGGAAACCACAAAACTGACCTCAGATCAGCACACAAAAACAAGTTTCAGCCAAATTAGCAGGCTCATGCAAACACCCACGTTATTGAAAAGAAATTGTGACCGTCGTCTCACATTTGATGTCAGCCAGCATCATCCAAAGACAGACTCATCCTGCGCTGAGATCAAATAACACTCTGAAGTTTTAATTAAATCCTTGATTAAAGAAACACGCATTCTGCATTCAAAGAAGGACATCAATTTCTCATTACCTTAAATGCACACATCCAAACACACCAATAAACACTGAAAGAAAGAGCAACTGAGGGAGTTTGTCTTTGATGAAGGTGTGTAGAAGTCTCTCTTTGGACTTTAATTTTGATTAAGTTTATTAATCATTACCTTCAATAGTGGATTACATCCCAGGTGTGCTTAAATCCATATGATTTTTCAAACATCAAGGTTGTGCTACACATGTCTCCAGCTTAGTTTTTTTATGATGCACCAAATGTTCTCTATACGGGAAAGATCTGGACTGCAGACTGGCCATTTCAGTACCCGGATCCTTCTCCTACGCAGCCATGATGTTGTGATTGAT
>JAUYWG010000249.1:694292-705793 GCA_034779775.1 Enteromius afrohamiltoni | reverse complement strand
AAATAACCACCATCAGTATTCAGGGAGTTTGTTTTACCAGAGAATATCAGTGCAGATGAACATCTGATGTTGGTACACCACTCCTAGAGGTGATCAGCTTGAAGAAACTTGCTTGAATGTCATCCGGGTTTGTCATGCAGCAGATTTCTAATCACTAAAAACAAAACAAAACCAGTACAGAAAATTAAAAGAACACCTGAAAATAACACTGATCATTTTTTTGATATTCAACACTTCATTTTACTTCATATAAAATTTGCATATATGCAAAGGGCCTAAAATAACATGATATGTTTGGTCTGAATTTAACGTGTGTATGTGCTGGATCTGTTGAATGTCATGGTATATTCTATCACTGCATCTTCATGGAATGATTCTATCTTTTGCTCTCTTGCAACCCAATTCAATTGACTTCAGCTTGACACCTCCTGGATTCACATTTCCAATGCTCCTTGGGAGGCTGAACTCATTTGTTTTACATTTAGTGTCAAGGTAAAAATGGTGCACTGTAATATTGTAAAGTGAAAAATAGGAGCCTTAGTTTATTCAGTAGGATTTTATCACATACTTTGTGGATTCTTAGAGGATCCTGGTTTGATCCTATTGGATTTCTTTAGAATTGGTTCCAGAATTTATAAAGGAATTCCATTAGCAATTCTGTTTGGATCCTTCAGGATTTTTTTTTTCTCTCTGTAGGTCTGTGCATTTTATTAAAATAAAATACAGTAATTATTAACTTGTTTTCTTTTAATTGCAGGTTGTTCATTGTAAATTGATTATTAGTTCACTTTCGTTTTGAGGTGAGTATTGCCAAAATGAGCCACAAATAGTGCTCTTTTTCCCCCTAAAAAAACTGAGATGCATCATATTAGTTCCAAAAAGAAATGCAAAAAATGCTAGTTGAAAGAAAACAAGTTGACAAAAACTTGAACAAAAAAGACTAAATCCAAGATTTGTTCATTTAGCTTTATGTAAACAGCAGGGTTGTGAGATGTTAAACTCTATCACAGTTTAAAACACAGTATTTGCCAGTATATTAGCTTTATGACTTGCAGTGTGGGTCTGACAGTTCTACGGCAGTCAGATTAAGCACATGCAGAAAGCAGCAAATGGGTTCATGCGAAGTGAGCTCACCTTATAACAGATTAATTTCAATGACTTGCTGAACCAAAATCTGTGAGCACGTGACTCATTCTGAGTGAGGTTGTGATGCTTCTGTTTCCTCGTCATTCACCTGCACTCCAGCGTGAACACAAGTGCTGTTTGAGCACTCAAAGTCAGTTTGGTTTGGCGTTCTAAAACCACTGTCAGAAATCAAGAGAATCAGCAGCGGTACGTTCACAATCATGCGTAAACAGAGAAAAGTCAGTTCTACAGTGAGCTCAATCACAATATCTACCTCTCCTTTATTCTGCAGAAAATGCATAAATATTTCACTCTTAACAGCCACATTGTTCAATTATTCAGTAAGGCTTGCATTGTACTCCTGGAGAATCAAGAGATGTTTTAGACATTTCTTATCTGAACATGAGACATGCTATCTACTGAAGAGAAAACAACATTTATATTGATATGCATATGCTGTCAGGTGACAACTTATTGCATGGCTCTGGAATAACCAGTGCTGTTAGCCCTTTTAAACATTTTTCATTGACTTTATTTTGGATTAATTTAGTAGTTTTTTTCCCAAAGTGACATAAAATGATAATAAATAATAACTTTTTAATCAGCTTACCATGGACTGCATATGAAAATTGTAATTAATTAATGTTTTTGAAATAAATTAAATACTGGTAGCACTTTGTAGTTTTCCCTTAATACATTTCTAATTGGTAGATTATTGATAGTGAGAAATATATTGATATATAGAAAGCTACTTTAGATATTGGGTAGGGTTAATGGATAAAGGCATTCATTTGTGCTTTTAAAGTCAATATGGATACTATAATGAGCAACTAGCAATTTTTCTAAAACTCGGGACAAATACCAAAAAAACCTGCAGCAACCAAATAACAACACCCTAGCAACCACCCTAAATCCCTTAGCTAGCAACCGCCTAGACAACCCTAGCTACCGAGGGACAGGTTATGACATGGCAAGCATCACTCACATTTTCTTAAAAAAAAAGCGAATGAATGAATTTTTATGAAAAAATATTTTTTATTTCAGTAGTGCATTTGAATGAATTTCACTAAGGTTAATGAATGTTTTCAATCATGTATGTAAGAGGTTTTTCAGTAGTATTTGAGTTGTGCGTATGATTGAATTTCAGTAACGTTAATCAATGTTTTTCATTTCACTAGTGTACATAAGGTTTTTCAATAATTACAGCCTATACGGCCCCTCATACGACAAAGCGAATGTTGAAAATCATTTGAAATTTGTGTCAACCCTGTTTTCTGTCAATATTTGTCACACTGTTTGTGTCCGGTGTAGACAGCATCACTAATTATAATGCATTGTATAGTATTTTGTCGCACTGCTCACGTCCTGTGTAGATGGTGTAACATTGGTTCGGGCTTGTTTCACAGAGTTGTTAATTGCCTGGGTTGTGTAGGCTATGTATATGTGTGGGACGGAGCTATCAAAATAGAGGCGAGACCCTTTTAGGGTGATTTCAAATGTCAACATTGGCTTCCAGAAATGGCTTACCCTGTGTTTAATAGTGAATACAGTGTTCCCTAAATTTAAAAATATAAAAAGTTTATTGTTTTGCAGTGTATTATTTAAATATTCTTAACAAGTGATAAAAGACAATACATAACATGCATTAGACTTACTGTAAGTTAGCAGGCTAACAATAACAACAATAATTAAGGAGACAAATATAATAATTAAAGTGTATATGTTTTAAAATCACTTAATAGAGCAAACAAAGCCCTTTCAACCAAAGGTTACACCCATTTGTGTGAGAGGCAAACAGTCTAGGCCTAAACTCATGTTATTGGGCGATGTTTTAAAAGTATCACAGTATCTGCAAAATAAGCTCAAATAGGAGAAACAGTTTGAACACAAAAACAACACACATAAATATAAAACTTTAGTTTTTCCACAGTAAATGACATTGAAAAAAGCGCTGAAGAGTGGGAAGTTCTAAGTAAACAGAAAATACACATTTCCACGTTAACTTCTCTTCACTAATGCATCTCTGTCAAAAATCACTGCTCAGCTTGCAGGTTATGAAGGAAAAAATATCTGCCGAATGTGAGATATACGGCTAGAAAATAGAAAATAGAGAAGACTGAAGTGCATTTAATATCCACCTTGTTTTCCAAGCGTGAATGCAACTGCTCCTTCTACAGTACTACTACAGTAACACCAATCATTTACGTCATTTAAAGTCAACGTTTAATCTAAATTAACCATATTTACTCTCTTAATGGATGTCCATTCAAAAAATAAAGGACAGTAATAACTTGCCCTTCCTCCGAAAAAACCTTACTTACGGGTGGTAAAAATGAACGCTATTTATGTAACACAACCTTTGAAATGCCAGTTAGCACAGTAATTTAATGCAGGTTAAGCATTATCATTAGGATATGATGAGCTGCACTCAAGGGTGAACTTGACCTTCATCCTCCACCTCCCCATCACCATCTTGGTTCCCAGCTGGTAGAGGCTTAAATAAACACAAACTGATTCCATTTTCATCCTTTTACAAGGCAACTGCAGTCTCGCATTCAGATATGAAACAGCCCATTTTCAACGTCTAATCAGTTCCCAATAGAATGCTCCTTGCTTTTTTTTTCCTTCTATATTTTGCTATTTTTAATATGTTTGTCTTGCTAATATGCCACATTAGTTTCATGGTGTCTGATTGCAACAGGAGGGAATCTGTGTGTGAATGTGTGCATTATTATAGTCATTTAATGTAAAAAATTCCCCAGAAATGTGCAGGCAGATAGAAATGTGAGTGCACAGTCCACTGATGTTTACCCGACAAGTATGAAATGTCATCAGGAAATCTGTATGAGCTTTGGCTGTTGTGCGTATTTCACAAATTAGACAGAATAAAGATGAGGAATTAGGCCACTGCTTTGTAAGCCTTTCTTTATTCTCAGTACAAAGGTAGAGTCTCTCTTGTGCACGACCTAAGAAACATACATAAACAGATTCAAGGATTTTTCCAGTGTCAGGTACTTTCCTGTTGTATTCCTCACGGTCTCTGTGTTTTTAAATATATAATTTCTCTGTGTTTTGAAAAGCTGTGACATGTCATTGTGTAAATCGGAAAGAGAATTTGAGGCTTTGCTAATAAGACATCAAAGGTCAGCCAGGGATCTGAAATTCTGCTTTTTAAAGAGGTCACGAAATGTATTCTGCTCCTTATGCAGTTCAACACAATGAAATACGAATAAAATTTCCATTTCATTAAAATGTGTTGCAGCTTAGTGTGTTTTAGCATCTCATGGCTTTAAACTGTATTCAGAAGTGCACTTTGGCAAAATAGAATAGAGCCCCATATTAAGATATTAAGATAGACAGTGATTGGTTGGCAGGGAATGGTTATCTCGTTCATATTATTCCGCAGGGTTTTGATTCATTTATATATTTTCTTTAATAACAAACTGTCCAAATGGCTCATTAGTTACATCACACGTCATTTTCAGCAGTGTAAACCAGAAGCGAACGCTGTGTAATTGGAAGCACTGGGGCTTTGGGTCGAAGTTTGGGTCAAAACTTTTGAATCCTCATTAAGCAAAAAGGCTCAGAATAATTAAATGTTTCTCTTGTTCAGTCCAGAAAAAAGATGGTAGCATAATTCAAATGCACATCAAAGATGAAATTGTGAATACATTTGCTGTTATAAGTTTTGAGCTTTTCAAGTTATTTATTTATTTATTTATTTTTTAACAAGTCAAGTCGAACAGTATGTCATTTTTTTGCCACTTGGATTTCAAATTATTAGCACCACTCGTTTTGAATAAATGTTATCATATAATGTGCATAAAATAATAACATGCATAATATAGGGATTTAGAAATTTACAGTGATGTTTTATTAACATATTTTCATTTTGGGGTAAATATTCTTTTAATGTAATCTTGAACTAATAAGTAAAAAAAATGAACAACTACTTACAGGATATCTTTTGAATTTTTACCAGGTTAAGAATCAGCAGTAAAATTTAGATGAACTTTTCACACCAAATGAGCCAACAGAAGCATAAAGGATCAACCCACCGCAGACACATTCCTATCTCTCTTGGTACCATTTTCTGGGGCCACTGCATTAAGAGAATTTCCTGAAATGGGGCTTGAAATGCTTTGGCACAGAACAAGAGACGAAGAACAAGTTGAGCGTTGCAGCTCTGCCTGGCGTGTGTCAGAGAACATGGTGCTCTATGGGTCCACTGAGTGCTGCATAAAACACCTGCCAACAATGACAAATCACCCATAATACCATGCCATGCGTTTCCAAGGGAGGCACAGACAGAACATTACCTTCATTTCTAGATGTCAAAAGAGGTGCCGGCACTTTATTTTGATGGATCTTGCCAAAGAGGTGGCAGACTGTGTAGCATGTAGTCATACAGATAAGTAGCTGACAACGCAACCATGCACACTCGTAACATTTATTTTTTTAGCTTTGATTTTGTAGTCTTCAAGCGTGCATAAGCACATGACAGTTGACAGAGTGTTACATGTATTAAACTATAATGTAACCTCACTTCTAAAGAAAACAGCATCTCATTTTATTGTTAGGTAAAAGTGCCCCTTTCATGGGGGATAAAAGGTTCATATTTTTATTCATATTTTGATTCCCCTGCAATAGGTTGAAACCGCTATTTTAACCACTCTTAAAGCGGCACCTAGTGGGAAAGAATGGATGTGCGTTTTCATTCAGACCAACTTTAAAAGGTGGACGGCAATATACTAATGTTTCATGTTGAAGTCAATTTTTTCATTTTAAAAGCGACTCGTTTCAATGATTCAGAGTCTACTTTTTCTTTTGAGACACAATTACTTTATACACGGAGCACTTACAGATTCTGCTGAACAAAAAAGGAGATATTTTGAAAAAAGCTTGTGAGCAGGCTGTTTTGGGTCATTCTTTTCACTACTATGGAAGCCAATGGTGACCAAAACAGAGTGGAGAACAAAGCAATTCATACAGTTTTGGAATTACTTAAGGGTGAGTAAATAATGACAGAAGTTTCCTTTTTGGGGTGAACTATTCCTTTAAATTGTGATTTTCTATAAATCTGCTTTGAAACGATGTGTAGTGTAAAAAGCACCAAACAGATTAAATGAACTTGACTTGAGTGTTACAAAACACACTCTATGGCACTGTCTGACAGCAATCTGAACCAGCATGACTTCAGATAATATTTGAGTAAACAAGTCACTGAATGTGATTTTCTCTGCTCATCGTTGTGCCAGTCCTTTTTGCCGTTCATTTTCAAGTCAACTTGCCCTTTGCAACCCATTTAACTTCCATAATGTGACATGTTTCCAAGTGAAATATGAGAATCAGTGAGAAACGAATTTTATCCACCTGGGATTGATTAGAAAATTTGATTCATTCCAGAAATACAGCTGGACCTGAATGTGAGTTTGTGGTGGGTTGTGAACGGACGCCCACTGACACCTTTGAGAAGGCTTTTTGACAGGAACCTGGAGGTTGAAGGTCAACATTGATGCTTCTTTTTAAAAACTAATTTTAGATTTGATTTCTTATTGCAGTAGTTTAGCGCTTTTAACAGTAAAACCTGGGATGCACTACTGTAGGTAACCTTAAAAAAAGCCAGTTTGCGTATTGGTTAATGTGGCCTATGCAAGAATTAATAACAAGTCATATTAGCATTTTTTTATTTAACAGATTGTTTCAAAGCAGCTTCACAGTAATAAACAAGAAGATAACAGTTTGATAAATTATGAAAAAAATAAAATTTCAGCTGTGAAGCAGCTCTTGAATGACAATAGTCAGCTCAGTTTAGTTTTGTTTATTCTGTTCAGTTTCAATAATGCATTAATCATAAGGTTCAATTATTATGAGGCATCTTTAATTTCAGTTAAAGTGCTGCTCTAAAAAAGTCAGTTGTGATTATCTAGCTTTGTGTAATTCATCTTTTGATTCATTCAACAATTTCAGTGCTGTCAAAGTGCTGATATTATAGATTATAAAGTGTATTTGACACCCCAATTTCATAAATAAACGCTATTTGCAACATATAATTAAATACATTGCATGATATACTGATCAATTAAACTAGTAATATTTATGTATTATATATCATATATCAACATGTATATATTTTTTTTTACATTATTTTCTAAAACTAAATCCTCAATGGTTATTGTATCTTAAATCACCCATAATACCACTGAAAATAAATATGAATGCACAAAATGTAGACCGAAATGGAAATTACATGCAGTTATAGTCAACTTTTTTGTCAGTTATTACTATTATTATTTACTAAAATAATTTGTCACAAAAATGACACTGACAGCCATAATGCTGTTAAAAATGGATATATATATTTATGCACTGAATGCTCAAATTTTTTTTTTTTTTTCTTATACAGTAGGTTGAAAAAATAATGATTATTATATTGAATATAACATAAACTGATGTTGTGGTGATGTGTTTGCACTCCAATGACTGCTAGTCTAAGTGCAGACTTCAGCAATGAAGTTTTCTGCTCTCTCTAGCTGCATGTCTGACCCCCGTGAGACAGTGTGTGGCACACATTATGGATTACACACCTTCTGATTGTGACTCGAATCACTTTACACCCGATTGTGGAATACTATGATTTATCACACCGCATCAAACAATATCAGCTCAGAAAGGGGCAGAGAGAGGGAGAAATGGAGCAAGAGACAGAGTAAGCGGCAATAAGGCCTTATGGCTGCTTAAGAGAGATGGATGGTAGTCTGATCACCCTGATTGAAGTGGGTGAGAGAGCGAGAGAGAAAGAGAAAGAGAAAGAAGGAAAGAGCTTTTGGACAGAATCATTTGGAAATTATCTTCACACAGCCCAATCTATAGCTCTGCACTGTTTGGCTGGGATTCATTTTTCAAATGGTGTTTAAGTTGCAGTTATTAACAGAAAATGCCTGTTTGGTAACTTATTTAAACTTATATATGGTATGTATTTATGTTCTTATGTGAACATTGAAGGGAAGGTAGTAATCATACCCAACGCTGCTAGGAGCTCATTATGTTATATTTTCACTTCAATTGTGATGCCAGTACTTGGACCACCAACTGTTTTCACAGAAAGTTGGAATAAAGGTTGAAATCCACAATGACGGTTCACCAGTCAGCACAATGAAACTTACTGTAGCTTTAGTTGCAGTATTCGATAAAGGTCAAAATAACTTATGAAATGCATGAAAGAATAATATAATGCAATAACATATTCTTATGTGGGCAGGATTAGATTGTCAAAGATTCCTGTCTGAATAGAACTATAAGGTGTGAAAGGTGTAAAAATAAATCATAGTTCTGATAGTTTGGTCTTGGAAATCTAATGAATGTTTGAGTTAATGTATATTGCTAAGATATTTTCTGAAACACTAAAGGGGATGTGCTCTTTTAGGAAGAATGACTCATTTCACTAAATTGGTTCATTTAGATGGTTCAGTTGATGTAAATTTAAATGATTTAAATGATGAAGTCCCTGCTAGGTATTTCACACTTTTTTGTGAAATAGTATAAATCTGCTGTTCATCAGTATATCTTTTTTCTAGATTTTTTTTATTTCTGTTGGTTTAATTCTTATTCAGAGTAAATGTATTCCTTTTCTCGTTTTGAAGTTTTACACTTTCACTCTAATTAAGATCCTCGTTTTCATGTCAGATAAATACCGCTTTGATTCAAGGAATAATGTCATACATATTTAAAAATTCAAATCATGTATTTACAAATAATATAAAATATTAACCAGCGTATATGCTGTGCATATTAATATGTAGTTAGTTACTTTTAATCATATTGTAACTTTAGAGTTGTTTAAAGGTTATAAAAAAGGATTATCTATCGATCTATCTATCTACCTAGACTAATACCATTAATCTTTGATTAAAGTATTTATTTGTTGAACTAATATTTAAAACATTTATTTTAAAAATTCAAATTAAGTAGCATTTTTAAATTATATATAACAAAAAAAAAAGATAGGAAGCTTAAGAGATTGCTCATGTGGTAGATATTGTGGTAGAGTAACATAGGTGTCTAGCTAACCCTGTGGCATTGCTTTATTGACCCGAACAGCAGTGGAGTCAAAGTTGAGGTTTCTAGTACAACTACATGCACAGCTTCCACAGACCTCAAGATGGTTTGCCACTGAGAGTCATTTATTCTAGCATTGCCTACGGCCAGTTAAAGGTTCTGTCATCTCCAGGGCCTGAGGGGGAAAGGTGTTGCAAAAAACCTGCCTTGTCAAAAGGACAGACATATATATATATATATATATATAATGAACATTTCACTCCAGTCAGAAAGGTGATTTAGCCAAAGGGTTGATTTTAAAATGCATACCGCATTGTTACACTAAATTGACAACACCTCATTAAGCATTTAACATTTACATTTAGACATCAGCATACCAAACCTGCTTTTCACACTTTTTGGGAACAGTCATGACCTCATGCCACTGTTTTTGTTTCTTATCTGAGTAGAAAGCACCTTCAGTTACATTCATTATTTTATTTCACTTTTGGCCATCTATGGTTAAGGAAAAGAAAAAGAAATGTAAAAAAATATGTTTATAAAGGGTTTTTCATGTATTTCCATATGTCTTATGCAAAGTTTTCTATATTTTAGTTAAAAAGAGATTGTGTGCCACTGCACCTTTAAGGCAGAGTGTGAATGTGTGCGAGGTCGGCTGTTCATGCTGTAATGCCGATGCTTACGATTAAAGAAAGAAACAAGAATTATCACCCTTGTAACCCGTGTTTTATTCACATTATCCACGCGGAAGAGACAGAGCATCTGCAGTAGAAGATAAGGGTTACAGAAGTATTATATGAAGGACTTAAGTTGGGCTCTTGACCCTTGTCTTTTTAAACATTAGATTTTGTCTGGCTGCTGTAATAGTTAAAACACACAGACAAGCAAAGAGTAAAAGTCATCAGATGGTGGTGATTATGTTTTAACACAATTATTTTTTTGATCTGAAATACTCATTAAGCTCTGAGTTAAAGCTTTTTTTTATTTATTACAACAGATTTCTGTTTCTTCATTTACTAAAAAAAATCTTTGTTCAAGGCAGACACAGACATCAAGAATCAGCGTATGAGTCTCAACAACAGTGATACAAAGTATGTTCAAAATAAAAGAATTTACAAAGAAAATTCAACTCATAATTTATTCATGCTGCAATGCATGATGGGAGCCATGGATGATTTTTGATTGTGTACAACTTTCTTTTCTGATGGTCACCATTGTTGTGATTCTCATGCTGATTCTTGATGTCTGTGTGTCTAAAATATAAGCCTTAAACACATCTGTCCTTACAGTATTTAGTTCAAATATATAATGTCTATAAAGAAAACCTAACTCAATTACTCAGGTCACTACATGAAGGTTATGTCAAAACATAATCAAGGTCACATGGACACCTTTTCTCTGTTTGTGAGGCTGTTATAGCTCAGTTACAGCAGCCAAACAAAACCAGGGGCCTGTACCATGATGGAGGCATAAACAAAGAGTTACAGGATTAGTTTTGAGTTGACAAAACCAAACCGCTCCAATCTGGGTTTGTTGGTGCCATGAAGCTAGTCATCAACTTTCTCTGTCAACTCAGGCTTGATCCTGAGTTAATGTAGCATGTGCACATGAAAGTGTGACATCAGAAATAAGCAGCCAATCACATGCTTTTAAACTTTCATTCACTTTTCATCAAAGAGTCAGATTCACTACCAAAGATTAAAAGATTGAACAATATGAGGAATTTGAAAGATGAAACAATCTTTTAATGAAAGAGGAAAACGTGAAAAATGTGTAAGCTGGAAAGTTACTTTATAAAGATGATAACACTAAAATAACAAAAACTCTATGGGTAAAGCACTTAAAAATGTAAACTCATATGTAGTCATGTTTACTTATTTATACTGCATATTATCTATGTTTATATCAATTTAAAAGCCTAATTACTTTTAAACTAAACTGGCTTGTGTAATAGATTAAGGAGATAATAATTTTATAAATAATAAAGTAATTCTAAAAATAATAAAAATTAAAAAAGCGTCTTTTAATTTGGAGTAAGAGAAGCTGGGGGAGTGGCTATATTGCATCAGACATATGTCACCTTGCTGGAAGCTGATTGGTCAAATTCCTTTTTGAGCTCTCTGACCCAGAACATAACCTGCCCCGGAGCAGGTTAGCAGTGTAGCGTAGGTTACATTTACATTTATTCATTTAGCAGACGCTTTTATCCAAAGCGACTTACATGTGGGGAAAACATCAGCAATTAGTCCTAAAGAGGCGAACAACAACTTAGGAAGTGCTCATTATACCGTAGAATAGGCAATGTTTAGATAGGTGCA
>JAUYWG010000249.1:670830-694192 GCA_034779775.1 Enteromius afrohamiltoni | reverse complement strand
GCCAATATTCATTGGCCTTTAGTAAAAGCTCAAAGCAGATAGGTCTCTCTGGCGAGTTCCCATATGTAACGTCGAAGAGATTCGACTGAAAGGGTAACTATAATTTCAACCTAAGAGTCATATTGAATATTGTCAAAACAACAGGCTGAAAAATTGAGCAATAATCTGTGACCCCCGGCACATCCTGTCACTTCCTTTAAAAAAAAGAAAGTTCTCACTCACTCAGACAGAGATGTTCAGGCCTTATCCTGATGAAGTATGTCTGCAAATGTTTGTGTACTAAGTGTCCTTGAAGACAATGACTTTGTCGGATTTATTGCAATGCATTCATTTTCATTTTAAGTGCAGTTTAACCATACGATCAATCATTTTGATGACACGTCATGCCAGTGGGGAATGTATCACCAAGTCACTTTCAGATAAAGCAGGACAGCAAGAACATTACGATTGGTTACATGCTCTGATTGAACTCTGAAACATAATTTTAAACTGACAAATCAGGCACATATTTTTAGACATGGAAAAAAATAGTCCAACCAAAAAATAACACACAAATCAATCATTGTTTACTCATGCTCATGTTATTCCAAATGTATGATTTTCTTTCTGTTGTGAGGCACAACAGAATATATTTTGAATGCTGGGGTCCAAACAATATCGGAGCCCTTTAGCCTACATTGTATGGAAGAAACAAAATGAAATAATTTTAAAAAATGAACAGAAATATGCAAGTGAGTAAAAGATGACAGAGTTTTTATTTTGGGCTGAATTATCCCTTCATTGTCTAAAATTATTGTCTAGCAACTGTCCCTTTAACATTGCAAACTTAAAACTTGCATACATGTCCTGTTTAATTTTATAATCTTAACACAAAGGAATTATTAGGACTATTGCAGGAATACAAAAACGCAGAGGTATGATCTGTAGTTTTCATAAAAGCCCTAGAAGATGTCAAAAGTGAGATGTCAAAAGATATCTGGATGAAAGGTTTGTGTCATCTGGTGGACATCTGCTGAGAAATAAACATGCGAATCCTGATTTTGCCAAGTTCGATGTGTCCCTAGGTCCACATATTTTGTTGACCCATGAACATCATTTTAATGCTAAAATATGGTCTCGACCATATCTCTACACCTAAACCTTACCTTACCCACGAGTAATTCCTAAAATCAGACGAAATTATATGACTGACACTGATGTACAAAGCACCATACACTGATTGTGACCTTAAACTTTGCTTACCATAAATTTTGCGAATGAAAGGAAAAACAGGTGCAGCTCAAAAAATTTGAATGTTGTTGAAAGTTTTTTTATTTTAGCAATTCAACTCAAATTGTGAAACTCATGTATTAAATAAATTTAGTACACACAGACTGAAGTATTTTAAGTCTTTGGTTCTTTTAATCGTGATTATTTAGGCTCACATTAAAAAATAAAACACCAATTCATCTCAACAAAATTTGAATATGGTAACATGCCAATCAGCTAATCAACTCCATCCTGAGCATTCAAAATATTCTCTCAGTTTGGTTCATTAGACTACACAATCATCTGATCTGACAGATGTCCAGAAGACAATCGTTGACGCCCTTCACCAGGAGGGTAAGCCACAAACATTAATTGCCAAAGAAGCTGGTTTTTCTCAAAGTGCTGTAACCAAGCATGTTAACTGAAAGTTGAGTGGAAGGAAAAACTGAGGAAGAAAAAGATGCACAACCAACCGAGAGAACCGCAGCCTTGTCAAGCAAACTCGATTCAAGAATTTGGGTGAACTTCACAAGGAATGGAATGAGGCTGGGGTCAAGGCATAAAGAGCCACCACACACAGATGTGGAAGGAATTGTGCTCCGGTTGTTGTATTCCTCTTGTTAAGCCACTCCTGAACCAAAGACAACGTCAGAAGCGTCTTACCTGGGCTAAGGAGAAGAAGTACTGGACTGTTGCCCAGTGCTCCAAAGTCCTCTTTTTTTAGATGAGAGCAAGTTTTGCATTTCATTTGGAAACCAAGGTCCCAGAGTCTGGAGGAAAGGTAGAGAAGCTCATAGCCCAGATTGCAGCAATCGCACCAGACTTGAACCCCATAGAGAGGAACATCAAGAAGAACATGAGAAACAAGAGACCAAAAAAAGCAGATGAGCTGAAGGCCACTGTCAAAGAAACCTGGGCTTCCATACCACCTCAGCAGTGGTCAAACTGGTCACCTCCATGTCATGCCGAATTGAGACAAAAATTAAAGCAAAATGAGCCCTACTAAGTATCGAGTACATATAAAGTAAGTTGACATACTTCCCAGAAGGCCAACAATTCACAAAAATGTTTTTTTTTTTTTATCTCATGAAGTATTCTAATTTGTTGAGATTGGTGGGATTTTGTTAAATGTGAGCCTAAATCCTCACAATGAAAAGAATCAAAGATGTAAACTACTTCAGTTTTATTTTTATTTTTAGTAACGTTTACTTTTACTTCACTACATTCCTAAGCAAAGGACCGTACTTCTTCACTACATTTCATAGAACATATCGTTACTCATATATCACATGCTCCGAGCGAGACGCAGATGAGCGATTCATTAACAAACTGATTCTTTTTTATGAACCTGTTCAAATGATTCATTCTCGAATTGGAATGATCCGATTGCAGCTGTTTGCGATTCAACAGGTCACTGATTCAAACGATGCGTTCAGAGCAAGTCTCCATGGAACCGAACAACTGGCGCACAGATATGAATGTTTATTCATAACAATATACTGAAAATAAGCAGGTCTAAATATTGTTATCTAACATTAATGCTGATTATTTAGCTAACAAGCTTGCTGGTGCTGGTGCTTAGACACTCAAAACTGTTTTCTCTCAGGTACATTGCAGTGAAAGTTCACATTAAACATTACTGAATCATGCTCGTCAAAAATCCCAGGTATTTTGAGCAGTAAGATTATTACTTTTCTACTTAAGTACATAAAAAAACAAGTACTTTTCTACTTTCACTGAAGTAAAATAAAAAAAGTAGTACTTTTACTGGAGTAATGTTTTATAGTATGGATCTGTACTTTTACTCAAGTACTTGATTTGTGTACTTTGACCACCTCTGAACCACAGTGATATTAGGTTCCCACACCTTTCACTTCACAATCATCCATCATTAATAAAGCTTCTTAACATAATTTACTGTAGCTTTCATTCATTAAAAAAGTAACAAAAACAGGAATAACTAGACAGATTCACATTAATTATGAAAATGTCTGTGACATACATTAAGTTCAACTTTCCCATGTCTGATTATTATAATGTTCCTGATATTTACAGGTTATTCCTTACAGCGATATTCCAGTAATGACCTAAAATCAAAGAATCACGCAAAACAGTACTTAAGCCAGGTTGATCTTTTGATATTGGCTCATATTTGCAAATTTCAGTCGAACAATTCAGTACTACATAATCCTGCATTTTAGCACTGAACTGTGCTGAAATGATCTCTTAAGCACCCACCTGGTAAATATCCCTAATTCACCATAACAGTTAACACAAATCAGATTCTGGTAAAACTAATTTCCTGGAGGACAAATTTGGACAAATGACATGCGTTGTTTATATCATCCACAGTAGGCAGAACAGGGAAAGACAGCAATGCACACAGTCCCAAAATCCCCCAACACATTCTGAAATGAAAGGCCAAAAATGTGCTTAATAAAAAATTAAACGGGACATATGTCAGCGGCTCTGCAAGTTGTGTTCAGCCACAACAAAGAACGAGGACGAGACGTGTCAAATTCAAAAGAATTGACTTGTTTTGTCATTTAAAACAACATGAAGACACCACATCGTCACTCACAATCAATAAATACACTCATCACTTTATGTACATGCAGATTGCTCAAATATTCATGACAAACAAGAAAATGAGGTCAGGCTCCCAGCAGACAAGACCAATACATTTCACTGCCATGTCTTAATTACCCAGCACGAGCGACTCGACTGTTCGCAGACATGTAAAAAGTGTTTTCTGCTTCATCATTGGAGGATGGGAGCAGGGGGCGAATAAGCAAATTAGTTGACAGTAAAGTGCTGAAAAAAATTCTAATAAACACAGTAATGCTATTCAAGATTGGATTCCAGCATCCAATTCAGCAGTCGAGTGCTGCTAAACATAAATCTATACAGAGAGTGTTTTGAGAAATTCTTGCTTGGATTGGATTGAATGCTTCACTTTTGGTAATACTATTAACTTATGCAGGATGAACTTACAATTCGACCAGCTGAAGGTGCTGGAAAAGCTGCCAGGAGAGTGTCGTCAGAGGGTTCTTGGACAGGTTTCTGTACAAGGAGACAAAAAGAGAGAGGAAGAGCAGTTTATGATTTAGCTGTGAACACAGGAAGCAAGAAAATCAACATAACATAAGGCTTGTGACGCATTTTACTCCCAAAATCTAAAATAATTCCTGTGAAATTTGTGACATCGGCTGTGGAAGCAAATTTGTACATTTTGATTTTTAAAAAAATATAAGATTATATTCAAAATATAAGACTAATCAACACTGGTAAACATTTTTAGGGGACACTGCATTATCATGATGCATTTTTATCTAGCATAGAATAGAACAGAACAGAATATAAAATGCTTTTTGCAGGTAAAAGGAAATTGACTGATTTAATTTTAGACATACATGTTAAAGGGATGTTCACCCAAAAATGAAAATGGTTATTATTTACTAGAAATATAGAAATATACATAATATCCATATAGTATTCATTCAGAGTCACGTAGCCACAAGCTTCAATCTTCAGAATAATGGTATAAACAGAATAAATACATAACAGAAGAAATACATAATAAATCAGGATATTAGCTATAATATTAGCCATTTATTTGTAGTAATTAAGCACAAATTAATGCCTTATTCTACATGACCTTATTCCCAAATCCTGCCCAATACCTAAACTTAAGAAATAACTAATAGCTATTAATAAGCAGAAAATTAAGATTGTATTGAGGGAAAAGTCGTAATTAATAGTTAACAAGTGTTACCTGTTCTAAAGGGTTACCATACTTTTATTCTGGAATTGATACATTAAAATTGATCAAAAGTGACCATAGTTAAGATTTATATTTCAAATAAATTATGTTCTTTTGAACATACTGTTCATCACATAATCTTTATAATTCACAAGTGTCCACAGAAATGTTATGCAGCTTTATTCAATTGATAATAATAAAAAAAATTCTTGAGCAGCAAATCAGCTGATTGATTTCTGATGGATCATGTGTCATTGAAGACTGGAGTAATGATGTTGAAAATTAACCTTTGCATCACAGGAATAAATTATATTTTAAAATATATTCAAATAGAAAACAGCTACTTTCAATTGTAATCATATTCAATTGTAATCATATTTTGAAATATTACTGTTTTTACTGTATCTTTGGTCAAATGAATGCAGCCTTGATGAGCAGAGGAGTCTTTCAGATACATTGAAAATGTATTACTGACCCTAAACATTCAAATTTGGATACATCAATGAGTGCAAAATTAGTCAAGTACTGTACATATTAAGAGTAAACATATGCAAAAAAAATAATTATTAGACACAAATATAAAGGGCAAGAAGAAGTGTAATTCATTGAAAGCATTCTGTGGAATGCAACATTAACGAAAGAGTTAACATAAGAGAGAAGGACATGCAACAGGAAATCAGAGAGAGCCTCCATCACTGCCAAGAGTAGCTGAGAGAAAAGGAGCAGCTGCAGTGGCCGCTCAGCCAAATCAATAAAGAGAACTTGAGCAGTTCGCCGTCTACAAATTCAGTAGATGCAATGAAAGACTGCAGGTTTTAAAAGCCAACAAATTCAATACAAAGAGGTGGTCTGGGACTTGTAAATAGCTTTTAACCAACAAAGCCAAAGGCATGATATGTGGTGGGGGCCATTAAATAAATCCACTGCTTATAAAGAAAGATGGACATGATATGGAGAAAAAAAATAGAACAGATGTCATAGAATGGGTCTGTATTTTGACTTAAATCATATTAAGCATCAATATTTGGGCAAAATGGTAATGTAATCATTTTTTAGCAATGCATTTGTTTTAGATTTCAGTGCAAAATGTGGTTATAAATGCTCCATGGTCTGAAATTGTCTGGTATCTTTTCCAGTTTATCTCAAAAACATCAAATAATAAATTTAAAGAAGCACTCAGGAGAACCTTATTGCCTTTATGTTTCCCTTAGAAAAGAAGACTTGTATCAGTGAATTCAGTGAAAAGATAATGTTTTATCCCTCACAAAGCATCTGGTTTACTCTTTCGAAGATTTTACTTTCCAATAAAATTACCATCAATATTTTGGGGCCAAGATATTTTGAAATGAATTAGTTTTTGCCCATTGCTTGAACGCGTTTTGCAAAACTTGGATCATCATGTCAAAACTCTACACACAAGCAGATAAGACTGGGAAATAAACCATTCACATCTATGTCAAATTGAAACTCTGCTATCAAAACCTAACAATTCTTTGTCAAAAATCGCTCTAATGACAAAATGATACCCACTTGCAGTCTTCTTTATATAAAACACTGCAGGCTTTTTTTTGCACTGTTTTTATTCAGTTTTGACAACACCCAAAAGACGAAATACTAAATACTGTACATTACAGTTGTGTACTTTACTGTACAGTCAATTCAGTTAAAGCAAAAATAAAACAAACAATACACTACTGTAAACACAGAAAAATACAATTATGCGTAAGTGGACTTGAGGATCCTGCCGTCTGGTGGGGGCTGGCCACAGGAGACAGGAGTCTTTTCTCGCTAAGTATCGGGGAAAATATCCCCTTGTGTGCCAAATGCATCCTTAGATTGACCTAACCTCAAAGCCTGTTCCATTGCCTGCAGAAGCGGCATGAAGGCATGTGGTTGGCGGTCATATACATGCCATCTCCAAGCGTAAAAAAAAAACCAGTGAACCAGTTCCGGACGATAGCAGCCCGATGGAAACTGACATTATCCCAGACAACAACAAACCTGGGCTTCTCTGGTCTGTCCTGTACAACTGCATCATGAAGTAACAGTACAGTACCTGTGTAGCATTCTGAATATATCTATGTGGTACTGATCCAATGGTACTTTTTTAGATTTTACAGGACTGCTCCCAGTATGTGTTGTAAATGTAAAGGACTGCAAAACCTACCTGTACATATTCATTCAAGTCCTTTGACCATGACACTGTTCCTCTCAAACAGGACCCTGTACAGTTGCTTCATGGTCATGTTGTGCTTTACCAAGATGCGTCTGATAGTGGTGATGCTTACTCGATTTATGTTTTCTTTTATAGTACTGTATATACTGTACTTTACTGTGTATACCATACACAGTACTGAAACATCTCAATATGTTTTGACCGTATGTTTCACAGAACTACTACTTTTGTTCAAAAAGGAGCATTAGCCACCCTGAAATACAGTACATGCGACATGGCAATGTGATATGGTACAGTACTGTAAATACTCTAGATACAGTCTGAGTAGAGTGGAAAGTAGAAGACATACCCGTTTTCCAGTCAGAATCCTTATTATGGATGAAACTGTGAAACGGCTTAGATTAGGGTGGACTCTCTGCCCAGCTTCCCTCATAGTCAGGTCATTGTTTATGACATGGTCCACCAAAGTTGCTCTCATGTCATCAGAAATAATGATCCTTACATGGCCTCTTCGACCACATCCTCCTCTCTCTCTCTCTCTGTCCTCTGTCTTCCTCTACCTCTGCCGCTAACCCTCCCTGCTTCCATGCTTGCAGAGTTCTCAAAATGGCTTAAGTAAGGTCTATTTGTAGCTGGCTGATTGGTGTTCCATTTTGTAAGTATTTTCAGGTGTGTGTCTAAGTATTTTCAATTTGCTCAATGTTTTGTGTATTTTGAATAGATGTGTTTTTCCAATGGTACCCTGAGATTTCGTTTTCAAACAAAGTGTCTTATGTATGAAATTGTGTGTAGTGTTCAGGAGCAAGTGTGTTGCAGGAAGAAGCGAGTGTGTTGAGTGCTAAGCAGCACTTTTGTTTAAGGTATGGTTACATTTTGTTTAAGGAATAAAATACAATTAACAAAACATCAAAAATAAAACACAAAAACTAGCCCAAAAAATACGTTTTTACTCCAGATTTGAAGGCATTTATGGATGTAGACTCTCTAATCTCAGATGGAAGGCTATTCCAAAGCCTTGGACCTGCAACACCAAAGGCCTGGTCTCCTTTAAGTTTTAAATGAGATCGTGGAACAGTTAGAAACAATTTGTTTGATGATCTTAAGGACCTAGGTGATTCACGAAAAGTAATAAGCTCAGACACATAAGCATGTGTCTATAATGTTCAAGCAATGGGTAAAAACTGTAATACTTTCAGTCAACAAAGATGTATTACATTAAAAGAAAAGACTTGTATCATCTTATAACATTATTTATTTTTCAAACAAATGCTCTTATCTTTAAACTTTCTCTTGATCTAACCATTCTGAAAAAGAGAATCACAGTTTTCACAAAAATATTAAGCAGTACAACGTTTTTCAACATTGATTTATTTATTAACAAGAAATGTTTCTTGAGATGCTAATCATCATATTTAGATTGGAAGACAAAAATGATGATGCTAAAAATTCAGTTTTGCTATCATATAAATAAATGAAAAAAACTATTCTATAGAAAATTATTTTCTTATACAGAACACATTTTTTGTGCATTTAAAAACATTTAAATAAGAAAGAGTTATTTGATTGTTATAAATGTAAAACGTTTTAAATCATATTCATTTTTAAATTTATCATGTAACCCATCTTATTTGTGATCAGACATACAACATTTGGCCCAAGTGCATGTTTAAATGGAAAATTCCCACAAAATAAGACTGAAGGATAGATCAAAACCACTGCACTTGTTGCTGGGCTCTTTTGACTTGAACTATCAATCAACAAGCTAGTAAGCACATAGTATTTTTTCTCTAGAAATCTGGCCTTTAGAGAAATGCACAGCTGTAAGATGGCTGAAGTGATGGATGCATGTCTTATAAGAAGCTATTTTGACTAGACGACTGGCGTATTCTCAGGGTCATTAGAAACTCTTATGAGTTTTATAACAAGCACTGCTGGCTGCCAAAGACAGTCACCATAGCAACAAGCTCTCTGATGCGGCCTGATGCAGGGGGAGGTGTTTTGTTGCCGCTGTGCACTTTAAAGTGTCAACACCCACAACACACACTCAAAAACACACACTACACATACACTCTGACTGAGGCCTTTGAGTATTAGTCCGTTTTTTATTTGGAACTCATAGTAACTCAACCATTCAGTTTCTGCTTCAAGAGCTTCTGATTGTGTCTTATTAAAATGTGTTGCATAAGTCAATCTGTGTAATTGCACATCTTTGTGGGTGTTACTTTAAGGTGAAGCATATTAAAGTGCACTTTTTCTGTTAAAATGTTTTTAGTATCTCTTTGGTGCTATCAAAAAAACCCCCCCAAAAAACACGCACACACACGCTGGCATAGCAGCATAGAATCAATATGATGACATATCATGTCATGTCCTCCTGGATTACATAAATACAGAAATTAAGTATGTGTAATTAGTAATTCAATTACATTATAAAATGCTCTGAATACAGTTACCGCTTTATTAACTACTGTTTTATTACATAATTACATATTTTTCACTCATTAGCAATAAATTATTCATCATTTATTGGTTCTCCCTAATTTTTATTTTTCATATTTCAAATAACTTTGCTTTTCAGTAAACTCAAACACCCTGCAGTTTCTTTTCAAACCCCAGTTTTTGGAAACCTTGACATGATGCATGCAATTAATTCATGTCATGTCGTTAGTTGCAATAATGGAATATATTTTCATTTTCTTTGCATTTTTAAGTGAACATGGTACAATAATATCCTATTTAAATCCATGTTATAAACAAGTTACCTCAAAAGTAATCTAAAAGTAGTTTGATTATTACCTACAATGTGTAATTTAGTGGATTTCACATTTGGAATTTAGTGAAATTTCTGATAAAAGTTTTGTCATGTAATTTGTAATCAGTAATGGATTACAATTAGTAAGCCATCTACACAGCTCTGGTCATACTGGTTATACTATTTAATCCTTTTTTAAAAACGTATTTTTATAAAAATATTCATTACAAATTAGCAAGGGATCTGTAACACTGTCCTGTTTTGTTGTGATCTTGTGTCATGTGGTTCTGTGTTTTTGTTTTCATTCTGTTTGCCATGTGCTTTCTCTCGTTTGTAACTCCGCCCCGCTCATTAGTGTTGATTCCCCACCAGCTGTGTTTTCCAGGTGTCTTGTGTTTTGATTTGTGTGTTCATTTAAACCGCGCCTTGGGTCTTGGCTTTTGTGAGTTGTTAACGTTATGTTGAAGTTTTTTTGTCTGCAAAGATCTCTGCGTGTTCGTCAGCACCTTTGTACCCTGGTTTGCCTATTAAATGTTCTATGTTCACTTTGAACTTCTGTCTCCGAGACTTCTTACCCGCTGAGAAGCGAGGTCGCGACAGCACCGATTGTTACAGGATCATTTCTAAAATATTTTTTTAGTCAAGATTATATATATATTCTTTCGCTGGATAATTATTTTTATTTTTTGAGATTCGCAACATCTGAGAAGAAATAAAACCTACAGACTTATCTAATTTGTCCAAGAAGAGTCCAAGAAAAGAAAGTTCAAATTGAGATTCAAGTCATTTTTCCCCATGACTCATCTATTTTTGCCGCTTTGCCTTTAGGAGACACTTTGCTTTTTGTTGTGGGGTCCAAATATTTTTTAACCATCTTATTCAAAAGTCATGCACACTATGAAATCGCAACAGTCTGAGCTGAAATATGTTGCATAAGTGAATAGTCAGGCTGAAATGATCAGGCACTTTGTTAAAAATAACTTGAGTTGCTCGTGTCTAACATTGGGATTGTTAAGAAGGATATGCGGAGTGACAGGTGCTACACGCAGTTAGGAATAGCACACAGTTTGGCAGACTTTTCCATATTTTATGGTTTGATGTTTAGTAAAAACATCTCTAGTGCTTTTTCCTTTTAAACTCATAATGACCAGCTAAGTTTCTACACAGAAAACTGCAGACGGTCATGTGTTAAAGGCATAGTTAACCTAAAAATGAACATTTGCTGAAAATATACTCCCCCTAGGCAATCTAAGATTTGGATGAGACTGTTTCTTCATACAAACAGATTTGAAGAAATATAGCATTTCGTCTTTTGAGTGGATCCTCTGCAGTGAATGGGTGCCGTCAAAGTCCAAACAGCGGATAAAAACATCACAATAATCTACAAGTAATTCACACCGCTTTTACTTGTGGATTATTGTGATGTTTTTATCCACTGTTTGGACTCTCATTCTGACGGCACCCATTCAATGCAGAGGATCCACTGGTGAGCAAGTGATGTAATGATGCATTTCTCCAAATCTGTTTTGGTTAAGTAACAAACTCTAAATTGCCCTAAATTGTGAAGTAATTCATATTTTTTTATATTCAGGAAAGATTCAGTTCAGATAGTTTGCAGTCTCACTTCTAAAAGCAGTGTTTCTGTAAAAGAAGCTTTGAGTTTTAAAAGTCCCAGTACATTTTCATAGTACTGTACATATTTCAAAAGATCAAGGAAAATGTTATTGCTCATCATACGACCCCTTTAAGATAATGACAAACCTGCTAAATTCAAAGCACTAGAACTCTATTCTTGTCTGTTGGACAGGAGATTTACTACAGTACAGCCCTTACACTGGTCTCATCTTCATTACTGCAACTCACTCCTGGCCGACGGCCCAGTATGAGCAATAAAATGTCTGCAGCCCATGGAGAACGCTGCAGCCCAGCTGATCTAAAACCAGGCCAGATATTCATATGTACTTCCTCTGCTATGAACCTGCTATTGATGCCTGGATCAAGTTCAAAAAGCCCAACAATGCAATTAGTCCGGTGACGTAGCCTGGTAGTTACAAGTCTACACTGTTTTTAGTATTAAATGAAATACAGTATATTAAGAATGAAAATTTGACATAATGTATTCTGGGATTGCTTTATCCTGAATGATCAAGCAGTGCTGCCATATAATTAGATTAAATTAAAATTAGGTTTCTAGGCTGCATAATCTTGTCGCCTCCTATTTAGTATTTGGTACCAGTATTTTTCAAAATAAATTCATTCTTTTATTCAGCAAGGATGCATTAAATTGATCAAATGTGACTACTTTAACATATTCTAAAATCCAAATAAACACTGTTATTTTTAAATTTATGCTTAAAAGATGACAAAAATGTTCCACAAAAATATTTAGCAGCACCTGTTTGCAACACTGATAACAAAAAGTGATGTTTCTTGAGTAGCAGGATGTTAGCTTATTATAATGATTTTGGAGGATCATGTGAAACTGAAGACTGGAGTAATGGTGATGAAAACAAATGAACACTTTTCTCCCCTGTATGTTGGTAGACCACAGCAGCAATTTTCTTAAAAGAAACTGGAACACTTTTGCAAGTCTCTCCAGATAAAAGAGTCTGCTAAATGCCTTCAATGTAAATCTAAATGTTTTGGTGTTTTGTGCAGAGCCACCTGCATATTTCAGGAGCTGCTCTTTTAAAAGGTCATCTTTCAGCACTGTGAAGAAAAATGTCAGTGCAAATTGAACAGAGCGGATGGTAGTTAATGAATTAAGAAATAAATTAATTTGGCACCAGTTGAGCAGGAGCCACACTGAATTTATTGAAAAACGGAATAATGTAGCGGTCTAGCAGAGAGATACAGAAATAATCACGCCTAAGGAACATTTGCATTTTCCAATTCTGCACTCCCAAACATATGCAAAAGACATTTTTCTGTCCATTTCAGAGAGAAGCATAGATCACAGACTGTTGCATATAGTCATTTGATGCAAATTCAAATGTAAAATTTAAAGAGCACCACTGTAATACCATGATCATGTACCTCTGAGTTTCAGGTAAATACCATGTCACATGAATATGGTAATCAACACAGTATACTTTTTTTAAAACCGCTGAGAGCAACATTATACTTTATCAGTGGAAAATACATACAGATATACTTCTACAATAGAATTCAGTGGAAAATGAGACTGTATATGACCTCACAACAATCAGTGCTATACAGAGGAGGTTTATGAATCATCATCATGTGCTCACAGGCCTTCTGCTACTCGCTTCTGAAGCAACTGTTTACGTCTGGGTCAGTGAGGGTACGATTTCAATACTGCTCTTCAATCACAGATTGAAAGGCAGGCCAGTGATTCAGTGCTAATAACAGGAACCACACACTGTCACATGTGGGGGTGGACTACTCCGCTAAGGACAAGACTGTGATATTTTTTATAATTTGTTAAAAGAAATTATGTCTATAGTATAGTTGTAGTTTAAATGTAATGCACATATATTGAATGAATATGTATGCACATATATTGAAAATGGTATTATAGAAATCCTTTTAGTGTTGTCATTGTTAATTAAACAAAACAAACAAACAAAAAATTGTTAATCAAAATAAAGTTTGAAAGCAAAATATAAAACTGGAATTGCTGCCTTGCAACTTATGAAATAAATAAGTAATAAAGTAATAAAATGACCACAACTAAAACAGAAATATATAATTTTGCATATAGGTTTGATAATATTTTCGTTTAGTTCTATTTAAGACTTTAGTATAGGGACCAATTAGCTAATTGCTTATGACCATGCATATTACTAGCATATTAGCTGTTTTATAGTACATATAAAGTGCATATTCTGCATGAACATCACTAATCCTGCCTAATACCTAAACTTAACTTACTAATTATTAATAAACATTTGTAGCTTACTGAGGTAAAGTCATAGTTAATAGTTTGTTAATAGTGATGACTGGATCAAGAGAGATGCAATATAACTTTAGGTGAAGGAAGTTGAGTTATACAGTACGTAGGCTACTTTTTAAAGCTATGCACAATTTATGATTCATTTGACAAGCTCTTTTTCCTCAGAAAGCGACCTTATAACATCTAGCAGGCAATACATCCACATGAAGCTCTCTACAAAGCTCCTCAAATCAATCAATCCATCACAAAAAGGTTACAGACCGTGTAAGCACACGTTGAGTCATAAACGGTTTTAAGCTGTGCGCATTTAAAGACTGGCGTAATATTTTCCTTTTATTAAAAAATAAATAAATCCCTGGAATGACATGCTTGGGGAAAAAAAAAAAAAAACAACCGGGTGCTTAATTGCTCAGCTCTTGTTCAAGGGCTGAGATGGAGTTCTGCCAGTGTCTGTTTTTGGCTTGGCTAAAGCTAACTTTTAAGGGCTGTGTTGTCAGAGATGCAGCGTGCCACCCACCCTGTTCAGTTTCCTCTGCTTCTCTCTCTCTATCTCTCTTCACGAGGCTGAGTCATGCTGCCGTCTATTATTCATAACTGCAGATACATGCTTTACATTTAAAACATTTAGCCACTTCAATCTTGAATGTATTCTGATCAGTAATAGCAGTGAAGGATCCTCTTTACTGTCTGTTGGGGTGAACAGCATTTCCAGCACAGTCCAATTTCCAACATTTCCAACGACCAATTTGTACGAGGTGCCAAATTTGTGTCAATATGTACTAATTCGTATGACCTCACTCTTATTTTGTATGATTTGTCTAAAACCCTCTGAAGGGTAGGTTTAGGGGTGGGATTAGGTTTAAGTCATTCGTACAAATTCATACGAATTGACAACTCGTAAAATATGTACGATTTAGAAGAAATCATATGAATTGTGAGTGAGGTCATATGAACTTGTACGATTTAGCCACCTCTTAAAATATCTAAGAATTGCCGTGAGATCAGGTTGGCATTTCTTTCAAAAACTTTCTTTGAGTTTCAAAGACTTTATACAGCATTTCAAAACACAAAGCATTAAAGTGACATCTGACTAAAATTAAAAAATACATACACTAGCCCCCAGTTTCAGAGACATGGCTAAAGCTAGTCTCAGACTAAATTGCATGTTTGAGCTGTCTCAGTTGAAAATATCTTGCTCTGACATATCTTAAAACACGTCAGAGTCATTGTTCTGTGTTAAGATGCACACCTGTAATATTTTCTTATATGGCATTTTTGTAAAATTTGCTTAAATATCTTAATTTAACTAATGCCTAGTCCTGGCTTAAGCTAAGCCCTGTTTGTGAAACCGGGCCTAGAAATCAAATGTTTATGCCTGCAATTATTTGATTTGAAAAAAGCAATTATATTTTAAAATAAAAATGTATTAAAATATAAAGAGGTTATTTTAAAATAAATACGGTACAGATATTTCACAACTTTACTGCTGTTGTTGGTGAACAGTCCTCTGAATATTTGTTACATAAATTATTTTATCATGGCTGATTATGACTAAAATGCAAATAATAGAAGCATTCAGATACAGGTACAGATATTTTCAATCTGTATTGAAGGTCAGTTCAGCTTGTAATATAGCAAATAATCATCATATTATTACTCTCTCATTCTTGCAATTGGTATCAGAATTGGCCCATTTGCTTGCAAAATGTGAAAAATCGTGTGATCGGTGCATCCCTAATTATCACAATGGCTCACCAAACTTACTAATATTAAGACACTCAACAGAATAAATGTTTTCAACTCTTATACCTAACAACAGGATCCACAATAGAAATATTTTCCCAGACAAGTGGGTGCTGTTAACAGAATGTGTTCTTTTCACATCAACACGCTCACATTAATTACTGAGAAGTTGCATAGAAAGGCTCGCAAGTGCAATAATAGTTTAAAATGGCTCCATTAATGCCTTGTTTGGTGTAATTTCCGTCCAATTGCTCTTTGCTGTCAAAAAAGCCTTTTTTTAAAATCAGTAATATGCACCGGTGCTGTGTATACTATCATGAAATAACCGACTCATCTCATCAGTGTTTGCTCGCTCTGGGGCACCAAAAAAAAGGAAAAACAAAAAAGGTACTTTAAATGTAACACATTGCAAGTCTCCGAACTAGAAAACTGAGAGGATTGCATTGCACGAGGCGCAGTGCCCCGCAAATAGCTTTTCAAATACTGTCCCCTTTGATTGTCTAGCTTTGATGACGCTGGTTTTCAGTGATTGCACAATGAGTAGAGGAAATAGATTCATGAGATGGGACATCATGCTTTCAGGCATAATCCTGGCAGGGGATGCTTGAAAAGAGAGGAAATATATGCTCAGGTTGGGGGGTAAAAAGAGGGATGGGGAACAAAAACACTTGGGACATGAAAGATCTGCTGCTACTGCAGCCAGACCAAATAAAGCATCGCCTGTGTTTCAATTCCTCCGGGTGGTCTCTGCACCCAGCAGGTGAAACTACCTCTCTGCTGTCTCCTTCAATAGCTCTCCTATTACACTCACAAATCCATTCGAAGTCTCATCAGCCGTCAGCAGTAGCAAAAGCATTGTCTATAAAAGTCACCTGTTCACTTTCCCCAAAGGTCTACAAAGGAATCAACACTTTGCTAAAATGTGTTCTGCTTTTGCTAGCAGTGGGCGGCAAGAGCAAGGTTGCAGCAGCTTTTATAACTGGGCATAAAAAGGCTTTTTGCCCCTCCGACTTTGTGTGCAATGATCATTACAATTTCAGACCAAACGGAAACCTCTCTCCACATCCACAATACAAATAATAATAATAATTGTCTTGAGCAACATTGATTAAAGCACTGAAACATTCTTAATACGGAAATAAATAAATAATAAATCCAATAAATACTAATAAATAACTACTTTCTGAAATAGGCTGTGATATCATTTAACATAATTTCGATTCTCACAAATTTATTTTGTAGGTTTAGATATTTTTACAGTAATACAAGACAAATGTACTGATTAAAATATATATACTGCAGTGTAAGCAGCTTTTCAGAAAATAATTTATGACTATTGGGCCAATGTTACCTAATTAATATTCATGAGCCATGCTAACAAGGACTGGTGCATGTTATAGATTGTTCCCACACTCTGGACAAAAAGCTTTCATTTTATATCACACACATCACAATAGTTAAATCAGCAGGAAAAAAAAAAACTTTTTTATCTCTTTATGTATTTATTTATTTCTATTTTACACAAATCGGATGCATTAAATTAACTGGTACTAAATAAACTGGACTTAAGTAATGATGCTGAAAATTCAGCATTGCATCACATGAATAAATTACAATTCAAAAATATATTAACATATAAAACTGCTATTTTATTTATTATTATAAATACATTTAATTTATTAAAATAAATATAAAATGCATTTTATTTATTATTATTATTATTATTATTATTATTATTAACTGAAATAATATTTTAATCAAATAAATGCAGTCTTGGTGAGCATTAAGAAACTTTAATTAATTTTTTTTTTTTTTAATAATTTACTATAATTTTCAAATAACTTTTGAACGTTCTCTGGCAGTTGACTCTTTTCTGCCAAATCCTGGTGTATACTGTGACACACCAACCCTATTTTATACCTTCAAATGCACAGATAAGGGCAAAGCTTGTCAGGACAGATACTAGAGGGTCCCGTGAACGACAGAGGTGTGAGGGGCACTAATGAATGCTGAACTGTCATTGTGCCAAGGCCTGGCAGAATGCCGGCATCTCACAGCAGCTCAAAGCTGTCATCCACGGATCCGTCGTGCCCTGGCACCTGGGCCACCACCTTCAGCTGCTCTGATGAGTTGAGAGACAGGGGCAGATGGCAATGTTGAACTGGCACAGGGTTACGGTGTTTGGAGCAAAGCTGCATGCCCCTGCAAAACTCAATCAGTGGGCTGCCTTGATCTGGTCGATCGGCTAGAGATTTGGTTTTCCTCACATAGTTAGACGCACTGAATCAGTGAGATTAACCAGAAAGACATACTTAACGCTATACTCTTAAGCTCATCAAGGCTGCTTATTTGTTCAAAACACAATAAAAACTGTTTTACTGTGAAATAGTATTACAATATTATTATAATATAATATTACAAATATTATTACAAGACACATTTCTTATTATTATCAATGCTTAAAATAGTTGTGTTCTGGTGATCATGATGATCTTTCAAAATTCTTTAAAAAGTAGCTATTTTTCCTATATGTATATACATATACATGTGTAAACAAGAAATGTTTATTGTTATGTTCATATTAAGTCATTGTCGTTGTTAATATAATAATATAATATAATACATAATAGTTCACCCAAAAATGAACATTCTGTCATTATTTACTCATTCTCAAGTAGTTCCAAATCTGTAGCAATTTCTTTGTTCTGCCGAACACAAAGGAAGATATTCTGAAGAAAGTTTGTAAACCAGGCTGTTTTGGGTCACCATTGACTTCCATAGCAGATAATAAAAATACTATGGAAGGCAATAATGACTTGTTACAATCGGGTTTTTTTTCAAAATATCTTTGTGTTCGGCAGAACAAAGAAATTGATACAGATTTGGAACAACTTAGGGTAAGTAAATGATGATTTTTGATGATGATGATGAGTTTTCATTTTTAGGTGAACTATCCCTTTAAGTAATTTCACCACAGTTAAGGCTTAATTGTGAAAGAAATAGTAATGGGGAAATTAGTAACCATGCATGTCTTCTTTTTCCAAGACGTGTCGAGGCTCGGATTTCTAAATTGCCAAAGATTACCCAATTTGTGACCCAGGTAATGACTGCAAAGTAGTTTGACCAATATCATGCAGAAATTTTACATAACTGACCAACTGTAGCATGCAAAGAAAATGGGATCTAAAGAGAACAGTCAAAGTAATGCAAATACACAAACATATAATATAGGACTATATAGAGCATGTAAACCTGGACATTCTAGACAATTTATTCTGGCCAGAACATATCTAGAAAAAAGAGGATGTATGGTCACCATAGGAGAAATCACTGTAAAGGCTTCTCATGGCTTTGCATGACTGACTGTCTGTCTGGCATAAAAAATAAGAAATCTAGAAGTCAGCTGTGGACTATAAAGCATGCATTGAATAGTGGTGGGATATGAAATGAAATCACACTGCCCACATAGTTTCCTCTTTTAGTTATTAGCATCATCTCTGCCAAGCTGACCGATATGGCAAAAAAAAAAAAAAAGAGATTTGACACCGCCAGTGTCCTACTGTCTGGAGGCCTAACCTGACAGAGCTCTGGCCTGTTTGGCCTCTGTGGGTTTAAATTAGTTCAGTCAGATACATGAACAGCTTTGAGCATAATATCATGCATGAAACCTGCATTTATACAGTACTGCATGCTGCAAATACTTGCAGATTTTACTCAACCATAGTATATTTGTAAATTCATTCATTTTAATTAACTGATTGCAATTAGATTTATTAAAAATAAAGGGGATATGGTCTAAATCTTCAATTGTAACTGGCAAGCCTGGATGTCATAATGGTTCATGCATGTTGCTTCAGCTTCAATTTAATATTCTAATTTTAGTTTTAAACAACTTTTATTTCTTAACATGTATTTCTCAAATTTCAGCTTACATGTTCAGGAAAGTAAAATGATTCAGAAACAGTGAAGATGAATGCATCTGCAGCCTGCAATTCAATAAACGTGTGATTGCTTCTTATATGCAGAGAAAGTCACAGTTACTGGGGAAAAAAAAGCAAAAATGGAAATAAAAATGTAATTATATGTGCAAATTTGCAGCACTGAACCAGTCATGTAAACAACTTAGCTCACTGCCTGAAACATCTCAGAAACAACAACTTGAATAAATGTCACTGCGAGTTCAGTTTTTGTTCACATTTTTCTGCAATTATGTTAAACAGGCTGCCCAACTGAGACCGAACAATGTTAAGTACACCAACAAACTTTCTTTTTTTTCATCGTCTGGGATGAAACACATCCTGTTCTGTGTTGCAGAATCAACTATCAGCTGTTGTTGAGAAAGCAGGCTAAAACAAGATGACCCCAGCAGTGAGCGGACAGGGTGTGAATGGAAGACATCTTTCCACAATCCCCCGGAGTTTGAGCCGACAGTGATGAGCTTGAGCTTGCGGTTGTGATAAAACGCTTTGGACTGGAATGAGTGACAGCAGCTTGGAATGGCTGTCTTTACCTGTGTACACATGGTGTCAGGCCCAGAGCCCGTAACTGTCTGTCAAAATCCAAGCTGCTGACTGAGCGAAGCACGTGAGCTGGGTTGGATCAATATGCCCTAATCTTATTTAAAAGACAGATATCTTGAGGGGATATTACTTTAAGCCCGCAGAGAAAACAATGCATTTGACTTATGTGTCATATATCTGCCATATTGCAATTATAGTGACTCACTATAGATCATCTTTGGTTACCACTGACAGATTCCAGCATGAAAGCTACCTGGTAAAGCAGAACTATGCTCTTGCAATAGTAGGTTTGTTTCTTTATTGCAACAGATGCATATTTAGCATTATATCTCTTGCTCACAGAAGGGTCCTCTGCAGTGAATGGGTGCCGTCAGAATTTCAAACAGCTGATAAAAACATCACAATAATCCACACTGCAGTTTATCAATTAATGTCAATTAATTAGTGAAAAGCTGCATGTTTCCATTATTAAGAAAATTTTAACTTCCAGCCAAAATACGAGTACATAACCCACACTAATGCTTCCTCAAAGAAAAAATATAAAATAAATAAATTCCATCCAAATTCCATGCTGTCCTCTCACAAATCCAACAACATTTTTTATTCTCACCTGTTTTGGACTATTTTCACTGGTAAGTTTTTCACTTCATAAGATATGAAGTGAAGGACTGGAGTCTTGTGAATTACTTGTGTATTGTTTTTATCAGCTGTTTGCACTTTCATTCTAATGGCACCCATTCAACGCAGTGAATCCATTGGTGAGTGTAGCAATGCAAAATGTTGCCAAAATTGTCCTGTTGAAGATACAATCCTCCTTTAAAGGCTGTTTCATGAAAAAGCTACAGCTCCAGATAGTATGTACAAAACATGAGCAAAAACATATATTCTTTAGAATATGAAAAGAAAGTTTGTGCTGCTGCTGCTGATTGACAAGCAAATTTTTGTGGCAGAATTCACAAGCAGGGCAGACAATCAGTAATAAAATACAGAATTAATAAATTATCAATCATTCAGTATTTGAAAACTGTTTTACAAAGTCATAGTAGAACATTTATTTTCTTTACCACATAAGATGCACAAGATCCCAAGACATTCTGCCGTTTATCAGTAAATGATGAAGTACTTCTTAACGGATAATTTATTAATGGAATAAAACCCAGATGGGACGAAGTCAGACAACTCTTGACACTTTTTCTTTTTTATTAAAAAGGCACAGTTTTAAATACTAGATGTAACATATTGCTGATTTAAATCCCTTTGAATCCCATTGTTCGCTTTTTTTTACATTTGCAAAGGACATTAACAATGTAAATTGCATCTTTAATTTTTTATTTTTTTTCTACTTTTTTTTTTTAGTCTCATGGCATAAATGTACCTTGGTGCACTTTTTAGAGAGACATAAAATACGTACCAATAATTACATATCACTACATTTTCCAAAAGAAATTATTATTTTTTTTTTGGTGTAGGGCATATTTCCAATATGATTTTAATTCTGATCCGCCTCAATACATACCAATTTCAACATAATAAAAACATGCCAGGGTTCATGTATTGAGCCTGTGTTTTAGCGCCACTCAATATACATTTTTTCTTTGAAACTGCGCCGAAATGTGTAGTAAAGTGCACCGAGGCACATATTTTTATATGACAAGGTTGTTGTTTTTTAATGTAAAATTGATTTAAAAAAAAAAAGAAGATATATAATATTGTAATGCTTTTAATGTTTTAAAACCCCAAAGAAGGACGGAGAGCTTCCCAAGCGGTGTAACAAACAAAAGGCTGTAATGTTCAACCTTTAGCAAAAGCAGCAATTAATCCAAGCAGAGTATCATGTTAGTGGACAGACCTCTCTGAATTCCCACTCTGTACCCAACCACAGCTATTAGCTTATCACCCGCAAAGGCTAAATGCTGTGTGTTCTGCATATCTTACAGGGATGTTTGCAAAGCTTTCACAGCCTGAGAAATTTGAGAAATTCGCTGTAACATGCAACTGTAAATAGAAGCAATAAGAATAGACCATTTTACCACCACTGTTGTTTCGATGAACAATACGTGCTGAAGTATGACTAGTCTGACTAAAACATTTAGGGCTAGATAAAAGCTGTTATGTCATTCTCTGGTGAGTCCAGTTAAGTGTTGGGAGGGAGTAAAGTGATCTGTCAGAAGAAACAACAAATCAGTAAGACCACAAAAAGAAATCGGGCTTCACTGGGCAGAAGCTCTTAAGATCAGTGCGGGATCTCAGGGGTTTACTAAAAATAACTGTACTTGAAAGTACTGATTTTGAGGTCATTTTATTATAGTCATAATAAAACAGATTATAATATGATACAGTTGTTCTAATTACCATTAATTGTCTTCAGCCTACTAGTGGACCTTCCATAAATAGCTGTTACATTATGAATAAAATGATAAAAATGACACAACATCCTTCTTTTTATATCCAATAATGTACAAGTCACATCCTGTCCAAATTCATCAGTTCATTCATCAAAATCTGGAAATGGGATTGAGGTATTTTGGGTTTTCTTTGCTGTCCTTGCAACCTAAACCGCTTCTTTGAGTTTTAATATTCCATAATGCATGTTATATTTAGCATATGTAGGCTAATATCTTTCTAAGGCAGCTATAATGCATCTAACTGTCCTATTAACTGCATCTACAGTAACTGTTCTTTGTCTAACTTTATTTGCTTGGCATTTGTGTTATTGGCTCCAGAATGCTTTACATGACAGCATGTGTAGTGCATGATAATTAGTACAGCCAGAGCTGTATATAGCCAGCGTGTTCAATCCAGACTTAAACATCATTAAAATGCATGTTTATAGCTAAAGTGAAAGAAACTTGAAACCGAGAATAAGTCATTTCAGATTCAATGAATATATGCAATACATTTTTCTAAATTTAGTTTGTATTTCCACATACGCACTTATTTAAATAACAATTTATGCAGTAAAAAAGCTAAAACAACCCCCAAAAACAAAACAAAAAAAAAAGAACAAGCTAAAATATTAATATTCGCAAAAATTAATGTTATGTAAAAAAATTTTATAGCAATGCCGTTGTATCACAAATCACTCATAACCCATATGTTTGACCCATACCACTTAAGTCACTGGCATATATTTGTAGCAATAGCCAAAAATACATTGCATGGGTCAAAATAATTGATTTTCCTTTTATGCAAAAAATCATTAGAATAATAAAGAAATAAGTAAAGATCAAGTTCCGTTAAAATA
>JAUYWG010000249.1:655556-666638 GCA_034779775.1 Enteromius afrohamiltoni | reverse complement strand
GAAAGGCTTGAACTACTTCAGTTGTGTGTAATGAATCTAAAATATATGAAAGTCTAATGTTTATCAGTACATTACAGTATATTTACAGTATATTTATCTTGAGAATCGCTAAAGGTGTTTTGGATTAAAGTCTTTCCTGTTTCACCACATATTAACGCTAACTTCCTCATGTCTGTTTTGTTGACAATCCAAATGGATTATACAGTCATTATTCAGTCATGTTTAGTCTTGCACTTCATATTCCCTCTGCGTGATGTGTTGAGCTTCTGGATGAATAAATGCTGACCAGTTCAGGTCAGAAATGAAAAATTAGATCTACGATAACAATCAGACTAACAATAGAAGCACACAATTAACCGAAATATAAAAATATTTTTTCCCCCACACGAGATATGTTCAGTACATCTGTGTTTGTAGTTATTCTCACAGCGGCTCAAACTGAAGGAAAATTTGTGTCAGTTTTGGTCTGCACAAAACACTGCGTTTCTACGTGCTGTAAATGTGTTACATTTTTACAATGTTAATATTTAATAAATGATACTTCCCTAGTGATGTACTGTTTTGTTATATGTAAGGATCACACATTATTCTTGTGTTTTATATAAATAACAGTTAATAAAAGAGGAAGTGTAAATACTGTAAATAAGGTTATATAACACCTGCTTCTTATGAAAGGAGAAGTGGGCTGGTTTTATTTCCTTCTTGTATTTCCCCTTTTGTTGTTTTGATTTGTTGATTAAAGATACTAGGCACCTAACCTGGCTGAAATGTTAACCCCTTCGCCACTGGTTGTTACAGCTAGACTCTTTTTTTGAGAGATATTTTTGCTGTTTTGTAATATAACTGGGTCAATATAGAATTTGATCAGATGGGTGTCTGGTTTCCTCGGCCTCACTGCAAGACTTCTCATATTATATACAGTAACCTAAGACTCAATTTCGATCTGTTCAGTTGATACGTGCGCTACCACTAGAACCATTAAATATCATAAAACCTTAACAGTATTTGTAATGATGAAAAACGGGACCTAAATAAATTGATAGAACCTGATATTTTGAAAAAAAAAAAAAGAAGAAGTTTGCATCCAGGTTGTTTTGGGTCACCACTGACTTTTATAGAAAAGAAATGTATACCATGAGAGTCAAGGTGACCCAAAACAGCTTGGATACAAACCTTTTAAAAGATCTTCCTTTGTGTTCAGCAGAACAAAGAAATTCATACAGGTTTGGCACTACTAGTGAATAAAAAAAAACTGAATTTTCATTTTTGGACAAACTATTACTTGATTTTTCAGAAATAAGTTACATTTTCAAGCATATTTTACATTTATAAACGCAGCCTTGATAAGCAGTGGATAAAAAAAAAAAACAAACAAACAAAAAACAACTGCCTGCCCTTTGACGATCACTTAGCATTGATTCAAATATGTAAGAAAATCTCAACATGTTTCAGAATTACCTAAAATAAAACACCAAAACCATTCTTCCAAGGGGTTTTTGAAAGTTAATGTCTGGAAACAATAAAAGGAGTCAAGTTCAGATCCCAGAGGTTTCCATTTTATTGGTTTGGAGCATAATTTAAATGACAAAAATCACACAGCACATGCAGGTAGGTCAAACTGTGACCGAGCTAGAGATATAAAGTTCAATGGCTTATGAGAAGTGCATCTTTAAACAGCGAAGCACGGCAGAGTCAAACAAGCTAAGAGGTTTATCTGCATGAATAACTGGACACACAGGTTGACCAGTCAAACAAAAGAGTCTGATGGCATATAGGGAAATAAACAGTCATACAGCAAAAACTAATCAGCATAGGAAAAGATGGTTAGAGTATTTAGCTGCTCTCTTTGCCAAGTGTGAGCTTGTCAAACATGTACTCGGCCATGCCGTTCTGGGGGGCGCCCATGCGGCGCAGGTTGGTCACCCAGTCGCCCAGTTCTTTGATGGACTTCACCTGCTCGTCCAAGTAGTGTGTCTCAATGAAATCGCACATCTGTAAGAAACAAGAAGGGCGAGTTTGGAATAGGTTTTGTTTGTGAATGAGACTGCACTGGTATCGGTAGCTGCACACTCACGTGAGGGTCATTGTGCTGAGAGGACAGCTTATGCAGCTCCAGGAGGGAGTGATTGACGCTCTTCTCCAGCTGCAGGGCACATTCTAGAGCTTCCACGCCGCTTCCCCACTCATCCTTCTCTGGTTTCTGTCAAACACAAAAGTTAAGAGAAACCCTTCTTACAGTAAATGTTTTTACTTGTTAACAGTGCTTGATCTGTGCGTCTCTCTCCCCATTCAGAAGAGATGACTTTTACTGGAGAAATACAAATTATAGATAGGGAAGTAATATTTTAGATGGAAATTAAAACACTGGACTGGAGTGGATTACTTGATGTTTTTAACAGTTTGAACTCTTGTTCTTATGTCACCCATTTAAATGATCTATTGATGAGCAAGTAATGTTTTTATTTTTAAAATCTGTTCCAATTACGGGGATAAATAAAAACAACATTTCAGTTGATCTGAGGATGAGCAGATTTTCCAATTGATTATTTTCCCTTCCTGTTTGAAACTTGATAAGCAAACAAGCAAATGCCTAAAAACATCTTTTAATAAATCCCAATCCCAAAAAATATGCGTGTACAAGGAACAGCAGCTATAGGAGGTCTTAATCAACACTACTTCTCATGGAGAGTTTCTGAAACCACAAGCATGTAGCTTTCCTGGTCATGTCTGTTGACAGATGCATTGAAAGTACATTTCCTCAGCACATAACTTGCATTTTACAGCGGTATCCTTGTCTGCAAACGGCAGAAATTCACGCATGCATGTCCATTTTGCATTAAGGAAATGCAATCATTTTAATTAAATACACTTTGTGCTTAATATGTTAATATTTAACTCCTTAAAATGTTAACAGTAAAGAGAATTACAATGTAGTATTTATTCAAAATGTTCCTCCTACTAGCTAATTTAGCATGTGGTTGTGTTGTAAAGATTCTTTTATTGATTTTCTCTTTTAAGTTAATATTTTCACCCCTTTTTTTGAACAACTGCCTTAATTTCCCATTGTTTAGAGAACACAGGAAATGATACTGAACGCAATTTTTTTTTTAACCAAAATAATTGTTAGTTGCAGTCTTACAGAAAAATTTAACAGAGTAAAACGCTGTTTTTGTTGGTGTGGCATCACATGCCAACTTCCCGTTATTAATTTCATGGGAACCAACTAATTTTCCATTACAAGTGAAACTGGTAAACCAGCTCTACTCCGCAAAATCTGTATGCTCTCCAGTTACACGGTTTAATCTTTCCCTTTGACAAAGTAGTGCTTAAACATACTGACTGTCAGTTGAAGTTTATCTTGAGTGTCGGTGAAAGATAAGAGCCGCACCCCAACTTTGTCTCCTCTATCTCTGCGTTCTTGCCTTGCCCTGCCAAACCGTAACGCTATCACGTGAACACACATTATAGATGTACCTTCACGTCCTGCAGAAAGATCCTCCCTCCCCTCTGGTTCTGAAACTTCATCAGTTTCTCAGCGTGTTCACGCTCTTCGTGGGACTGATGGCGGAAAAACTTTGCAAAGTTGTGCAGGGCCTGATCATCTCGGTCAAAGTAGTACGACTGCACAAGAGAAATAAAATAAAGGTCACAAGAGAACAAAATGGATCATTAACCAAACTTTCAGGCAAAGTTCATTCATATCCTGAACTCAAAGCCCCCTCTCTTCACCTAGAAACACACTGCATTTTACTCTGAAAGGAAATGGGATGGATCTAGTACGCTTTAATGGCCTTGGACTCTCACCATGGAAAGGTAGACGTAGGATGCATACAGCTCCATGTTGATCTGACGGTTGATGGCCGCTTCGCAGGCCTCCTCAAAGTTCTGTCTCACCTGAGAGCTCATGTTTCTGTAAAAGGACATAAAATAAGCTTGCCACCCTTGCTGTTCCGTAATTTATGCACTCTCTGTCATTAATGAATGCACTGTATAATGGCCAACACCAACTTCTGCATTACAACGAACAAATCCACTAATAATAGTCTCTATTGTCTGCTCCAGGGTTTATACAAGGTATAATGTGTTCTAGAGACAGGTGGCGTTCAATGTCGAACCCATTTCGGTTGCTCTTATCATTCGTTTGGTGCGGGAAAAAGCACATGAATGCATGACAGAAATTTCCTGGATCACTTGGATAATTCTTCTCAAGTTTAGCCTGTTGGTCCAATACCACCTGCTCAAGAGCTGGCCAACTTACATAACCTATATTTAACTTAACTACAACTGAGAAGCAGAGAAAAAAAAAAAATCATGAATACGTGCATATTAAATTTGGCCTGTGATGACCCCTTATACACAATCTTGTAATCTGTATACTAAACAAAGGATTATGGAAAACGCGTTAAGACCTGGAAGCATTTACCCAAACCAGTCAGATAGCTTCCAGCTATTTTTTTTTAATTGCCGTGACAGTGTAAAATACAATAAACCAACTGCAGCAAAAAAAAAAAAAACCTACAGTCTCAAGAAAACGTCATGAAGGACTTTAGAATACGTGAAACATAACGTTATCTTCGGGTAGAATTGTTTTTTGTTTTCTTTCATTGTCTCCATTCACTTTCATTGAGCGTCACCACTCTTCAAAACAATGAGCTTAACATTTTAAGCATTTTTTTATATTTAATAAAGCTAACCATGAAAAAGATTGAGGTAGGCCTAACGGTAAAAAAAACACAAGACCAAGAACAAAAGAAGAAAAAAAAGACACGGTCTTGAGGTAAATTAAGTAAATCAAAAAACTTCGGAAAAGTTTAGTTATTAAGATGAGATCGTGTAACGTTAAAATAATTGTGCTGCTTTTAATTCATCTTGGAGTTCGTCGGCTCCAGAGGGACAACGGCGTCACCGCTATTAAGGCTAACGATAAATAACGTTAGGTTTCATATCTTATTAGTGTTGTAACGTTATCTGTTCTAACAAAATGTTGTAAAGGATTAACGTTAACATAAACGAAAAAACCCACGAACGCAATAAAGTAACGTAAAACTGGAGAAAAATAGGATACTTATGGCGTGGCGGGCATTGGAGAATATTGTGACATTTTCAACTTTACATCTCTTCAAATGCGTGATAATTTGGTAAACGACGCGAATTCGTGGTTTTATATCATCCTGTTCGTTTCCCCTGCATGTCTTAATCGATAAAAACAAACAAAGATGGCGCCCCTGCGTATCGTTTGCTGCTGATGGATGCCGCGGTCTCTATGCAACCGAGGTAACGTTATTAATCAATTAAAAAACACTTGAAATAATTGTGTGTATTCTGATAGAAATCTTACCTTCAAATCGGTTTTACTTTTTTGATGTTACTCGAAGAGATGGTCAACGACGCTGGTTCGCGTAGAATTGTTTTTTTTTTTTTTAAGCAAGCGTCTTTAAATCTAATTTTCGATTTTGACCGAAAACAAAATGACTAGAATCGAAGACGTTGATTGATGGAAAGGCGAAAAGACAGAATATCGGTTGCCGTTCAAGCACTGTTGAAGCAGGTAACCTTCAGTCCGTCCTCGTGGCTGAAACGATTATGAATGCGTGCTCTGTGGCGCAGGAGTATTTGTGTGACGCACAGCAGAGCTTTTGTACGCATGACGCTACACGCACAGCGTACAGGACCCGCCCCAAGAGCACGTAAAAGAACGTATAATTATAATTATACTAATAACGAAATAAAGATTAATATAATGTAATAATTATATTACAATATAAATAGAAGTTTAAAATAAATAACGTAGAAATCAAGGCGATACAGTAAAAAAAAATGAAAATCTTACTAGAATGGATTTACAGAGTAAACACAACCATTCACTTTAAACATAAACCCTGCATATTGCGTTACCTTCTTTAAAATATAAAAACGTCCTAATTCCTTCCAGCTGTTATTCTTTTTGTGTTTAAAACTCAGATCAATATATAGTTTTAGCAGCAAGAGAGGTCTTCTGTGTTTTCAATGCAATGGACCTAATGAAGGTTTCCCTTAAAGGTAGCATAGGTATAGCCTATAGTTATGAGGCATTAATGACATACCCTGTGATTGCTGGGATTTAAAATGACCATAAATTGCAGTCCTTATTAAAATACAGGGGAAGGAAGAATGTCTAGACGCATCGTCCTTGTGCGTAGCAGTGGGATGTGTAATAGGAGGGTTGAATTTAATGGCTTATGTGCTACACCCAGGATGTCAGGAGTATCTGGAGCATCTCGCTGACTCAGACTCAGCAGTCATGTTCATCGGATAGAAGAGTTTGGGCGCGGCTTTTGAGCAACATCATCTTGAAAAGCAGCTATGATGAAAAACTATATTATATGTCACCATATACACTCGCGATACACTCATCCAAAAATATGCAGGCTTTTTTTATTTTTGGCCTAGAGGCTACACAGCCCAGTGGTACTTTTACTGTGTAATCAGCTGAAATATGATGAATTCAGTGCTAAGACAGTAACAGTATATTGACTAGCCGATCTCATGATGTGCCTATAAACAGTACGCCGAGTGAAAACGAAAACCTTTGCTGTAGATACGCAAAAGTGGACTTTGCGTAGTTGGTTTGTGGGGTAAGCGTGCATCATATGTAACTTACGCGAAAACTGCGTTGCCTATCATATGCACGCCTGCAAACACGTGCGTGTCATATATACGCCAAAAATCAATACCACGAGGTTATGTTTTTATTTGGAGTAGTTCTACAATTTATATACGCATTTTCATGAGACCGAGCTGATATTGAGGATCATATGACAAAAAGCGCTGAAACGGTTAAACTAACTCTTATTAACTCCACATTGGTCAATCCAGTTCTGCAGTCAGTAACACGTAGAGTGTGACGTAACATGTGAACGCCATCATTTTCCAGAACTTGTAAATGTTGTGGAACATGATGTTGTGTAACAGTACATGTCAGAGAGTCAGAGACTGTTTAGCTTTTTTTTAAATAAGCGTTTTCTACACTTAAGAAAACTATATTAGCGTAAAGCATTACTATTTTTCACACCCACCAAACAAAAAAGTGTACTTTTTACACAGCAAATTTACAGCATCTTTATTTGGTTGTTAAGTTGGGTAAATGTTCTGGCTTGGCTTGGGCAAAGCTCAATTTTACCAGTCTTTCACAATCCAAGAATTGCCGGATTCCGAAGCTTTTGGGCTCTTAGCCTACGTGTATTATGACTAAAGGAAAAGAACAGAATGTGAAATCATAATCAGTAATATGTGCTGAGTGTGCATGTTACGTCCTGGGACGTATTTGTTTTGTTTTGTTTTGTTCCCTCTCTCTCTCTCTCTCTGCCTCTCTGTTTCAACTCTCTACCCACAAGTAGGAAAATGGCTACCACCATCAATGATTGGCTGTGCCCACTGATTGGAGGATGAGAGAGAGCAGCGGGGATTTAAACAGCATTGCTAACACTGCCCAGGGTGGCTGTGTGTGTTTGAGAGCCCTGCTGTGAGGATCCTTGCCACCTTTTAATCCTAAGATTTTTTTTGTTGTTTGGTGATTTGTATCTTTATCAAGTAGGCTCCTTTGAGTAGAGTGGTGGTAACTTTTGTGTTACATTTAGCTTTACACAAACCTAGTATTTGATTGCAACTTATCTTTGTTTGTGATGAGGCATTATGTTTTTCTGTAATTGTTAATTTAGTTTCTTTTCCATTTGGCAGGTTAGTTAGATTCTCTTACTAGTTATGTGTTTTGTTTGTTATTTTGGTCTGAGCCCCCTCTTGAAGTTTTGAAACCCTCTTAGTAGCCTCTTCACAATGAACACGTTACTCTTGCATGTCCTCTCATTTACGTTGAAATGGGGATTTATTCGTTTTTTAACCTATGAAGGTTGTTGATTGGTCAGCAGTGCTATCACACACACACGGCGTCCGCTTTATTTTGTTGCGTGCTGTCTCGCCCTAGATGTAGCAATCTGGCACATAACAGTGCAGCTATAGTTTGGAACAAATAGTTTGGAAGAAATAGAAATACTGAAGTTGTGATCCTTTAACCAACATAATTGAGACAATGGGATTTTAAATAGCTTTATTATTGTTTTATTTCATCTCATTATATATTTAGGGCAACACCTTCCATAATGGTCCTAGAAATAAGATGCATTTAAAAAATAATTACATTTAATGAAACCACATTGTGTTAATCGTGATAAATTGTGAATGAATCATCTACTTTTTTGGTTTGGCTAATGAATAAGAAGTCTTATTAAAAGTGTAATTAAATGCTGTGGTTTATGGGCTGCTTTGAAAGGCTACTCGTTTTCATTGGGGATTTTTGCTTCTAGATTTATACTGCTGGTGTTTTTTGCTGATTGGCTATAAAAAACACGCTAAAGTAGCCTGAGACTGACTTTCCTCTATGAGTCACTAAACATTTTATGAGGCAACAGTTTTTAAAGATGGATCTTGAAGAAAACAGCAGTGTTGTAGGTTTAGTCATACTGGAAATCCCAGAACAGCATGTTTCAATCCATGTTATTTAAAGGTTTTCTTATGCTGAAATCAACACTATCCTCTTGAATAGTGTGAAGTGTGACCAGTTGGATGGTAAAAAATGCTAGAAGTCTTTCAAAAGTAATTAGAAATGTAAAAATAAACACTAAACAAGCCAAAAACAGTGAAAAGAAAGGTTTTAAATCAAGAAAAAAGGGCTCAATCCTTAATATTTCAAAGTCACGGTTCACAAAAAATGAAACAAATGTGGATTGTTTGGTATTGGTGGAGTATTGGTGAGATTAACAGTTTTAAGAATAAAACCCCCCCAAAAATTATTTTTCTGCAGTGGTCTTGTCTTTTTTTCCAGAGCTGTACATACACACAAACACACATGCACACATGTTGGGTTTACATGTTTTATGGGGACATTCCATAGGCGTAATGGTTTATAAACTGTACTGTAGGGATGCCCAAAAGTTGCCAAACACATTTTTACAGGTTTGTTGATAGGTGCTTTTTGAAGAAAATCTGCTATAGGGTATTAAAAAAATATATATCTAGTAACAAAATTGCTAAGAAAAGAAGAAAACTTGTGTTTGTTTGTGCTGCGCCCTCTACTGTACAGATGTGAATTTACATTTCATTCAGCCCAGGCTAATTTTCATTACGCTTTGCGAAAGTTGTAAAAGGTTTTTTTTAATGCATTTGCAAAAATAGAACTTTATATTAAAATGAAAACATTTTTATTAAAAATACAAAAGTAACGTAAGCAGTTACTTTTTTTTTTTTTTAGCAAGTTACGCGACAGGCTATTGTAAAGCATTAGGCTACTTTTAAAAATAGCTTTTCCCAACACTGAATATGAAAAATAAAAGTTCAGTTGTTGTGTTCCATGTGAATAAATAAGCTGTTTTCTTTCTTGAAAACATGAAACACACAATACTTTAGAAGCTGAGAAATATGGTAATAACAGACATAAATGCTCTTTACTAGAACAATTTTAGTACTAGGGAGGACATCTAGTGGTAAACATATGAAGCTACATGTGAAAAACTATGTCATTTTATATAATTATATTTTTGTCCAAATATTTAGAGAAGAATAAATATTTCTTAAAAATCTTATTTATTTAATATTTATTTGACTCAATTATCTAAATGCTTTTTTAAAAATCACTGTAAGACAGCATGCTTTTTCCTGGAGGAACTGATTCTTCTTGTCTTTCCACGTCTCTCTCTTAACACTTTTATTTCTATTTCTCCATCTGTATTCTTCATGCTTAAACACTAAGAGTGAAACCATCCTGAGAGGTCATTTGTCTAGAGTGAGTGAGATGCTGAGATAAACCATCAGCAGCTGTGCGCCCTAAAGTAAAGTAGCATTAGAATAAAGTAAATGAAACACTATTTACTGTACATTTCAGGAAGCAGCAACCTTGTAAGTGGCTTATTTTGAGAAAACGTCAGAGCAAGTTTCAACGTAGATATGATGATTCATATATCAACCCAAAATATGTTTTATGTTTGCAGTAATATTGAGAAATATCACAATTTCAAATAAATATTTATGACATTTAAAATGATTTATTTTAGCGCTCCTTGAAAGTTGAAATAAACACCATTTCTTTGAAACATCTTTAATGTCACTTTTGATCAATTTAATGTGTATTTGATAATGCAATTTCTTTCAAAACAAACAAAAACGGAACAAAGCCATGTACAGAAGACCACTGCAGAAAAATCAGTTTCTTTTGGGTTTTATTCTTAAAACTGTTCATCTCATCTCAATACACCACCAATACAAATCAATGCACGATTGTTACATTTTTTGTGAACTGTGGTCTTTGAAATATTAAGGATAGAAGCAACTTGATGCTCACTGATTCCTGGTGCCAGTAAAGCTATTGAGCCCTTTTTTCTTGATTTAAAACCTTTCTTTTCACTGTTTTTGGCTTGTTTAGTGTTTATTTTTAAATTTCTAATTACTTTTGAAAGACTTCTAGCATGCTTTATCATCCAACTGGTCACACTTCAAGAGGAAAGTGTTGATTTCAGCAGTGCTTTTATACTTTTCCCATTAAATACATTTCAGGTCCTCACCAAATAAGTTCCATAAATTAACCAGAATGAAGTATGTTTGTGTAGAAATTTAACAAAGACTTCCATGAAATGCTTGTCATACTCAGAGAGATACTGATTAGGGAGTAAATAGCAGTGGTCTCTTATTTTTAAATAGTGACTGAGGATGCATATTTTCCAATTAGCATGAACTTACTCAAATCACGTTTATTGTCACATCACCACAACACAAGTGCCTAGGTGAGTGAAATTCTTAGGAGCGTGCGCCAGACAGTGCAGGGACGATTTACATATAGACAATTAGACATTAACATCCCTAGGTTTTTACAGAGTGACAATTTTCAGTATATACATACATGCATACATAGCACACACTTGTACAATTTTACATATGTACAATGAGCAATACAGTAGCTGTATTGAGCTGTATTTCCAAGTGGAAAACACAGTGGTAGTACACAGTGCATAGATTTGGGCAGTTGTAACATAAATGATTCAATATATGTATGTATGC
>JAUYWG010000249.1:638037-655456 GCA_034779775.1 Enteromius afrohamiltoni | reverse complement strand
ATCTGTCTGTCTATCTGTCTTGTCTGTCTGTCTTTCTGTCTGTCTGTCGGTATGTTTGTCTGTCTGTCTGTCTGTCTGTCTATCTGTCTTTCTGTCTGTCTGTCGGTATGTTTGTCTGTCTATCTGTCTTGTCTGTCGGTATGTTTGTCTATCTGTCTGTTTGTCTGTCAGTATGTCTGTCTGTCTTGTCTGTCTGTCTGTTTGTATTTCTGTCTGTCTGTCTATCTGTTTGCCTGTCTTGTCTTCCTATCTGTCTATCTATCATGTCTGTCTGTCTATCTGTCTTGTCTGTCTGTCTTGTCTCATCTTGTCTTGTCTTTTCTGTCTGTCTTTCATACATAAAACCTGTATGACTTGTTTTTTTTTGTGTGTAACATGAAGATATTTTGAAGAGTGTTGGTAAACAAACGGTTTGGTTCCCATGGACTTTGCATATACTTTTTTATTCATACATAAACAGAAACCAGTTGTTTACCATCATATTTCAAAATGTCTTTGTGTCCCATCAAGTAACCTGGTTAACATTCAAAAGGTCATTGACAGACGTGATCTATTATTAGCTACATCCAGGATCTGTAAATAGTGGATTTTTAGTACCTTTCTACTTCAATTATAACACACATTTCAGCTTGATCTTTATGTGCAGTTAATAACCTTTAGTAACATCGTTTGTATACTCCAAATATCTCAAAAATGTTAGCTGCAGGCCGTAAATGATGCCCACAGTACTTTAATGAGTTTAATGTGGTTGTTGCGGTCTTGTTTTACAGGGAGTTGCGAGCCAGACTCAGAGTGCTTACTTTCTACCTGAATTTGCACTTTCTCCACAAGGAAGCTTTCTGGAAGACACAACAGGAGAGCAGTATCTCACCTACCGCTATGATGACCAGGTCAGAAACACAGCATCACACGCTCAGTACTCATCTGTTGAAATTATTTTTATTAATTAAACCCGAGTCACACTTGCCACTTCCTTTTGTGGTGATTTCATTGCACACCTGCTGCTCTGAGAAATGATCATGGTTCATTAGCTTCTTGAATTTAATACTATCTAATGGGCTCTGTTCTAAAACCAGATGAGCTTCCTTACTGTCTACTAGCACTGGTTAAAATAAGACATTTTTTTATTAGGTTTAAAATTTTTTATCAATATTATTCAGTCTTGAATGAAAGGGATTAATTGAATGACGATAAGACAACATTTCACTGACCCTGACAATAACGGATGTAATATACACTCTCAGAAACAAAGGTACAAAAGCTGTCACTGGGGCAGTACCATTTCGAAAGGTACACTTTTATACCTATTAGGTTAAAATATGTATGTTTTAAGTACTAATATGTACCTATAAGGTACTAAAATGGACACTTTGGGTACAAACATGTATCTTTTGAAAAAGTACCACCCCAGTTACAGCCTTTGTACATTTATTTCTAAATTGTGCATTATACCAATCAGTATTTTTGCTTTCATTTGTATTAACCAATCAGAATCTGGGACTTTCCGTTCTGAAATAGCGAAAGAGGTAAATATGGGAGCACAACACCTGTCGGTAATGTAGATTTCGATTTGTTCACAAATCACAGATATATTATAATTTTCAGTGACAGGCTCTGTGTTAGCGGTGGTTCTTTGGGACTGTTCTGTTGGACTATTTCCTCTCTGTATTATCAGTTAAGACTTTCAGATCAGCCCCTCGGCTTAAGGGGAATTTGGGCCAGGCCGTTTGGGTAAACCCTCTGTAACAGGAAAGTCCAGGTAAACCCAAAGTTTATAGGCATTATAAACCTCTGCCTGACTGTTTTCTTTTGAGCGCCTGCCCTGGGAACCCTTAACCAGACACACTGTGTACCATCGGACTGTTTTGGGGCCTGTTATGGAAACCTTGGTTCGTGTCAGTCCAGCACTGATGTCTGTTTCCAGGCCAGTTGTTATGTTTGTGACGTGTTGGCATGCGTGTCAAGGATGGCTTTTATTATGGTGATTTAATACAGGAATGTGTCGGTGGCACGGCAACCATGCAAACACATGCTGCTTCCTGTTGTTAGGACATACTTCCAAGCGTTTCTGCTCATATGAGCTCGTACTAATGCACTGCTGTTGTATATCAATGCTGATAGGTGTGTGTGAGTGTGAGTATGTGTGTGCAAAAACATTCTCAATGGCTTTTTTGTGATTACATTCTACCAAACTGCTTTTACTTTTGCTGCAGTATATGTTGTATGTTCATTTTTATTTTTACACGGCCACCCAAAGTGTACATAGACAAATAAAAATGGATAGAAAATAGATTTTTCTTATTTTTCCTACTTTTACGTATGTGTATTATACGTATTATGAATGTATATCTGTCAACTTAAGAACAGAGAGATTGTAACACCACAAACGATGTTTCAGCCATAGCTTTTACAAAGCAGAAGTAAACAACTGCCACTATAGATTATAATAAACACACGTTTATGGTAGGATGTGGTTTGTATGTGATATTTTTTATAATAATGAATGTTATATATGACATGAATTTGTACAGCAATACAAAAAGACATACATAAAGACAGCATATTTTAACAGCAGGAAATAACAAATTCCATCACAAAAGGTGGTTAGCACAAACACGATGATGGTTTAAAGTGAGTTTTGAGCAAAAATGTACTACTAATCATAATTGTTTTATGCAGCGTGATGCTAATGCAGCTGCTGTTTTGTCATAAGGTCGCAAGAAAATATTTTGTTGTATTTATATATAAATACTTTTGATAAAAGTTGGATAAATGTTTACTGGCATTGAAGCAATGTGGCTTGGTAAATGTTTTATTGCTAGTATAAAGGCTGACAATGGCTGAATAAAAACTGAGGATAAAAGAATATTAAGGATAATGTCTCATACCTGGCAGAGGTGTGAACAGTTATGCTTACTAAAACGAATTTGTCATGCATTACTTTGTTTCAACACATTTCCAATTATTGTTTTATATATTTATATACATGGACATGTCTATAATATATGTATACACTGAACTTTTTTGTTTCAGTTATTACAGTATACAGTTATTTCAACACAGTTTCCATACTTAGGCAGACACAGAAAATGGCCTTACTGAAGAAAAGGGTCCCATTTCTGCCCATTATGGTAGAATAAAGTCTTTTATGCTGACTGACGTTTCATATTTAGAATGTGTCAAAGGATGTGAAATCTTCCCAGTCATCCCGTCTGCAAGGTACAGGGCTCCTCTTACAAAAGAAAATGCCACCGGCCCCAGTGCCGCTGCTTGCGTGCTGCATCTCTCCAGTAAGTCATCTCTCTTGCCAGAAAGAGGGTGGATACCATCCAGGCCTGTGCCTGCTGAGGTTAGCCACAGATGGAGGGCTTTCCCCTACAGACACGGGGCTTAAACTAATAGATAATGCACATGTTCTTTTCGGGCATCTCCCTGGCCAGCCGAAGCGCCTGACAGACAGGCCCATAGTATAAAGCAGCTTTCCTCAGAGAGCCCCGTAAAGCATATCTAATGGTTTTTTGTGTTGCGCTACCTGCTTGAGACTTTGAGTTTAGCCAGCTGGAGTTCTTTGGTTCCAAGCAGCACGCTAGTGCCAGTGTTTCCACTTACAGCCAGTCCAGTCCTTTCTAAAATAAGTTCTCGTTTGAAAAGACGTGACACTGTGCAGGCAGAAGGCAGATTTTTAATGGATGAGTTTGGATTGTGTTGATTAATTTGGGTCAAGGAGCAAGCTACAGTCAGGGATTGAGAAGGTGTTCACCTTGAGAAAGCAAGTGCCAGGTTTCATCTTTGAGGTCTTTGATGGGGTATTTGTAAAACTGACCCCATCTGTGGCTTGCTGATGTACTGGGATGGAGATTTTAATTGGGAGAGTCAGGCTCAGCAGGACCAAAGGAACTTGTATGCTAACTATCTCTGAAGAGAACTATGATGAAGAAAGCAGGAGGGTGTTGAATTTGAGACGTAAAAAGTATGAGACGCCTGTAATAGTTGGTTTATGCTGTATTTATTTGTAGCTACGGTAAATGGTCAAAAGGTGTTTTGAATCATAGCTGTTACTATATTGTGTTTTATTGACCAGTTAGCATCCAACAACTTTATTGTCTTTATTGTAATTGGCATTTTAGCATGCATTAAAGGAACAGTTCACCCAGAAATGAACATTTGCTTGAAAGTAGGTTCACTCTCAGGCCAAGATGCAGTTAAAATTACATTCACTATTGTTTCGTACTTTAAAATATTTATTTAGGAATGTTTTTAAAATCTTTTCGCTTGAAAACCTTAAAAACCTAGCTTGATCTGTGCATATTTGTCTCTGTAACTAGAGAATGCAGATTTTTGTGATGTCTTTATCAGCTGTTTTCACTCTCATTCTGACGGCACCCATTCACTGCAATAGGATTCCTTTGTGAGCGAGTGATGTAATTCTACATTTCTCCAAATCTACACTTTTGAAACTTGATTTTTCTTTCTTTTTCCCTCTAAGATTCTAGGTCTTTCTTTTTTTCTGTGGAACCCAAAAGACCAAAACTTTGGTCACTTTAAGTGCTCAAATATTTTTGGGGGGCCACTGTAGGTGTTTTGTTTGGTCAGGCTGTGTGGGCATGATACCCATTTTCTGATGGATTACTGTCATTTTCGACAATGTAAAAATCTAAACTGACTTAAAACAACCCACAGTAATATGCAAATTAAGATGCATGCGATCCAAAAAACATGTCTCCCAACATCTTGGGTAGGAATTTGACATTTCATTGTGAAGCACGTGCAATAGAAAAACTTGTGATGTGCATGTCTAAGCACAATTTTGTATATGTAGCGAGTTGTTGTATCAATTTCATACATATTGAGGTTTTTAAGTTTGCCAAAGCACTGGTAAAATATCTCAATAGCTGGTGAAATTGGACATTTACTAGCCAATGTGGCTGCCACACAAAAAAGTTAATTTCCTTTGCTGGTTTTATGCAATATAATCCCATGTGATGGACATTGTGGGTCCTTTATTGGCGTCACACTCTTGTGGTTCTCGGATCAGTTCCAAACAGTCCTCAATTCCCAGAATACACCTAGTAATAATCTGGAGTCTCGTTACATGCAGTGCCTAACTGCAAAAGAAGTAATGCACACCTCATATATACCTCATATTAAACAGTAATTTTATACTGTGCAGAAATGAGTCACATTTAGTATCTATCTATCTAGCTATCTATCTGTTGGTCTGCCGGTCTGCCTGTCTATAACATTTCAAAATTTAGTATCAAATCAGTAACAATGCACATTTAAACACAGGTAAGTGAAGCTTTCCACGTCACTTTGGCATTTAGTAGAGACCTTTCTCTCAACTCTTGTGTGTGTGTGTGTGTGTGTGAATGTACATGCCAAGCTGCTCCTAATTGTCTCTAATTAAAGCCTGAATTCTTTCCAACTGCTAAAAACACATTTCATCACCCTACTGCCTGCTAATGCTCATAATGCCTTTTTATGCAATGACACCCTTGATCTATTTTTAATGCGGCATTTCCATAAATTCACATCTCTGAAATGCCTCTTTTGACTTTCAGGTCCTCGTGCCATAAAGGATGTTGGTAGTGCCAAAGTTGGGATGCTTATCAAGACTATCTTAGTTATATGGGACATCTCGTGTTTTATCCAGAGCACTTTCAGTCGAGGCTTGTGTGAAGTTCCATTTGCTTAATCCTCAAAAAACGCCTGATAAGACGTAGCTCAGACATAGGCTGATGCTTGACATTTGAAATTAGATCACAATGCACGCGATCAAGCTCAGCCTGGTAGGCAGATATTAGCTGCAGAGGTTTTATTATCAAAGAATTTGGTGCTGTGGAGACATAAAACAAGGGCGTAATGAGGCTGATGCTGGAAACATTGACAAGAACAAGCATTAATACTTTTATTCAGCGACGATGCATTGAATTGATCAAACGAGACATTTGTAATCAAACTTTTTTTTTTCTAAATAAATGCTGTTCTTTTGAATTCATCAAAGAATCTTGAAAAACAAAGTCACAAAAATATTAAGCAGCACAACTGTTGCATCAAAAATCATGTTTGACGTAATTCTTCTGTTTTGACTGAACTTTGCCTTTGAGGAAAATCCAAAGCAAAAATTCGTCCTCGACTACCCTCGCAAAGTTCAGCTTGAACAAACCTCGACCAAACCTCCTGTCTGAATTGAAATCGTTTTTAGTGAAAGACATTTCGTTCTTTGTTGCCAAGCCGCTTTCACGGTCACGCCGCAGATAGAATTATCCTCAGACCTCAACGTGTCAAGATGTTGATAAGACGAGAATCAAGATGGAGATGAAATTAAACATGTTGGTATTGGTAGAGGAATCATGCCAGGCACGTCTTGCTTCAGGTATGTAGCGGTGAGATATTTTTATTCCTTCCTGACAGTTTTATTTGAAATATTTAATTGAGAAAATATCCTGCAACCAGCACAAAAATAATAGCAACTAATGTAACCATCACCCAAATTTATCATGTTTTAGTTGTTCACAGTCCTATTTGTATTGTTTTTCTTACTTTTATGGTGTTTTATGTTTATTTTGGAGCTTGATATGTATAGTCACTGTTGAAAAATAGCTGTGTGGAGTGCGTTCCATTGTAAATATAACAGCTTATGGCTTTGAAACGACTTGAGGGGGCGTAAATGATGACAGAATATTCACTTTTGGGTGAAGGTTTTCTGTGGTGTAGCTGAATGCTGTTATTTCTCGGCGAGAAACACAGGGTCACAGTGTGCTGACCACATGATGGTAATATTAACTTAGGAGACATAATTGTGTAACTTCATGTAGAGCAGTGAACCGTGAAAGCCCAGCATTACAGCTGCCATCGGTGATATTCAGGAAAAGTGTGTGTATCCTATCAGCCTTTCCCTCCACCGCTATTAATCAAATCTGGAAAACTTCTGGAATTTAACCTGGGCCAGAATGGCTGGATGTTATTGTAGGGTGCATGTTTTTGCTCGGGGAACAGGCCTTTTTGAGGCTCTGACTTATGAGCAGGGAGTGAAAGTGTGCTTGGCTTTGAAAAGCACACGCATATACGCGCAGGTATAGAAGAGAGAGGAGGATATTGTACTACACACACCAATATTGGTACTTTTAACTGAAACTAAGGCTGCATCTTCATTCATCCAGATAAATCTGAAAAGGCATGTTTTTCTCTATGTTTTGAGTCGACTTTTTGTCCATACTGAGATGCTGTTTTTGGCCAGTGAAAATATAACCTTTAGAAGATGCTCTCTTGGGTGGATAAATTTAAAAATGCCTCTTTCGACTTTTTGTGTGGACACTAAAACAGAGGTATTTGAAAACAATGATGCACAGTCATGTGATGCATACATTGTGATATTGTGCTCGTGCAAGCATTGTTGTGTATGCAATTTACTTTAAAAATGTTGTTAGATTCATATTCCATTTCTGCAAAGATAATTCATTTGGAGGAAGTCTAAATCTATAATAGTTCATTTTTCATTACTGAATTAATGCTAAAAAATACAATAAAAACTAAAATATGTATGTTTAACTGAAATAAAAAAATACTGAAATTAAAAAAAATGAAATATATAAAAAAAGTAAAATTCAGAATATTAATAAAATAATAAATAATACTAAAAATAGCATTCACACAGGGAGCTGCTTTCTAAAAAGGTGTACTAACATCATGAAGCCTACTAAGAGACTGATTGAGTGCAGGCGTCACACAAGTTACGCTCCCCATGCAATGTGCACAAAAAAAAAAAAAAAAAAAAAATTTTGTAACTAAAAGATAATTCTGTAATTCTGTTATTATGTACTGGCTGTTCCTAACCTATGTTTATATTTTCCTGCTGAACATGAAAGAAGATATTCTGCCATTGATTTCCACAGTAGGAAAAAAAATATGGAAGCCAGTGTTTTTTGTGAAATATCTCTTTAAAACAAGGTATTTTACTTAGCCAACTTGGTTTGCATCACACACATGATGCCTACTGCTGTCTAAGTAGGGAGCTCACTAGGCTTTGAAACAGATCTATATAGAGTATATTTTACAGTCATGTTAATTCACCTCATGTGGGTTTTTCATTTCAAATATTTAGCTGTTCTTGCCATTAAACCTATAACTTGTGTGTGTGTTTTGCCGATCCTGCTACGTGGGGGGCAGTGGCTGATCTCAGATCAGCTTGTATCGACTGCTTAAGGGACTCACACGGGCTGCACACCTGTTGTGTCAATTCCCTGCGTTCAAGTTCACTCAAGGTCATATTTTTAACACAGTGGCCACATTTGAACACATATGCGAACTGCATTATGTTTGTGTGTGTCTCCTGTCTCACCCCCCGGACAACAGGTGTGGCCTCTGGAACAGAACAGCCATCTGGATCTCGTTTGCCTGTCTTTTGAGAGCGCGCCGATTTAGCAATTGCCTCATTTTGCGGCCTTATTTCATGTACTCTGACACGCCGTTCTTTGGTTGCGGCTTAACATTAACACATTACGGCAGCGTCCTCTTAAAGGGATAGTTCACCCAAAAGTGAATTTTGCTGCTAATTTAATCCCTTTCAAGATGTAGGTGATTTTTTTTTTCTTGGTGTTTCAGAAAATGGAAGTCAAATTCTACCGATACTTTCAGAGTCCGAAAAGCCAACCTGGTCTCATAAAAATATGTAAATGTATTTCTGTGCACCATTTTTACATGGCGTACTGCATGTTTTGCTGCAGTTTCAGAGAAGAGAAATGTCCACTGAGTGGCACTAAATCTCAGGTTCAATATGTGAACCATGGTACTTATTATGTTGATATAGGTACGTATTGGGCCGTGGACTGTTGCTAAAGGGTAATTCTCTGTTGTACTGGAAAAACTAAACTAAACTACCAAACTAAACTACAGCAAAACTAATATCAAAATGCATTCGTTTAGACATATTTGAACTGTTGTGTCGAACCATAGTTACACAGGATTTGAACCAGAGCTCCTTGCCTATCAAGTACATCTCCGTGAGCTACCAAACAAACCTACCGTCTATGAAAACCCATAGATATTAAGCTAGATATGTGTGATGTGCGAATATAATGCTATATTAATCGAAACGCTGTAAATTTGTGTGAAAAGGAATAAAAGTTTTTCTTTTGGAAACTGCATTGATATGTACTTATTGGTATGCATTTTGTGTCTTGCTAAAATGTGCACCCAGGTACATTTATGTCATGAGACCAGGTAGAATATTACTGTATTAGTTTTATTTTTCAGGTATGGTACTATATGTATGATGCTTGCAAACTTGTACTGTGCCATGAATTGGTCTATTTTCTCTCACAGAGATAAGCTGATATACATGTGTGAGCAAATGTCATATATACGTATATAAACAAACTGGTGAATCAGTTTTTGGAACCACTTCATTGAAACAAATGTGAAAGAATGTTCAGGATTTTTATTTTTTTTTTGCACAAACCAATCGTTTTGCTTCATAAGACCACAGTATATCATCGGGAGTATTAATTTTGTGTTCCCTGATATGTTTTTTTTGACTCTACAAAAAGTGACATTAGCCATTGCCTCGCAATCAACAGTTTCAACTAAACCTTCTGTACTGTTCTACTGAAGAAAAAAGCCACCTGCTCCTTGGATGGCTTGAGGGTGAGTACATTGACAGCAAATTTTCATTTATGGGAGGACTATCCCTTTAAAATTATCATAGCGCCTGAATTACGTTGAATTTGGGCAGCGGTTGCGTTTACTTTGCAGGACGCCAGGAGGGAGAAGATTGAGCCGCTAAGAATTTATTGTTCTGAGAGGAATTCCAGTGTTTGAGAAACAGGAACAGATAACAAAAGGATAGATGATGCCAGGGTCGTCTCTGGGGTTGTGGAAGAGGTTCAACAAGGTTTAACTCAAACAGAGGCTTCTTTAAGACATTCTTAACATGCTGGACAGATCAGATATTGTCCTCCCTCTGTGCTTTATATGTCTCAATTAGGACTTTGCATGAAACACTGGTCTAAATTAAGTTGTTGCAAACCAAACGAACAAAGAGACCTTAGAATGCAATAAGAAATATTCAAGTCCGCAAAAGCAATTACCTGCTAAATCAAATGAGGTCAGAGGATGTCACTGACGTTTTATGGGTGAGGACAATCAGAAGAACAAATTGTCTGTGGAGAAGTGGAGTCAGCAGGGAATGTCTTCTTCTAAAAGATGTAATGGGAAAATTGTAGCTGGTGCATATCATATTAGTTTTGTGAGTTCAGATTCCATTGTGTGTTACAACCCACTTTCTGGATTTTATTAAGTTTCCCCTGATTTTGAGAATCAAATGCAAATAGCATAAATAAGACAACAAATATGTGTTTTTCCTTTGACATGTAATTTTACAATTAAAGTAACACTTACAGGTAGAGTTTTGTAAGTCTTTGGCCTTTGCTTTGATCAAACTCAGACGTGTGAGCACTTGAATATAACAATTAGAAAGTTAATATTTTTTCATGATTGATTTATCAGTAACGATTGTATCAGTACCTTCATTTTGCCTTTCTTGTACATTTTTTAATAGGTATTTCTAGTTTTTTTTTTAAGGTATCAATACAAATAGATTGAAACAATCCTAAAAAAAAAAGTGTCAGCTTGAGTAAAATCTGTTTAACATCAATAATAGTAATAATACATGTTTCTTGAGCACCACATCAGTATATTTTTCATTTTATTCAGCTTTGCTGTCACATGAATAAATTACATTTCGGGATACATTCAAATCGAAAACAGCTGTTTTAAATAGGTTCACAATATTTTATCCACAAGCTGTTTTTACTGTATTTTTTTATCAAATAAATGCAGCCTTTACTGGACTTTAGCAGTTCAGGCTTGCATAATTATCCTTGCATCGTTTATTTATTTATTTTTTAATCGTGACTATAAAATGTGATCACCATCAGGCTTTTTAGGAGCGCTTATTTGTTCATCTTTCAATCATCATTGTATTGCATTGCAATATTGTGTTTTATGCCCACAGTAAAGCTACAGAGCTTTGATCATAAAACATTAATAGGCATTTTATGTTAGTAATAACAATTTCATCTTCACTTTTTGGCCATATTAACATCAGCATCTGCACCAAATTGCGTTTTTTTCCTCCTCCTCTGTTGTTCTGACTCTGTCATAATATGGACTGTAAAAGCCTGATGCATCAAAACATAAAATGCTAGGCATGATACAAAACATAAAATTGATATTTATTTAATATTATTTTTATTTATCATGTCTAATGGTTCAGTAAACATCATAAAAATGAAAATAAATAAATAACTAAATTAATGAATGCATATTTATTATATAATATATTCTATAATATATATATTTTCTTGTTTTTTTAAAGCTTGCAGATCCACACCATAACACGGCATGAAAACAAATGGTTTTCATTATGCTGGTAACCATAGCTACATTATTGGTGTTATCCAGCTGAACTGTGACCCGCTTGCTGGTCCCCGCTCACAACAACTAGTCGCTAACTTTTATTACAGAGTGTTCAGTTGGATTAGTCCTGAATCGCAACAAAGAATGGCTGTGCATAGATTTTACGCCACGTTACCCCTTCCTGGGAACTGCCCATCACCGGCTTTGTTTGAGAGTGGAGCTGTGCATACACCTGCTTTGTGTCTTGCTACTACACACACACACACACCAGCACAGGTTCATCCTTTATTCAGCCCTGTAAGCAAAATTAAACGAGACAATCTACACTACTAGACTATACAAAAAGAGGTCTGTAATCTGTAATGTGAATAAAAAGCCTTTGAAAGAAATCTGAATTAAACACAATACTGTTACTATTTTAAACCGGTCAAACAAATTACTATTTATAATTATTATTATTATTATTATTATTATTATTGATAATATTATTTAAACCAATATTTTGAGAGTTTTAAATAAAAATAATGTATTATTTGTATTTAATTTAATTTAATTTTTTTTATTTTAATTTATGGTTGTATTTAATAAATACATTTGAATTACTTCTACTAGGCAAACAGATTATTTTATATTATTTTACATATTTTATGCTTTTGTCAGTTTGTGTAATTTTTATAAAGTATGTGTAATGTATTTTTATACATTTTCTTTTAATATTTTACTGATTATTTTGTGATGTATATACAGTACAGTATGTATGTATATATATATATATATACATACATACATACAATTAATTGTATTTTCTACATAAATAAGTCTTAACAGAGTCTGTGGTGTAATTAGGTCCTGTTGGTTCAAATTTAAGCAACTTTGGTGACATCAGCCTAAAAAGTTGTGCATTTTGATGAAGGATTACAAAGACAAACATTTTGTTTCTGTGGAATAACATGCACATACTGTATGCCCAATAAATATCACGTATTAAGAAAATAGGTAGGATCAGTTATGATTTCATGTTGACTGTTAAAGCCAAAGGGCATCTGCTGATTTACGTTTGGCTGATGTTTTCTGTTTTCACTGAGGTCATGTTGTTTGTTCTGGATTGGTGGAGTCAGTGTGTTGCTCTGATCAAAGGCTGTAAATTGCTCAGGATCAGGGTACTGTATATGGTTATATGGTCAGTCTGCATCTAGTGTTTGATATTCAGTCCAAATACAAATTAAAGTAAACATTTACAGCACCCCGTTTCTTTAGATCATATTTTTCTTTTTCCTTTCAACTTTGCATAGTATCAGTTCTGAGTGTGATATAGCAGATGACAGCAGGAGACCTGCTTTGGCAGGTTTATGTGTTTGTTTCTTGGGTCGTGTTCAGTATAAGATGCTACAGTACGACAATATGTGATGAATGAACTGGACATGATATAAGCTTATATAAGAGCCATAATCTCTAATGACTCATTGTTTGAGCAGACTGCCAAAAGTTTACACATTTCATAATAAAATAATAAATAAATTTTATATTTTATGTGCAGCAGCCAATGCAAATTGATGAACATAGGTATCACATGCATTCTTTTTAACTCTTTAAAGATGAATCTTGTGGCAGCATTTTGGATTGATTATGCACGTTTACTGCAATAGTCTGGACAAAACAAGAGCTTGAACAAGTTGTGAAACATGCTCATGTGAAAAAAGGTCTGTTTTTCCTAATGTTGTTAAAAGCAAATTTGCAGGACCGGGCAGTTTTAGCAGTGTGGTCTGAGATATTCAGCTTATCATCAATCACAACTCCACGGTTTCTGGCTGTTTCTGACAGACTTATGGTTGATGAGCCTTACTGGAAAGTGAAATTATGAGGAAGTGATGAGTTTGATGAAACCACAAGCAGTTCTGTCTTAGCTAGGTTGAGTTGAAGGCAGTGGTCCATCATCCAGTAAGAAATGTTTGTTAGACACGCTGAGATGCAAGCAGCTATTATGGGATCATCAGGATAGAATGAGAGGTAAAATGAGTGCCATCAGCGTAGCAGTGATATGAAAAGCCATTATTCTGAATAACATATCCAGTGATGTCATGTAGACAGAGAAGAGAAGTGGTCCAAAAACTGAGCCCTGTGGTATCCCAGTAGGTAGATGTTGCGATTGTCTGTCTGTTTATCTATAATATACAGTATATCTATAAGATATATACACATACAGTACATATACACATATTTATGTGGTTATATTTGAAAATATTTTATAAAGAACTTAAACGTGAAGTTGAAAGAATGAACAATATTTCCACAGCATTCATTAATCTTTATTAATCTAAAAATTTATTGTTTTTGATAGTGTTTGTTAACATTAGTTCATGCACTGTTAACTAACATGAGTAAACAATGAACAACTGTAATAACTAACATTAACTAATATAAATAAATGGTGTAATAAATGCATTTTTCATTATGTGAACGTTTTGCAAATAACGCATTTCGAGAGGAACGCGATACGAATTAATCAAACACAGCTGATAGCCATCAGCTAATTATTCCCAATCACTCTTGCCCAATAGATTTCTTCCCCATTTACTATATAAACCCTAACTTTCAATCCTTCCATATCTCGCTTTAAGCATCCCTCCTCCTCCCCTTCTCCGCCTAATTCTTTTTCAATCCACGCCTCGGGGGAGCAGTCTGGGACCGAGCCGAGCTTCGAACCCTTGCCCACACTAGGGCTCATACCACTAGGGTTCGCAGTTTGCCGTTCTCCCGGGCTCGCTCCCCTGACAGCGTGCCAAACCCGCTAAAACCTATTAATGAGGAAAGCGTGAACTCTTGAATTGTTCATGGTAGGTAATACATTAACTAATATTTACAAGTGACACCCTAAAGTGTTACCAGAATTTTTAATGTTTAAATAATAATGAATATTATTATAATATTGGAAATAGTTTTTTAAATGTGTAATTTACAATAAACAACCAAAATATAAAAGCACACATTCCTACCCGGTCTCACAGTATTTATTCGTGCCAGGGACACGTTTATTTCATTATTTGGCAAATTTTAAGTCCAGCACGTAAGATTCATCCAATTGAAATGCTTCACTTTACAAATTACGTACTGGACTTATGAAAATAACGAAATAAACGTGTCCCTGGAACGAATAAATAGATAAAATAAAATTGCTCACTGCCGTGAGACTGGGTTACACATTCAAACCGTTCTCAGTGCTTAGAAAATGCTCTGCTGTGGTTTACACTGCTGTGTGTGATATCGCTGAATATAAGAGTAGAACAGCAGCTCACACTGTAGATGCTGATTAAAAACTTCAATTGGGCTTTTGCTCTGGAGTGTTGAGATTTGGGCCGTGAGCCCAGCTGCTCTGTGGGGTTCAATAGTGTTCCTTCTCCTCTCGCTACCTCTGTTTTTCATGCGCTCTCATCCTGTGTGTACTTGTGTTTTTGGACTGCTTTGCGATATCGTAAATCTGATAAGCATGTAGTAGTGTTGTTACCTGGGAAACCCACCCTTGGGATGTTTGCTGTCGGGTGGGTGGAAGAGTGTGTTATTTGGCAAATCCGAGCACATTCCACGAGATCTGCAAACACTGCTACTAATGCGCACAGACACACACACCAGCATCACACCGTTAGATAAACCTTTAGCACTCAGACCAACGCTCAAACTGTCACCACGCCGCTAATGTGTTGTAAATCTGATCGCTTGGAAAACTCGCCACAGCATGGCTGTTCGGTTTGAGGTCGCTTGTTTATTCTGCAGGAAGATCACAATTGATGAGTGCGCTTTTTTGGTGCTCCTTATTTTTGTTTTACTTTACTGAATATGCTTTATCATGGTCCCCAGGATTTAATTTTATTGTTCAGATATTGAGTCTAATTTCATATATTTATCATTTATAATATATAAATAATGTTAACATTCCAAGTTGTATAAAAGAACATTAAAGGTGCCATAGAATGCAAAACTATTTACCTCGGTATAGTTAATAATAAAAGTTCTGTACATGGAAATGGCATTATTATTCGAGATATCAAAGCACCTGCTGTGGCCATGGTACAGCGGCAAACGTCCTTGATTATTACACCAGAATGAGAGTATAGTTCCTAGTCATTTCAGCTTAGAAAATTTTTCGCCGTTTTTTCGTGAACGATATAACTACAGAAGAGTCGGGTTTTGAATTGGAAAAATATCGAAACTCCTTGGTCATTTTTTTAATGCAATGCTAATGGTCTAATTGGATTCAATGATCTATGCTAAGCTATGCTAAAAGTGAGATCTCCAGATCCTATTTAATGTGCAGGAGAAATGTAGAAATGAATGTCCATCCTCATCTTTGATGAGGTCTGATCTTTGGGTTGTGTCATGCTCCTCCTGAAAGGCTGGGATTGGTGTTGACTGTGGCCAGGTCTCGGCATCTGGCCAGCGCAGGGCCCACTTGTTGAATAGGTCAGTCGGCCCTCAGGGAGCGAGGTGGATAAGAATAACTGAATGTCATGGAGGGCTTCGGTGGACTTAACTTAATTAGGAGACGTTTTTAGATGAAAAGCCTGCTTCACAGCTGCTGTGGCCCTGCAGGTACATGCAACAAGGGGCCTCTGAGCTTCCATTTGCTGTTCCTTATTTAACTACTTCCTGATATAATACTGCTAAAAAGGCCACCTGGCATTCCCGCTAAATGATAGAAGCTCTGTGACGGGTTTGTGGGGTGACCTCCACGACCTGATGATATTAAAGGAAAGATCGGCTCAGATGGAAAGCTCTTTCAAGCTGGAGAAAGGTGAGCCAGAGGTGAATATTCACAGTGTTTTTTTCATGTATATCTTTCGAGACAGTAGCTCTAGTATGCATTAGTTGGTTAAGGCACCCGTATTAAGTTGCATAATCTTCTATGGTTAGTTTGCGCTGCCGTCTTTTGTATTCAGAGAGACCGTACAGCACAGATCTAATAAGCTGTAATAAAAGCATTTGAGGATCAATAAACCTATTTATGTAGTAGATAGTCATACTGTCTTAAATATATCAGTGTTGTTTTAGTTTGTGTTAATATTTTGAATTAGATTTTATTTGTCTTTAAAAAAAAAAGTAGTTAAAGTTTTTGAATTTGTTTTTTTTATATTATTATTATTTTTTAAATATGAAATATATGTAATTATATATATAAATATATATATATATATATTTTTTTTTATTTTTTATTAAATGTTAGTTTTTGTTTATTTGGTTTTAAACTAAATGGAAATGAGAAAAGTTGCTTCGGCAGTGTCACGAGCCGCGCCTCCGTGGCTCATGTACCTTGGATGATTCGCCCAGGTGCGACTTGTTATCCGTCCTATTAAAACACTGACTTTTCCACAAACTGACGCAAAGTCTTGATTGCCCTAGTGTATCATTACCGAGCGTTTATTTCCTGTTGATTCTCTGTTATTACCTGGACTGTTTATTTACTTGATCCCTGTATATCCGTTTGCCTGTGATTTGACCATTGCCTGCCTGACACGGAGTATTAAAAAACTGCATTTGGATCCAATGTCTTCCCAGGATTCCTTACAGGCAGTAATTAAAAAAATATTAATTGCTTAATTCATTCAGTCTTTCTGATCATGCATTGTGTCACAAATGAAGCTGTGGTGATGCGAGTGGTGAGCCTTTTCAGCGGCACGGAAAACACGGAGGCAGAAGTTCTCTTTCAGAACATTTAATGATAAACATACACAGACAAACTGAACCTAAAGCAAACCGACGAGAACCACACGCATACATGAAACATTAACGATCGAAACGTTATCGTTATCAAACATTATCAAACATTATCTGCCAGCTGAAAATTACAAGGGCGGGGTTACAGATGATCAGAGCACATGGGGAACAGAATGAAAACAAAACACAAGAGCACATGGAACAGGGGCCTATTTCAGAAACTTGAACTCTGAGTTGATCAACCCAGAGATTAAAAACTCTGAGTTTTGGGTTTCAGAACAGCTGATCTGAGTAA
>JAUYWG010000249.1:612650-630387 GCA_034779775.1 Enteromius afrohamiltoni | reverse complement strand
TATAATATTAGTAGTAATATTATTTTTTATTTTATTTATATATATTTCTGTGTGTGTGTGTGTGTGTGTGTAGTTTTTTATTTATTTGTTGTAGTTATTTAATACATAGTTAAGCAAAAAGTTTCCTTTGACAACTTGGTAAAATAATAATAATAAGTTGTGTTTTTTGTTGTTTTACCACAGTTGTTTTGTAGAGTAAAAGTACCTTATTTCAAGGAACTAAAGATATTTAACCTTTGAAAAACTATTTTTTTTTGCTGCGAATGGATGTTTTCTATGGAGCCCTTGCTAAATCGTGTGGATGATTTAATCCACTGAACCATTCCCTCAATTTCTAATCATGTGCACAATATATAAATCAAGGGAATTGTTGAGGAAAAAAATCATGCACATGATTTGCGCCTTTTTTCCCATGGATGTCCTGTGCAGGGCACCTTAGTTTTGTTCACATAACTATGACATAAATATGAACGAGAGCATGAGAGTTCACCGTAGTGTTCGTCGAACCACACAGCCACTGTAGCTCTTATTCTTATTGCTCTGTATGTGAGAGTTCATATTTCCAGTAACTTGATTTCCAGTTTGCACACTCCAGTCAATAAATGTCTTGTTTTTAAGACTAATTGCCAATGACAGGAGACGTCAACCTCATTTCCCAATTCACCCATAACTCCCTTCAGGTTGCCCGGTGGTCCCCAGTCACAGAAAGCCCATCAAATGGTTGTATCAGAACCAGACCCTAAAGCAGAGCCCAGGCGTGAGCTACCGCATGCTGGTCGGGGGACGAGTTCTGGAGATGAACACGCACAGAGGGAAGTTTGATGGACGCTACGAGTGCCAAACACAAACCAACAACCAGCAGCGTCTCACAGCTTGGATTCATGTGCTTTCACATGGTTAGTGCAAATAAAAACAATATGGGGGAATAAACTTAAAGTTCTCTTAAGTTTTGGAAAGACACATTTATCGTGCAATGTGCATGTGCACAGTATGCATGTATTGATAACCAGATGATCTGCTGTATTTTCCAACATGTGTGCAGCACACAGCAAAGCAATTTTTTACTAAATGTGCCAAATCATGTATTGGCTTTTTTCCAAATCCTAGTGAGCTGCGTCTGTAGGCAGCATTTTCAGATATTAGATGCCCACTATTGCTGATTAAGCATCACATATAATCTTAACAGAGGAGGCATTTCATTGTAACAAACTCACATCATCAAAGCTTTCAGCAGAGAGCAGAAAAGGTTTTAATGTATTGCAGAGAAAGAGAATGTATTCAAGACCACCAGATATATATATATATATATATATATTGTATATATTATATATATATTGGTATGATTGTGTGTGTGTGTTTGCATTTTTTTAAAACACACACACACGTATATAGCTATTGATTGATTTATAGTGTTTTTATTTCTGTATTTTTTTATTTATGACAGTACATAAGAAATGCATGTTTAAAGTCAGCAAAAAGTACTAATACAAAAAGTGTTTGAATGATGAATAACCGTAGTCTTCTGATGAAACTGGACACCCAGAATAGACAGGAAAGTAAAACCCGACTGGGTTATGTTTAAGGTTTGGACATGAATTGGACTTCAGTTCTGTCTTGTAGAAAACCAAGCGCTCAGAGCTCGTTTGTGTCTTGTTAAAGCTGCATGTCTTCCTTTCGGTTCCTGCACAATGCCAGGAATTTTAAAAGCCAGAGAAGATTGTGTAGATATTCAAGCCCAGATTCCTAGAAACCTTTAAGGGCTTGTAAATGGTCCCTATAACCTCTTTCTTTGAATCGGGCAATTTGGCAGCACTTGAGTAATAGTGGTGCTTCTCTTGTAGTGCTTCCCTGATATTGATTTATGCTATACCGGTTTGGTCCTTTATAATTGAAATTCACAGGTATTATGTATGGATATACATTATATATCAACCATATCTTGTGTGTGTGTATAAATATAAATAAATATGTATATATATATATATATATATATATATATATATATATATAAACACCATTTTCTGTTTTAACATACTTTAAAATGTAATTTATTCCTGTGATTAAATTTTCTGCGTCATTATTCCAGTCTTTAGTGTCACATGATCTTCAGAAATCATTATAATATGCTGATTTACTGCTCAAGAAACATTTACAGTATTATTGTTATCAGTATTAAAAACAGTTGGTTGTGCTGCTTTATATTGTAGTGAAAACAGATCATTTAGGATTCTTTTTTAGAAATGTATTTAGAATATATTTTGATCTTTCATTTTTAATTAATACAATGCATAGCATGACTCAATAAATAAAAAATAAAACAAAAACATAAAATAAAAAACATACAAATACTACAGAACAAAAAAAATATTTGTATCATCAAGAATTTTAAAATCATCCCAAACTGAGTGTGTGTATTTCTCTTTGTGTCTTTTGCAAGGTGTAGAGTTTGAGTGGCGTATGGAGGATTGGAGCACATGCAGCACTTCCTGTGGCAACAGAGGGACTCAGATGAGGAAGGTACGATGTCTGACATCAGAGGGCCAAGAGATGCCTCATTCAGTCTGTCATCATCTTCCCAAACCGATCAGTCAACCACAGCCGTGCAACCTCCTGGACTGCCCTCCCAGGTACACATCCTTAAGCAAATAATAGAAAAGAAATAGATTCTACAGAAATGTAGAAGTTGTTCTCACCTTCAGGCCATCAAATATACAGGGCTGTGTTTCCCAAAAGCATCGTAAGCTTAAGTACATCGTATACCCATTGAAACCAATGAAGCTACGATCAACTTAGGCTCATTCTCATACTCATTCTGACGGCACCCATTCACCTCAGAGCATCCTTTGAGGAGCATTGTTAACATAACACTAAATTTCTCAAAACATGTTCCTGCGAAGAAACCAACTCACTTTAGATAAATCCATCTTCAGCAAAGTGAACTGTTCCTATAATAATATGCAGTATTTGTCATGAACCAGTCCGCATGAGAAAAAACGATCAGGATCGCGTGAAGTGTGAACATACTCATAAAAACAGTCATGTTCTGTTATCAAACCGAGTGTATAATTAGCCCGGTTCTCTGACCGTTAGCGATTCAGAAGTCAGACACAGTGACAGCCGCTCCGTCTTTGATAAACGAGCATCTGCTGATGGATCTCTCTATAGACTTTAATATAAAGAGAGCAGAACCCTTCACAAGTCTGCGAGCTGTGATGCATTTGACTGCGAGCAGCACCCCGGTCCTCTGATTCCCAGCCAAAGTGCCTCTCTCCATCAAACAGCCCATCTATCATTCCCTTCCCAGCATCAGTCTTTACAGGGGCCGTGCAGACGCTCAACGAAGCACATGAATCAAACTGTACGAGTCCAGTGGGGCCGGAGAAGAGCAGATATCAGCTGTTAGTGTAAAAGAGCTTCTTTTCGTCAGTGCACTGGTCTGGCCGGAGAAACCCCTGTGGGTTTTTACCATTTCGGCACGATGCAGAGAAATCAAAACATTTAGAATAAAAAAGCATTGTGAAAATCTTCATCACCAGATTCGGAAATGTAATTTTTTAATAAAGGGGCGATGTTTAGCCACTAGAATTCATGAATGTGAATAAATGTATTTACCTGTGTTTTGCTCTTTATTGTGCTGTGTTTTAAGGTGAGTGAAAAGTAAACATTACTGGATTTTTTTTTATGGTGCTGTAATATTACGACAGACGTCAGTGTAGAAAATTGTTCTTGATTTTATCATAATTAATATAATAAATAAATGTTTTTGTGTCTGGGGAAATGGCACAGCACATTTTATAGGCTACACAGACAAGACAAGAACCATATAAGAACCATTTATTGAATTAAGTTATTGCTTTTTACACAATAGAAAATCAAGACTTCACATTGTTATTTTACTAGCATGGAAAACAAAATGTTTGTTCAAACTGGAAATTTCCCCATTACTGAAATGATCATTGATTTTGAGTTATTGTTGACATTGAATTTGAGACTTTGACATAGTCTATCACGATTTACGCTCTTTCACAAAAACTCCCATAAAAACCCTCAGCTTGTGTCTTCACTGCAAAATGAATCTCATTCACAATTTCTGAAGTTTGTTGTTTAATGATAGAACTGATAGAACATCACAGAACTGGCAAAAGAGTTACCTAATCACTTCTGATTGGCCATTGCGTTCATGAGCTCAACATAAACGTGTGTGATTGGTTAAAATGCTGATGCAACATGAGCAGATCTAAATCTAATAGCGCAGTACGCACTTCTCATTTTAATCGAAGAGGTTGTTTGTTTGTACCGGAGTATTTTTTAGCCTTTAATTTATCACTCTGCGTTTTATAACAACTGTATGAAATGTCATTTGCACTTTGGTTTCCATTTCCATTTTGGTTGCATCGGGAAAATGCAAGTTAATTATACTTGCATTTTTTTTTATTAAAAAGCACAATAAGCCCATGACACATAAAAACATGTTGACTTTCAAAGAGCGATTTAGAGGTCTGAATGATATTAGCACATACTATATTTCTAGTCTTTCACATAAAAGCAAGCAGGAGAAAAATATCCTAGCTTAAGTAATTTGCATAGTCCACGTTTCATATGGTGCGCTGATTGATTGAGGGTTTCAGGGTTTCTCTGAGAACACAGGATAGATAGTGCACACAAACGCTCTCGACTTCTATACGTCCATGCCAAAAACATCATCTGATTATTGCCATGCGTCTGGACTCAGCGCATGAATCATATGGCTCTGTGAAAGCGCTTAGCGTCAGTTCAGAGCCGTCAGCGGGAGATCCTCTCACAAAGCGTGTCTTTGTTACTGCTTTTTGCGCTCTAACACAACCCCAAATGCCCCGTCGAGGCTCCCAGCTCCCCAGTGACTCGGGTACAAGCTGTGCTTTTTCAAAAACCAAATATATCCAGCCGTACGTATCCACTGTTGAAATGTATGCAGATATAAATTCTTGTCGGTTTGGAATGGCAAGAATCCAGAGTTAGCTTGAAGTTTGAGGTTTGTGTTTAACTGTGCGAGTGCAAAAAAAAAAAAAAAAAAAAGGTAATATGCAGCGTCAAATTTCTGATAGGAGGCTACAGGTGTGAAGATAAATAATGTACTGATATAATTCAAATGACATTAACTTAATTTTCCCCCTGTCCATAAGGTTTTTACAGATATTTTTTCAGCATCAAATGGAATTGTATAATGCCCAAAATAGTGCATTGTAATAGTAATAATCGTTTTTAACCGGTTTCAAAACACTTCTGACTTTGAAATTTGCTCTGTGTATGTCAGTTGTGATTAATGAGCTTAAAAAACAGCATTTTCAACTTTTTTTTTTACTTACTATTTGACTGTACTCCATAAATTGAAAGCATTTATGAATAATTGAATCACATAAAGCAAAATAAATAAAAAAATTAAATGGAAGATGGTAAAAAGCCAGCATGGTGAGCATGTATAAGATACTTTTTAAAAAAATCTTACCAACCTGAAACTTTTGATCTTACTTTTTAATGAATACTGTGTCATTTTACTGTATACTAGAAAGATAACTTACAACGGGTGTATGCTAAATTATCACATGGTCTCATTATGTTGCATATTTATTCAGTGAATAGCATACAGCTATGATCTATATTTTTTGGCAGTCTGATTAAGAAACCGATGTGATATCGTGACTTCTGGGTCATCAATCACACTGGAACTGGAAGGTCAAGTTAAGTGCATTGCATTGTGGATTACACTCATATACTGTGTGCTTTGTTGCATACTGTGCATTTTACGAAATAGAAGTCATCTGGATATTTCATACATACTGAAAACTTCTGGCTGATTGTGCTGTATTTTATTATCAGGTGAGCTTTTGCAGTCGTATTAAAGCTGTCTTGACTGTTTTTGCTGTATCTTGTAGTTGGGTGTCCACAGTGTGGTCTAGATGCTCCAGTTCCTGTGGGCGGGGCTTCAGAGAGAGGCGGGTCTCCTGTCAGCAGGTGGAGGCCTCGGGGAGTGTGAGGGTTTTGTCCAGCTCAGCGTGTGAAGGATCCCGTCGGCCTGAAGACAGGGAAGAGTGCAGCTCACAGACGTGTGTGGAGTGGCTCACTGGCCCCTGGGGCAGGGTACGTTTACTGACACATTTACACTCGCTTTAAAGGAATAGTTCACCCAAAAATGACAATTCTGTCTTCATTAATTCACCCTTAAAGGTGCTCTATGCGATGTTGCAGGATTTTAGCTCGATTTCATTTTTATCTCAAACCGTATGCATCACCCCTTGATCGTCTTGCTGTCTGCCCTCTGAATACATTGGGAAAAAACCCGAAAGACAACACAGAGGCTGCAATACCAAAACAAACACTATGGGCACATGATGTTTATCACAACAAAAACAAACTCTGGGCAACCAAACGGCAATCGACAAGAAGAGGTGGGGATAATGCGCCCAAACAAAATTCAGCCAACCAAGAGGTGGGGATAATGCGTGCAAACAAACTTCGGCCAACCAATCGACAAGAAGAGGTGGGGATAATGCGGCCAAACAAAATTCGGCCAACCAAGAGGTGGGGGTAATACGCGCAAACAAACTTCGGCCAACCAATCGGCAAGAAGAGGTGGGGTTTAATGCGCGCATTAAATGATCAAGGGATGATGCATACGGTTTGAGATTAAAATGAAATCGAGCTAAAATCCTGCAACATCGCATAGTATCACAAAACTGTATGAATTTTTGAACACAAAGGAAGATGCACTTTTTTGAAAAAAGTTTGTAACCAGGCTGTTTTGGGTCACCATTTATTTCCATAATAGGAAAAAAATACCAAGGAAGTCAATGGTGACCCAAAACAGCCTGATTACAAACTTTCTTTAAAATATCTTCCTTTTTGTTCAGCAGAACAAAGAAATTCATACAGGTCTGGAGTAAATGATTACATGATTTTCATTTTCGGTGAACTATTGCTTTAACCTCTTCAGTGTGGAGCAATGATATAAAATAATGTATATAATTAGTGATAGATCTGTATATTAGTCAGGCCGATTAGTTGATTGATGTCTGGCTATTTTTGAAATCAATAGTTTGCCCGGTAGCCAATCAGATATCCTAGATATTGATGTTAACCATTGAAAATACTGGTCTGCAAATTATCCATTTTTTTTAATATATTATGTGGATTTACTGTTAAACCTTAACGTGACATGCAAAAGGTCAGATTTTCTCTTCTGCTCACCAGCATTTATTTGATCAAAAATGTCAAATACATTAAGATGTCAGCTCCAAAAGAACATTATTTGATGTCCATAAAAAGCACATTAAATGTAAGTAAAGATTCTACTTATAAAGTTTTAGATAAGTTTTTAAAGAATAAGATATTGAAATGAGGTTGAAGTATTGTTACATTGTCATTCAAATGTCTGAATGACATTTTAGTGGCAAAATTGAGTAAATCTGGTAAAAATGTGTTGGCTACAACAATCTTAAGAAGTATTACACCCTTTTTTTGTCTTTGACCAATATATGTCTATATATTATAAACATAAAAAAGAAAATTAAAATGTTATGTAGTATTTATACAATTTATTTAATAGTTGCTACAACATGCTCAAAAAAAAAAAAAAAAAAAATATATATATATATATATATGGTGCAGCTTAATATTTTTTGTGGAAATCACACCTTTAGAAATATTTGTTATTTATAACTTTTATAATATTTTATATAAAAACTAAGATTTATTTTTTTTTTTAAATTTCAAAGTTTGGAATTAATTTGTAATTATTTGTCAAATTTATTGCCATTGAGGATTTTTTTAAAGACAGAATTGATTGCAACATATTAGAAAAGTAAATTAGGCTAAAGTCCAAGTATTTAAAGCTATAAAATTACTAATCAAACATACTGACCAGTTACAGAAAAAAAAATGCACTTCCATCACATACAGTAACATTCACGCATTAATTAATTTTAGGTAGCTCATGTCTGTTTAGTGTCAGAGCAGCTGATATTTTCTGTGATGGTGATGTGTTTACAGTGCACTGGTCTGTGTCTGGGGCCTGCGGTGTCCACACAGAGCAGAAGCGTCACATGCAGACATTTCAGCAACTCCACGTCCAAAACCTGCGACCCAAAAGAGAGGTGCCAAACTCGTTGAGCTATATTCAGCATCACTCACTCTCACATGCACGCCTCTGTTAACGTCTCGTTTCTCATGATTTGGTTCTCCGACACCTTTTAGGCCACCATCTGTGAGGAACTGCTCGTCTGAGATGTGCGATGTGCACTGGAAGGTGTTCCCGTGGAGGACTTGTACGGTGCCGTGCGGCAACGGCTTCCAGTCCCGTCGAGTCGAATGCATCCATCGGCAAAACAAGAAAACCCTCCCTGACCAGCACTGCGCCTGGCAACGGCGGCCTTCTACCTGGCAACACTGCAACAACACTTCCTGTGGCAGTGAGTTTCTTGAAACACTTTGTTTTAAACCAGAGCATTGGTACGTTCAGGGGAATGCTTGCCCTTGTTCGCCACCTTTAGAGCGTTCGTGTTTTATTAGGGAAAATATTAGCGACCTGAGGGCCAAATATATTGGCTTGCTCCATCACTCGCGAAGTCCAAGTTATCACAGCGTCCCAAGAGAACTCACAGGTTTTTCTTCATCTTTTTTTAAAGATTGGTCATTTCAGGAATGCTGTCTGTCCAAACGTCTGCTTTTTGTTCTTCACTCTTCTGCGGTGAAACTTAATGAAACATTATTTTGTGTCACTTAACTTGTTTCTTGCGCAGAAATGTTTAATAAAACAACAGCAATAAATGAACTCATATTGTTTTTATAGTGTGAAGCTGTGGTCACGCTAGACTTTGAGCACGAAATGTTTCACAAATGCTTCACACCTTAGAGAACCGGATATGATATCACGCTCTGAGGATTCTCTTTTGTAGAAAAATTAATTACTTAAAGCAGAAAGTGGAAATATACTATGAGCGGGAATAGTGCTTTGTTTTCTTTGACTTGAGGTCATTCTGTGGTGTTTAGGTGCTGTATTTGAATTTGCAGGTGAGAGTTCACCAAACCTGAAATGTATTTTGAAATGTAGTAGAGGACAAAATTGCATTAATGGTTTCCCACGATTCTGTGTGTATTAACGCCATTGGAGCAGGTCCCAAAATTTCACAATAACCATTGTGTAAAATCAATCCAAGATCCAAGGTGAACAAAGCAAGAGGGACAGGAGCAGGTGTTTCATGTCAGATATGTTACTATGGGGTGTATGTAGCAAAATTGGTTAGATACGGGACGGAGGAGGTGGGAACTGACTCAACATAAACATAAACTTTAATTAATGACTCTAAAATGAACAAACAAAACATACACAAAACAACTTCTTTATTAGCACTCACATTACCAGCTTTATTTTATTTTGTTTTGTTTTATTATTTTTTATTAATTAATTTAATTCATTTTATATTATTATTTATTTTAATATTAATAACAATTTGTAAATGATTAATAATGAATAACAGGTAAAAAACATTTAAATGCTGTTGTTCACAAACTCATTTATTTAATTTTTTTCTTAAAGTTATCAATTTAAAAAAATCACTTTTACGTTTACGTTAATAAAAATAATTATTTCAAAATTTAAATAAATGTATGAAACGTATCTGAATTTTTTTTTTTTTACAATAAATAATAGTTATAATAATTAAAGACAAACAAAAGACTGAGCACTTTCATTATTATTTATCTTCATATTTTAAATTAGTTTTTATTAGTAATGATGTTTTTGTACTTCAATCACTCCATTGCTTTCGAAACCATATTGAAATGTTGTTGTTTACAAACTCATTTGTGTAAATAACTTCTATTTTCTGATTATTTATCTATATTTGCTTGCCAATTAATGAGTGCTTTTGAAGGCACAATTTCTAAACTTCTATTTCTAAAAAGCTTTATTTTCTTCTGTGCCTGTGTAGGTGAGTGTAAGGACAGAACCCACTACTGTCCTGTGGTGAAGCGGCTCAAGCTTTGCTCCGTGGATCTGTACCGAAAACGCTGCTGCCAGACCTGCTCACAGGACACCAGCGCCACCTAGTGAGCGCCAGAAGAGAGCCCAAACCAACAGACGCCCTTTTCAGTCACCACACTGATTGTCTCTGGTAATACAGAATCTGGTCAAATCGTACAAGCAAACAAAGGACACCTGGAGTGTATGGACTAAAAGATATCTGGACTACACTTCACTGGATGCTTTCCCACAATCATCAGAAGTCCAAAGAGAAAATCACTTGATGAGATTTGAAACTTCTCTCTTCACCAGCTTTCTCTGCAGATCTTGTTTTTATCTTGCCTAAAAGTGATATTATATGTGTATTAATTTAAGATTTTTACTTGTGAATATGAGAGAACAAATCTTATCGGACCATTCACCAATGTGAAGGAAATATAAAGGCCTTTTGGGTGTACATGATGCACTGATACTAATAATATCAGTAGTACACAGCTTGGAATATTAAGAGAGACATTATAAATTCTTTTTTTTTGAAGTCCTACCTTGAAGTCAACATGACATGCTGTCACAACCCATTTTACTTCTCTAATCTGAAACAAACAAGATATTCAATCAGAAAAATGTGGGCTTATTGTATTAATTAGGATTCGATTGGCTCGTGAATGGAATGAATTGTGATGCCAGCCAAAAGGGAATTCATTTCAGAGGGAAGCAAGTTTAACGGATTCCCAACATGGAATAAAAAATAAAAACAGCAGTTACTTTTTTATGTACATTTTTGCTCACAAAGTAGTTTTTTTATGTCAAGTCTACGCATATATCTACAACAATTCTGACATTTGTCTTGCAATTTTGAAGAAAAGGTAAGAATTACAAACTATAAAAAGTGAAAAGTATGAATTGTGAAATATATAGTAACTCACAATTGTGAGAAAACAGTCAGAATTTTGGAAGATTGCGCCTAAAAGGTAAATAAAAGGTAACTACAACTCACAATTTGTTTTCATGTTGACTCTAATATTAACAAATGAGGTTTCAATATGGACGTAGAATGTAGGACAGAAAATCCATTGACTGATTGAAGTGGCACGTGCCATAAAAGTACAATTTCTCCAGCCGTCTTTTAGATGTATGTTTTGTGTTCAACCAATGTGCTGCATTGTAAAATATGTCTTGTATATAATGTGTTTTTAAGTGCAATATTGTACATTGAGTGTAGAAAGTTTGGATTTTATTTTCTTACTTGGTTTAGTTTGTCTTTATAATCCATATTTAAGATTAAACCCAACACAGACCTACGTAAGTATAGCACTTGAAGTGATTTATCCATATCTCTAATATAACGTTTCCTACTGGCCATTATGCATGCATTTTAAGTACATCAACAAATGCTGTACATAAGCCACTCATCGAATTTATCCATGAATTTAATCCATTGCATTTTATTGCTACAGTGTGTGAAGAAAGTGCCGCTACATGACTGGGTTAAGGAAGCACCAGTTTTGGTTCTGTACATGTCAATATTGCAAACAGTCTATGTGATACAAAAACAATAAATACACTTTTACCAATCAGTTTATATATCTTTATATATATATTGTGGTTCAAACAATCAATTGTTATGTATTGTGAGAAGCATGTTTTATGTGGTTTTTACCTTAGGCCATTAATAATTAATAGGCCGTTTTTAGATTAAAAAATACAGTAATATTGTAAAATTCAACTATGTTCTATTTTAGTACATTTTAAAATGTAATAAAAATTTTCAGCATCATTAATCTAGTCTTCAGTGTCCCGTGATCCTTGAGAAATCAATTTTAATATGCTGATTTGATGCTCAGCAAATCTTTCTAATTATTATCAGCGTTGAAAAACAGCGAGATTCTTCAAAAGAACAGCAGTTATCGAAATAGACATCCTTCCTTACATTATAAATGTCTAAATATATAAATGTTATAAATATCCTAAAACTGTGCAGCAGTTTCATCCTACTGAAAATTTGAAACTAGCTAAAATTTGAAACATAATGTGCATAATCAATGTTTTATGACGGATAGTTCAACCCACTGACCTTTCCCCGTAGGATTACAATAATTTAGAGAGATCATATTGCGTGCTAGTTTCCTTTTATAGAAACAACATGATGACTTTCTTAAGCTGTCAAGACCATTTCTTTCGGCGTCTCAATCTTGTCGGCAGACGTAATTTTGCGGAAGAAGCGGTGGCCTCGATTGTCGAAATTTTCGAAAACAAACCCTGGTGGAGACTCGAAGCTGGCTGGACACATGCTGATCTTCTTGGGTGTGAACTCCGAGCGGTACATGGTGTCATTCTGCAGGGGAGCATCGGTCCGCAACAGTGCATTTTGGGGCTTGAAGCTGAAACTAGGCTGAGCTTCGTGATGAGTGAAATGAGCCCTGAAGGTGGTCAGATCTTCCATTTTCCCACTGGCTCGCTGGATTTCCTCTTGTTTGCGAATCATCCTTTGACGAGGAGCCGCCCAAGGCTGAAAGTCCTCTCTCATGGTGGTGTTGCCCTGAAAGGGCACAGAGGACTTGGTGGGAAGTACGAAGGGTTTGGCGGAAACAAAGGGTTGGATTTGGTGCTTGATGTAGTCGGTGTGTGAGGTGGTAGTCAGGTCCATGTTCTCTGCTGGACTCATGTACTCCACTGACTTCTGCACCTGCCGGAGGGATACAGGCCACTGCTGGAAACGGTCACGGAATTCTGTGCTGCCCTGGAAGGGCTTGTTGGAGGCCACTTTGAGCGGCTCAGGCTTGCAGCTCTTGGTCAGCTGACTCGGCAGGCCTTGATAGTCTTGTCGATGGGTGGTGAGGTCCTGGAAAGGCTGGCTGTTGGGTTTGTATTCTGTCGGTGGTTTAACGTACCGGGCTTCAAGAGCATGCGGAACGTAAGAGAGCTTGTTGCTGGTCATGTTTTCAAATGGAGCATCGGATAGCTTGGCTATGTTAGGGGGCTTGTAGGTTTCGCGTAAGACGAGACCTCTGTGGACGAAATCATCCTGGAATGTCGTGGAATTCCCAAACTTTGTGACAGGGGGTTGATACGGTGTGTCGGGCTTAGTCAATTCCCGTCTGCTGAGCTCCCATTGACGAAAATCCTCTTTAAAAACATCACACAAAACGTTAACTAACAAACAAAGGCATTTACTATAATAACTTCTTTTTATGCATTTTAGATTTGTACCGTGTACTGAAAATATTGTCGGTTTTTATGATTGCATTTATATTAGATTTAGTCATTTAGTTTTATCTAAAGCGACTTACAAATGAGGACAATGGAAGCAAACAAAATAGCAATAATATACAAATATATATCATGATATACTACTATTTATACTACATGTCTGGGGTTGGTAAGATTTTTAAAAATGTTTTTAAATAAGTATTCATACATACATTTCTCTAATAGATAAATTAACGGCAGATACCTGGACATGGGTGTTAATAAAAAATGCTCCAGTTGTTCAGAGTGTGTATTCTGAAACTGCATGCTCAGAAAGCATCACATGACCTAACTGACCTAGATTTTCATTACCTTTATAGGTGGGTACAGTGTCCAGTTTTGCATTCATGGTATGCACTCTCTCTTTAGGACGTGCAGGAACAAATGGTTGCACTTCATATGGGTTGAAGTCTTGTTTATAGGTTGTTCCTAAGTCAATTTCTCCAGGCTTGGGCTGGTACTCAGCCTGCTGCTTCTCAGGGCGACGGGTGACCACATATGGGACATAGTCTGTCCTGAAAAAAAAAAAGAAAATACAAATTATATATATATTATATAATGATCTGAAACCTACAGAAATACATCTGGTGTGCTGTTACTTTAAATAAATAAAAAAATTATTAAAAAAAAAAAAAAAAAAAGATCAAATACTAGTGAATTCATGTATGTATAAAACTGTAAATTATTTGACTAAATACTAGCCATTAATTCCCAGAATGTACCTGAAGGTGGTTGTTCCTTCCATCGTGTCCGGATGAGCTTTATACTGCACTTGGGGCTTGACGCTCTTGGGCCGCGTGTGCCCTTTATAGGCAGGATACTTCTCTGAGTACTCTGACAACACATTAGTCTTACTGCCTTTCTTGTAAAGTGCCGTGGTCTGGTGTGTGCAACGGTGGCGGCTGAAGATAATGGAGAAGCATTTAAGACAGAGTAGCCATTTAAAAATTAAATAATACCTTTGTGAAGACATAAACTCATTAACATGTCCTTCACCATGACAATTGTCTCAGTTTGTGCAGTGCTGAACATGATTGTGGAGACCAGGGCAACAGCTACAACAAACTCCGAATAAAGCCTCCATCCCACACACATTAATAGTTTTTCAAATTATTGTTTTTGCACTACAAGAATATTGAGGACTTGCATTTCCTTCAAATTGAAAAAAAAAAATTACCTTTCATTAAATGTACTACCTGACATTTTCTTCTCTAACGTTACTTCATGTTAATTATGCAGTTGAGTTATATAAAACGAAAAATAACATTATAAATTATTGTATTTAATTATTGTATTTGTGTTTAATTTCCAAAACATTATCAAAATGTATTGGCCTGAATAAAATATTAAAGTATGTCCGCCAAGATTTTTTTCCGACTTTGTTGCATTACTTGATATTCCTTCTACCTTGAACGTTATCCTTCAATTATTCAAAACAGATATTAACTTACTGCGAAAGCAAACAAACACATTTAGAAATACTCTTACCCACAACTGCACATCTCACAGATACAGAGACGCGTCATTATTCTTGTTTTTTTTTTTTAGGAAAATTGTGAATTTTCCTAATTTACACACCGCTTCGCTGGCGTTTGTCGTGCACTAAGCGTCCCGTTTCCCGGCAACTGCTCTTTGCAGCGTCCTGGTGACGACGCAGCGTAACGTATGACGTATGATGCGTGCGACGGGCACGACGCACATCTGCGCTTCCTGGACTGGATGAGACATGTGAGTATGTGTTGTCATTTCTCATGCTGAGGGTATAGAAGTCTATTCAAGGAAGAAAAACGGTGAATATCAGTTTTATCTTTGCAGAGGATGCCCGTGTGAATATTACGATATGATGAGGAAGCACGTTGCAATATTATGATATATATATATATATATATATATATATATATATATATACATATGCCGAGAATGGTCAGTTTGTTTAGCAGTCTGAGTTAAATGGACGTTGTTTTGAAAACGACTGTCAGAATGAGGGAGGTGAATAAAGTGCCGAAATCTTTCAGTTCTCAACAAAGCACACGCTTGTTTGTTTTGAAAGAACGGCACTTAAAACCTGATCGACTTTAAAGCTATATTTTGTGTTCAAGAAAGAGTTTAACCACACACAAAAAAATAATTATATAACAAAATACCAAATCAAGTGGCGAAGCGCAAAACAATTAATCTATTAATTAATAATCTGATACTGTCTTCAGCTCTTTTATAACATTTCTTACTGTGAGTTGATATTGTGTCAGAACCAACCTTTTTCAAACTTTACTGTTATTCTGTTCTCTCTGTAAATTTGTCTTCCTTCATGACAACATGCTAGATCTGTTGTTATTGTACTACACCAGCTTGAGCAGCATGCCACTTGTATTTTGCTATACTGTGTAATGCAGTGACACCAAAGCAGCTTAAGCATCCATATTCTTCTGGAGGTTGCTTTATATGTAATAATAAATATGTAACTAATAATTAAGTGATCTTCATCTCTTGTGCTTCATCTTCATGGCGTAGATAGTCAAAATGGGTCATACAAGTTTGGAGAAGATAATTGCACTGCAGAAGAAAACATCTCACATCAGGAATCTGTGTATTCTTGCTCATGTAGATCATGGTGAGTTAAAGCATGCTGATTTGAGTCAGGTCTTTGTTTTTATTAACTGTTAGTTGTCTAGCACAAGGTTTTGGTTCAAATGTAAAACTGTGTGTTTGTAAATGTCTGTTTGCCACAGGGAAGACGACATTAGCAGACTGTCTGGTGGCGAGTAATGGTATTATATCCAGTCGTTTAGCTGGTAAGGTAAGCGAACCTGCAGAGAATTATCAGTGTAATAGAAATCAACGCAATTACTAAAGCTTTTTCCAATTTTTATTTATTTATTTTTATAACAAATAACTGGAGGAAAACAGAATAATAAAATTGTAGCAGCGTATCTTTACCTACAAGACATATTGTCATAAAAGTATTAAAAATCTAACTTGTCAATAGAAATAAAGTGAAAAACAATACATACTATACGGGAAGTTTAAAGCTACAAAACATAAACCAAGAATAATTTTTTTGTAATGAAAGAAAGTGTTAAAAATAGATCAACCCTAAATAGAAATATAAAAAAATATTTAAAAAAATGACTAAAACCTTAACTAAAAATGTGAGTTGATTGTATAATATTACTTAAATAATAGTATTTATATTATATCAATAATAATAATTTCAAGTCAAATATTTTCAGTTTAGTTGAGTGAGTACTGATTCAAACCAATGAAAGCTATTCAGATTAGTTTGAAAACCCTTTTTTTCTCATTAAAGCTTGTCATTGCAAGAACTTCTTGATAATATTGTAGAACTTTAATGTGTTGAACTCTTTTGTCAAACAAACATAGTCCTTATTTTAACTCTAATCATGAACAACCCATAAAATCAGAGGGAAATAACTGGGTTGCTTAATTTAGAAAATACAGTACAGTATCTTTTTTCACTTTGGTTTTGGAGGTGGAATAAGACTCAGACATGTCCGTCTGTCAGTGTGATCTGAAGTGTTTTCTGTCTGTTCCTGTAGCTGAGATATCTGGACAGCAGGGAGGACGAGCAGATCAGAGGAATCACTATGAAGTCCAGCGCTATTTCATTACATTATACAACAGGTAATGGCCAACACGGTCTGTAGCTTTACTGATTCAGCGCTATGTACTGCTGTAACCCACGGATGCGAACTTGTCATTGCAGGAGGAAAAGAGTACCTCATTAATCTGATTGACTCTCCCGGTCATGTGGACTTCTCCTCGGAGGTGTCCACTGCTGTCAGACTGTGTGATGGGGCCATTGTTGTCGTTGATGCTGTGGAGGGAGTGTGTCCACAGGTATCATCCTTCACTTGAGTGTGTTTTCCTATGCAGCTTTCTCTGTATTAGTTTTATTGTGTTTGAAAGTGTTTAATAATTAAGAATTGAAATAACTGTTACTCACTTTTCAATCAGTCATTACATTTCCTGAAAACAGTTTTAGTTTTATTTTTATGTAAAAATAAAGATAAGTAAATGTAAGGTTTGATTCATGGACTTCACTTGAATTTCAGTGATTTTTTATTATTTTTATTGTTCAAAACACTGATTCCTGATTTGTATTTTGACTTAGTGTTCACCAGATGTCAAATGTTTATGAAAACTGTAATTCATCATAATGCTATAGATTCAGTGCAGTAAACTTTCTGAACATGCTTAAACAGCCGATGATGGTTCTGTTCTTAAATCTCTTCAACATTTCTTTTTTTCTACTTTAGACACAAGTCGTTCTACGACAAGCTTGGCTGGAGAATATCCGCCCTGTTCTTGTCATCAACAAAATCGACCGGCTAATTGTGGAGCTGAAACTCACATCACAGGAGGCATACACTCACCTGCAGAAAATACTAGAGCAGGTTAGTCAGAGCTCCAAAATATATATATATATATATATATATATATATATATATATATATATATTTATATATCTAT
>JAUYWG010000249.1:588327-602496 GCA_034779775.1 Enteromius afrohamiltoni | reverse complement strand
CATGAGCTCAATGTCTGGTGCTAGACAGACACCTACTTCCTGCTTAAATACCTGCGTGAGGTTACTTCCGGGTCCTCTTGACCTCACGTGATCTGGTGCGCGTGACAATCAGAGACTTTTTGTTGGCGTATTTTGGTCTAGTTTTGGTTATATCTTTTTGTTTTCTTGAAGATGAACAGCCTGTTTTATTTCTTGAAATTCAGGGTTAACTTTACAAGTGGTGACACTCATATTAAGCTTTATTGCTATTCACAAATTATACATTTTTAGAGTATCAGCTTTTATTGACATGAAAGCATATAATTAATGAATTAAATGTCTAGCTTACATTTTCAGTCTTGATTTATAACCTCTTATTCAATACCATGTGAAATGTTGCACGACAAAGGCGTGGGTCTCTCTGCAGTTTACGTGGTAGTATATTAGACCGACTGCACTGCCCTTGTTTATTTTATGAGAGTTGAATAAATTATGAAGGAGGAGCGCATTAATGTATCAACATGTTGGTCTAATGCTAGCTCCTGAGTGGAGCACAGGCACTTGTCAATAAGACGCTGCGCTGTTGAGTGGACATTACATTACATTTCATAATTCACTTTGAGCATCAGGCCCCCAAACAGCCCTAACCAGATTTGAATCATTTTAGCGAGCGCTCGCACGTCACTCGAATCAATGGTAATGCATGCTTTCATAAAGAAGATGCAGTTCAGAGATCGTCAGCTCACTGTGACATGTGTTAGCCTTCATTTGGTTGTTTTATTGTGTAAACAACGCACTCAGCCACTGTAACTTTGAGGGATGTTGATTGAAGATAAGCCTGTATTCCTGCTTGATTGGGCTTGTTTTTGCAGCGAGGTGTGGAGGAGTTCAAATGCTTTCGAGAAAGACTTTAGATGTGGATGAAAGATTTGTCTTGAAACCACATGACAGGTTAAAAGCGGCGTTTGACCGCTCGGCTGACTGGACCCCCCTAAAGACAAAACTCGAACCAGACACACTGTCAAAAACAGGCCACATCATATGGCTTAACGATGTCATATCGTCCTGAAACCGAGCCAAGGAGAAGAATGAATGAAAAATAGAGCAGGAATATGGAGAAAAGAGGAATAAGGCAGGGACAAACAATCTCTTTCTGTGTTGTGCAGCTTACTGGAGCTTCCTTCCATCGGCTGAAACTCCACAGAAACAGGAAATGAGGAATTTAAGTGAGATGGATTTCACTGTGCCTCTTTCTTCACCAGGGCTGTGGAGAACTGGCTTCCTTAAATTTTTGAGTTTAAATTTGAACTGAATTCCCAGAGGATTGTAATGACAGGAAGAGGAATTTACTGAACCTCGTCTTGTAGAAATTGCACAGTCATAGGCAGAGGATTTTCGTCTGTCATACAGAACAATGTGTGAGAGAAAAAAAAATATTGGACTGTCTAGGTCAGGGCTTATCAATCCTGGTCCTGGAGGTCCGCTGTCCTACAAATTTTAGCTCCAACCCTAATCAAACGCATCTGAACCAGCTAATTAAGATGTTCAGGATTACTTGTAAGCTACGGGCAGGTGAGATTAATCAAGGTTGGAGCAAAACTTTGCAGGACAGTGGACCCCCAGGACCAGGATTGAGAAGCCCTGGTCTAGGTGTTCAGCTTTTAAGGGGCAGTTCGTCCGAAAAACAAAACAAAATTAATTATATTTATATATATATTCCTGTAAATATGACCTATATTACCTTATTTTTTTTTTTGTAGATCTATTAAATATGTCTGATGCTGATAATTAAGACAGATATCAGACATATATTGGTCTTGGTGATATATTGACCAACCACTAATAATAATATAACAAATTAAAAGTAACAAATTATTTTCAAAAATAGAACTCTATTTAGCCAAACGGACAAACGGCTGATACTGATGAATAGCCAATACCAATATCAGCTATTATATTGACCTTGGTGAAATATTGGATGGCCGATAATAACAGTATAATATGTTTTACTGAGATTTTCTGTCAGCAATTTAATATTCTGTCTGGCAGGGAGTTTCAGAGTTTCAGAGATCTTTAGTTTTGTGTTTGCTGCAGACAGACAGAGTTCAAGTTTGAGTCTCTTCTATAGGATCATCCGGTCGCCTTTCTCATCAGGAACTTCGGCACAATGATTGGCATTTCTATCAAATGACATCATACATTCCTGTGGCCTTTCCCCCCTGCTCTAATTCATAACGGCACACACTTGCAGCAGAGCTTGTCTAGCGAACCATCGTTTCCCACTTCAAAGCCGCTTGCCTGTCTTTGTTCCTTCTCAAACAGGAAATCCAATTATTAAATCCTCATAAAATATGTGAAAGTGCCCCCCCAGCACACAAACCTGCCTTAAAAGACTTCACCTTTATTAATGATCAAGTGTAGTAACCTAAAGAGCAGAATTGAATTTCTGTAATGGAGATGAAGTCATTAATTATGGAGCGATCTCACTCTCGCTGACTCCCACATTTATTTTTGCTTTCTTGTGAAGCTCTTTGTGATATTTGATATTTGAATGGGATTTTACAGATGCCTGTGGTTGTTTTATCATTCATCATTTCATGACATTTCTTTGTGTGAAGAGTTTGATTTGGCACAACATGTTTGGCCTTAGATTTTTTTTTTTTTTTTTGGTTTGGGAAAGTATCTTTTCTCTAATTACTTATCTTTGTTTTTGTGGTTTAATATTACCTGGATTTCAGCTGATAAAATCAGCTGATTTTTATTTGATTTTATTTATATATTATTTTTTGAGTAGCTGATATGTAGGGTCACATACTGAACTCTATTCAAAAATATTGTATGCCTCATTTAGTTAATTATTTTTATATTATATTATATTATATTATATTATATTATTATAATAATAATAGCATTTTTTTTATAATAGCAATAAGCCACCTAAATTATGCTGTGGAAGCATGAAGATTATTTTATTTGTTTATTTATTTATTTATTCATTCCACTTAGTACTTTGATTTAAGTGCTTTGTTTCAAGATATTTTCGCAAAATACAAATTGCATATTGCCAAAAAAGAAAAAAGAAAAGAATACTTATGGTAATATAAATAGCTTACTTTATAACTTTCTTAACATGTACATTCATAGAGAAATTAAAAACAACATTACAACACTTCATCACCAAAGGATCCCCTTGCAGTGAATGGGTGCCGACAGAATGACAGTCCAATCAGCTGATATCACAATAATCACAATAAACATCACAATAATCCACACCACTCCAGTCCATCAGTTAATGTCTTGTGAAGCAAAAAACAGTGTGGTCTTGAAAACAAATCCACTATTAAAATGTACTTAAACCTAAAACCATACTTCTGAACAAAATCTAAATCTATAATCCATAATAATGCTTCCTCCGATGGAAAAGTCCATCCTCTGTTGTCTCTGATCAAAAACAACCAGATTTATGTGTTTGAAACTGTTTAGGATTTTGCTTGTAAACAGTGCTTGATTTGTGCATATTTCGCTCTTGATTCAGCAACAATATTGCAGATCATGGACTCATGTTTTACCAGAAAGCATCAGTTTTAATTTACAATACCCAATGAAGTTTTTTTTTCTTACAAACGTGCAGCTTTTCTCTGGAGTGGAGTGGTGTGAATTACTTATAGATTTTTGTAATGTGTTTATCAGCCGTTTGGACTCTCATTCTGATGGCACCCATTCACTGCAGAGGAGGACTTGATATAATGCTCCTTAACATATGGGAAAAGGAGAAGTGTTAAGATTAAAAGTGAACATCTAATGGTCAAAGAGAAAAGCGCTGACAAAGTTTAATCCGTAACTATATTACCCCAAGATCTGGCCACCACAACCCCCAAAAAAAGGACAACCATGGTCCACTGCACTTTGAAATTCACCCACCGCAGAGATGACTCTTTCAGCTGAAGAAGCGATACACATGTGAGATCAGAAGAGTAAGCAGATGTTTATTACAGGCCTGCGGTACGGGAATGATTGTCTGTTTGATGTGTGTGCAGCGAGTAGCACTGCCTGGGTTTTAGGCTTTCGCTCTCTGGTTAAAAAAAGTCACGTCAGCCTGCTACACATCCGATGAGATGAATAATGCTGATTCATGGTGGCAAGCTTTGAGAAAACATTTGTTTTACGCTACAGCACGTGTGTGTGTGCATGTTTACTGGTGTCTGGGCGGCAGAGCTCTGAGTCCGTGGGATTGCGGCTTTATTTCCCCCTCGACAGGCTCCCTGGGTTATATACAAACTGCAATCAGGGTGACCTCAGATGTGGCATGTCATCGGGTGTTTCAGTGACTGGGCAGATGTAGAACGTTTGCTTTGTTGAATGTGAAGCATGCTGCTGGGGATGGGGCCAGCAAAATAACAAAACTAGTCAATTACAGAGCTTGACTAATTTATCTGGATTTTTTATGTTTTGGCAGCATTGCTTTACAGGGGTTGAGCTAAGAGATGCAAGTTTAGAGAAGTTTCTTTGTGTTTTTGGATAATTATTATACTTTTTAAATTAAAAAATGTAAATTACAATAAAAAAGGCTAAAATATACTGTATTTGACAAATTAGATCACAAAACTATTTTGCACAAATAAAAAGGCTTAAAAAAAAAAAAAAAAAAAAACAATTTCGAGGGAGACCCAATAACACATACATAAATCAATGCAAAATATATCACACAGTTAATATACAAAAAAATAAAACAGACAAACAGCTATTCTCCCACTGACAGTCTGCAACTATATTAAATAAACAAAAGCATACATTTTTATACAAGCATGAAAAGCCAAACATAGACACCCTAAGAAAAGAAGGAAACATTTGATAATAAATAAATACTAAATTTAAATAAATATCAATTGTAGTAAATAGATAATAGATAATAAATTATAATAATAAATATGTGTGTGTGTGTGTATATATATATATATATATATATATATATATATAGTTTATAAAAAAAATAATAGACAAAAGTTGATATAACCAAAAGGCAATTTTCAACCCAAAATTAAAAACATAAGCACGTTATTTTCAACTGAAATTAGTCCTGAAAAGGAAGAAGGATATAATTTTGAAGACAAAAAACTAATATATTAATACAAATATTTATATTTATTTTCTAATAATAATAATAATAATAATAATAATCATATAGCATTTTATAGTATTCTTAGGTTTAATATTTATAATAAATAAAATAAAATAAATAAATATAAAAACGTATTGTCATTAAAAAATATTAAACTAATAATATAAAAAGTAATAAACGTTAACAATATTTAATATGAAAAGGGAAATACAAATAAAACTGCATTTGAATATTTTTTTTATATTGTATTCAATATGTAATAAAATAGTATACATATTATGTTGATGTTACTGTCATTGCTGCAATTATTATTATCATTTTTTCTACATCGATCAAGCATGTAATATAAAATTGTAATATTAAAAATATTTTTATTTTATTATTTGTTTATAATCTGCATCAGTATCAGTCATTGGAAGCCAATGTCAGTCAGTTTCTCCTTCAAAACACCAGTTTTCTTTTTTTTTTCTTTTGTTTGTGATAGTTACAATGTTTTTGTTGTTTTGAATGTCTACATGTTTGTTGATCATACACTCTTTTGAAAGGCTGTGCAGTGTGCTCTCTTTTTTTTTTAAATTGTACAGCAATCTGTTTACATGTCTTGTTTTTAAGATTCTGTGTCGACATAAAAATAGTGAAAGATTCCTTTTACTTACATCTGTTGACCCGAAACACATGTGCGTTCCTTTTTAAGAAATAGAAATATATAATACCAGACTAAGTTGGTTAATTGTAGCTTTGCACATCCCAACTGAGCAGTGTGTGTGTGAGAGAGAGAAAGATTCACTGACTCATCACTCTGGTGTCCAATCAAGCATGACACACTTTTCCTCTCATTGCCTCGTAAACCCTCATGGACTCACGCAGCCATGAGACACGCTCACCTAAACATTCCCTCCGTGCTGTCCTCCAATTTATTGACCATTTTTCACTTCTTTGTTTTTCATGTCCTCACCCACTCACTCTATTTTTCCCCTCCTTTCATCCAGCATGACCTAGATTTTGAGCTTGGCGATGTTTCGCCAGGTTGTGTTGTTACCATCAACGGATCTGTATTTGAAAATGAGTTTTTGGTGGGGGAAAAAAACTTGGACGTTTTTCCAGCTTTGCAGCTGCCTGTGAATTTAACGGATGGAATGTGTGTATTCGGGCCACCGTCACTCTTGTTTTTCTCTTCTCAGCTCAAAACGCCTCTTTTCTGGCAGTTTGTCCTCCTCATGCCATGGAGAAAACATTGTGATCTTCACCCAACAGTGATGAATCATGGTTTTGCATATCCAGGTGAACACTGTCCACAAAACGGCTGTAAAAACTAACGACACTCTTAAAAATATAGATTCTTTATTGGCATTGATGGTTCCATGAAAAAGGTTTAAACAGCAACGGAACCTTTTCAACTCAAAAAAGTTCTTTAAAGTGGAAAAAAGGGTTCTTTGAATTTAATAAAAAATGTTTGTTTTGGGAACTGTTTACCATTTTTTGTGTGTGTGTGGCCAATAATGGTTCTTCTGTGGCATAAATGCAAGAACCTTAATTTGTGCTGAGTTGGATGTCTGTTCTGATTAGGAAAACCGAAGAAGAAAAAAAAACCCTCAATGTAAATATGTATTTGGTCCATTAGTATCTTCCAAAGTAAGATCTGTGTCCTAGTACACAATCTTTTGAGTGCCAGTGTCTTTGAGCGTGTCGACTGGAGGTGTTTCTTTGTTCTCAAGGTTCCTCCTGTAGCTTCTCTGCTCTCTGCTCGTTCCAGTAGATGGCGTTAAAGAAACAAACTCTCTGAGTAGATGATCTGACCCTCCCAACCCTGTATCCTGTCAGATAAAGGGCTCACGGTCACCAGACGTCTGAAAACACTCCTGAACTTCAGCTTCCTCTGCATCTAGGGACTGTTCTCCAGACGCAATGACCCAACAATCTCTCATCTGATATGAAACGTTAATTGATGGCATGGCAATGATCTTTATGGTTGAATCTCACGAAACCTGTCAGGAACATATCTAGCATCATGTTTCACTTAAGAATTAAAAATGAAAAGTGACATTATTTTAATTAGAATCAAAAACAAATTCTCATTAGTGTAATGCGTTTGTGTGTGTGTGTGTGTGTGTGTGTGTGTATATATAATATATATATAGTGTGTGTGTAAAAATGAATAATAAAATATGAAATTAATATATAAAATATATATAAAATAATAAAAATATATAATTGTATTTTTCTTTTAGAAAATATGTTATTATTATAAGTATAAGTTGGTTTTTATTTATTTTTTGAAAAATGAAATGAAATTTAAATTTAAACAATATTATTTTGTATAGTAAAATGATTTTTATAAATATATGCAGTTTTATTTTCATATAATAAATGCATTAATTTAAACAAAAAATGACAACAGAAAACAAACAACAACAATAATAGTAATTATTATTATTATTATTATTATTATGTTAATGTATTTATTTCTATTTGCTTTTTATTTAAAAAATAATCTCAGTATCAATCATAAGAATACAGTATCAGTGGATTTGACAAGCATGATGGGTTTGTACAGTTCAATAAATTATTATAGTTCTTAATGATCTTAATGATATAATATTAACAATATTATTTCATATCAATAATTTTAATTACAATTTAATTTCTTTATTATTATTATTAACAGTTTAAATAAAAAATAAAAAATTCTGCATCGCATTATGAGGTTTGGAGAAGTACACTTATTGCTCGTAGTTGGCTAAATAAAGTTTTTCAATAAAGCAATTTTTTAGGAGTAATTGAACCAAAACGTCTTGAGAAACTTGTATAAGGGAAACTGTTGCATCCGTTCCACACAGCTCACCTGAGATACACTAGAATGTCTGGAGTCTTGTCGCTGTTGCGGTCCAGCATGTTTGACAGTGTTTTTATGAGGACGCCGTGAAGATAGAGAGCGAGCGACACAGAGGGAAGGTTTTGGAAGCTGCACACGCCTCACAGATGTGAATGCCATTAACCGGGCTGAATTGCTGAGTGCGGTGATTTCAGTCTTCACTTCACCACATGTCTTACAATGCTGAGCCTTGACCAGTTCACACACACTCATAGAGGCATAAAATGTTCCACTGACTGCACAGACACACATATCTGATTGTTGAGAACACACATTTGGCCCTGAAACCTGTTTGAAGAGCTATTTACAATGTAATGACTCGGCCAAACCCGAAGATGTATATGTTAACATAAATTAAAAGAATAGTTCACACAAAAATAAACATTTGCCAAAACTTTACTCGCCATCGAAATGTAGATTAATTTGTTTCTTCATGGGAACAGACTTAGAAAATGTATCATTTCATCACTTGCGCACCAATGGATGCTCTGCAGTGAATGGGCGGCGTCCAAACTGCTGAAAAAAACATTGCAGTGATCCATGAGTAACTCTAGTTCATTAATCAACATCTTCGTCTGTAAGAAACAGATTCATTCAAAGGCATTTTTAACTTTCGAACTAAAATGATCCATAACATTGCTTTCTCCGGTGAACAAGTCGAAATAGTGTCAGGATCAGGAGAGAAATACACACAGAGCGAGCACAAATTTAGAAGCCGAATGGTTTTAAATAAATATGTTTGGTAAATTTAGATGGATTGTTCACTGTTGGAAGTGTTATAATGGATTTTAGACTGACCAGTGACAGTTTTTTTTTTTTTTTTTAGTTAAAGTTTAGTTAAGTTAAAACGCCTTAATGATTAATCTTTTATTTACAAACATGCAGATTTTTGCTTCACTGCAGCGGATCCATTGCTGACCAAGTGATGTATGATACATTTCGAAACAATCTCATACAGTACATATTGATATTGATTGTTAAATGTATATTTCACTTTTTAAATATGTATTTTAAACTGAAAGCAGTGTTGTCGCAGTCAAAGAAAACCTGGAAATATCAGGCAATGTCAAATGAATAAATGGAAATCATCTGTAGGATCAGTATTTTTAATCCCTGGTCCAGGAACCAGCAACGACTGGAAAAGTCATAAAAATCCATTGGACAAAAGGTGATGGCACCCTGTTTAAGATTCTTTTTCCCTTTGGGTCTTTTAAGAGCTCTTTTTTGTTTTTTGCCAGAGCAAGGAGACGTATGACTTCATATCCGTACAAATCACTGGGAAAACAGGAAACAACACATGCTCAGAAACACAGAGACATCTATCCTCTCTCTATTGTTTGTGTTTGTGTTCGCGGCTGGGTTTGACAAGCTCATTGTGTCAAGTCTGTTCTTACCATTAATAATCACTGCAGGCTTCATGGTAATGATGTTTATAATTACATTCATACTGTACATTACAAACATTTTATCATTACCACAGAGAATTGCGTGTCATTGAACTTTTTGTGTTTCATTACAGGCTGGCTTTTCTCATAACTGGGCCCAGGGGGGAAATTTTTTAAAAGAATATTTACATATTTTTGCTGGTTTTTAGAGGGATTAACACAAATCTTAAGAGACAGGTTAAAATGATTATTAATACTTAATTATTATTTCATTATTAAATTTGACTGACAATCGACTAGATCAGTTTCATAAAACATCAGTGATGCTGACGATCCCTAAATGACCCTTATATATCTGACTTTATAGTACACTATATAATATGCTACAGGATTTAACTGACCAAACATTTATCTTTTCCTCACCAGTCAGCTGATTTTGATTGGTCCCAGATCACTGCATGTTTTTGTGGTGTAGTTAATATTTTAACAAACTTGACTGGCCTCATATGTTGTGCCGCTTGCCAGAGCAACGTTTTCAAAGTGCATCAAGGCAATTTGACTGTTTTTCTCTGTTGTGGAGCAAGCAAGAGATCTTAGTGCCAAGAGGCTTCTGGGAAACTCAGACCTTCTATTTATAACCCGAACAATCTGGAGTCATAAAATCGTTCATCAAGAAAGATGTCCTTGCTCTATTTCCCACTAACACTGGGGAAAACAGCTTTCATTTTCTGGTCATGCGGTCGGTGAAATTCAAAGGTCGTTTGCTGTTCAGTTCATCCATGTTGAAACGAGTGCGTAGCTGTTAATTAGTCAGTCGACACTAGACTTTTATTACCTACGTCTTTGTTTGTCTCCGTTCCTCTCTAGAGATCATTCAGCCTCTAAATGATTTTCAAGGGTGATGTTGTGAACATTCAGTGCAAAACTGTTGAGTACTTAGAGATGGTTGCCTACATACTTCAGCATCTTAAGAAGACTAAAATACACTTACAGAATGCAGAATTCCGATCTATTTAGTGTTTCAGTATGCAAACACCTGCAAACATTAGTCAAGCAGAATATTGCATGCATCACTTTTAAAGAATCTGTTGTTCCAAACCTGTTTTGAGATTCTAAAGTTTTTTTTTTGTTGCATAATTTATGTGTTTATTTATTATGTATATACACATAACACAATATATGTTTTGAAAGTATTTGCATGTAAATGCATTTATATATTTATTTAAACATGACATATTTTTCTTGAATATATACATGCATGTGTTTGTATTTATATATACAAAAAATATAGAATTAATTATGAAGGTTTATAACTAGCTTTAAAAAATACATACAAATACAGTGTATATTTAGAAAATATTTTTAAAAAATGCTAAATTGTGAAATGTTGTTATATTATATCTAATATACATTTCAATATGTATTTTAGTTATTCCCGTGATCATGCTGCTAATATCAATAATCATAGCAATTAATCTTTTTGTTTTGTTTTTTTGCTAGGATTCTTTGATGATTGGAAGTTCAAAAAAAGTATTATTATTTCTGCTACATTTCTAATGACATTATTGTGCCTTTGCAAGCTATTTACATAGTCTAACAATATTTGCCTCGTAAAAGTGATGGGTGATTTAAAGGATTGTAGAATATTTCCTTATGGTGTTATTGTTATTGTTAGTTCTGAGGTTATGTGCTCAATAAAATGCTCAGTTAGTCTGTAATGGCTTCTCGATCTCCAGCGGCTCATGTCCGCGTGACCGGACATAGTTGCCTGGTGCTCTTCTGAGTTCTCTTTGTCTGGCTGACTGGGCACCGCTAGACTAATTGCAGGTTATCCTTCTGTCGCTGGCTGAAGACATCAGCAACCAGCTCTTTGATAGCGTTTAATTGGCTTATTAGCAACTCTCTAAGTGCTGCATCGTCAGTCAAAGCCAGACGGCAGTGTCTGAAAGAACATACACAAGTCAACATTTTGCAGAGCGCAGCGTCATCAACTGTGAAGAACACTTGTGAATGAATTCGCTCTTGCCATACGTTTTGGATGTGCACTCAAATTATGAAGGAAATAACTTCACGCTTGCAAAATTATAGTAATTTACGTCGTTTGAGCTCTCAATTTGTCAGTAATGGCCGCTTTGTTGTGAGAGTCTGAGAGAAGCTAAATTTAGCTCTTTTGTTCGGCCTCCGTGGAGAAGTAAGACAGGATCAAGGCTCAGAAAGATGGCGGGGTGGCGTGATCTCTCTGGGTTTCCTGTAATAGCTGGAGGTTTTAATAGGAGAGAGTGCAGCTGGAAGTGTTCGCTCGAGCCAGAATGGCTTTCTAGGAGCTGAGCCAGCTTGCAGGGGGTAGTGTGGACCCTGCTCACTCAGAGCCAGCTCCAGGAACCTGTCTGTTACTGCTTTTCAGTTCTTCACTCCTTCATTGTTTCTCTTCTGAATGGTCTGAACGGTCTAATGCCGGTTCAAGCTGTTTTCTTCCACCTGAAGTCCAGTACAGAGAAACTAGCATCCTGTGACAGTCTTCTGAATTCTTTCTTTCTTTCTTTCTTTCTTTCTTTCTTTCTTTCTTTCTTTCTTTCTTTCTTTCTTTTTTCATCCTCCATTACTTTTATTTTATTTTGTCTATTCTTTCATCATTCGTTCAACCTCTGTCTATCTTATATTTTGTCTGTCTGTCCTTCCTTCAGTTTCATTCTTTTCTTTTCCTTCTCTCCTTTAATCTATCCTTCATTCATCCATCTGTCTGTCCTTTCATCCCTTCCTTGTTTCCATCTGTTCATCCATCCATTCATTCTTTATTTTCCTTCCCTTTTATATGAATACTTTTCTTCCTTAATCCCTCTTGCATCCTTTTCATCCATCCATCCATCCTAATTCATTCTTTTGGCCATTTGGTCTGTCATTTCTTTCTTTTCATCCATCCTTCTATCATCTGTCTGTCTTTCAGTCCATCCATCTGTTTATTTTTCCTTCCTTTCTTCAATTTCTCCTTCTTTCTTTCATCCATTATCTATATTTAGTTTTCCCCAATTCATCCATCTTTCTTTCCTTCTGTGCTTCATTTCTTACTTCTTTCTTTCGCTCTCTGTTCTTTTCTCCTCATTTCGTCCCACACTTCTACACTTGAGGCTCTATCATTAGACTTCCCCTGGTCTCAGATATGAGCGTTGGCTGTATATTTATAAATCCAGACAGAAGTCGGAATCAGATAATTGTGTGTGTGTGTGTGTGTGTGTGTGTGTGTGTGTGTTTTTATCAAATCATTTTTCACGTCTGGTTTTGATGAAGGTTTCATTAAGGACTGACATGTCGGCTGTTTAATGGTGAAGAGTTATAACAGTATCAGCTACCTGTTTACTGATCTTGTTTTCAGATCCTGACAGCACTCACAAGTATTTATACAAAGGCAGCTTCAATCAAGCATCACATCAGTTTGTGACCATGGCTCTATTTAAACAGAAGCTAAGCAGTGTTAATGTTTCTACTTTGAAACTTTAAGCTTCTCGGATATTAATAGGAAATATTTATGCTGAAATGGCTACATTAGGGGGCTGTTTGCTATGGAAAAAACCTACAGTAAATCACATGACTCAAATGGATCATTGCTTAAACTGTTAGCTGTCCATGAATCATCCGAATGAACTGATTCACTATAATGGAGAATACTTTTGAATGTTAACACTTTATTTTGTGCAGAATTAGTTGACATGCAGTTGCAAAAGTTCAGAAAAGTTTCATTTTTATCAAAATAAAAAAAGTGTAACTTTTTAGACTGCATTATAATTGATGTGAAGAGTTAATTTGCATAAACTGTTATGTTTTTTTTTTTTCATTTAACAGCAGCATTTTGTTTGAAATGTCTTTTTTAATATTAGAAATGTCTTTACTGTCACTTTTAATCAAATGAATGCTTCATAGCTTAATAAAATATATAAATATGTAAATATCTTATATTTATATATATATTTTTTTTAATGTTATATTTATTTTTCAATCAGATGTAGTCAGAGCAGTATTGTTTTTTAATCTGATCCAGCGTTGATTCAGAACTCATCTGAGGGATACAGTAAAGTGTGATTCATGTGTTGGTCAGTTTGATTAGTATTAGTTCAGTATTATAATTTTAAACATAAAGCGACATCAAGACGTTCCATCATCTAGGTTTCATTTTATGATAACTAATAATTTATAGTTAATCCCACAATAACCCCAAACTCCTCTCCTCTTCCATCGCATCATCCTGGGAGCGTCATTCCATCCGTCTTTCGGTTTTGAAAAAACGAGGGTTAGCAGAAATCTGAGTCTTCAAAGACAGGCCGTGGAGACGACCAGCTCAGCACAGACTGTCACGGTCGCCCCCCGCTGCTTTGTGGATTAGCCCTTCATTCTGCGATTGTTCACAAATCTTCCCGCTCTTAATCTGCTGCTGTGGTTTCAAACCGTCTGCCCCTGTGAAATCAGGACGCTTCTATGAGTTCATGTTTCCACGGCTCTTTGATAGACACAGATGGTGTATTTAAAGCAGTACAGAATGAGATTAAGATATGAAATATGATTTTATTAGCAGCGTGGAGTTTCAGCCGTGGTTGTTAAATGGTAACCCCTAGACACTTGTAGTGGGATTTGGGTAGTAAATAAGATTAGAGGTCTGTGAGGCGGGGTGAAATGGTTTTTAATTGTTTTTTGGGTTGAGTTGGTAAGTTCGGGACACAAAGCCATGAACTTTGCTCTGATTATACGGGTCCTTTTCAAAAAATTAGCATATTGTGATAAAGTTCATTATTTTTTGTAATGTACTGATAAACATTAGACTTTCA
>JAUYWG010000249.1:531768-562518 GCA_034779775.1 Enteromius afrohamiltoni | reverse complement strand
TATGTTTTTTTTTACAAAAAATATCACTACATAACCAATAGAGGTAAAACATATTACTGCACGTCTTTACCTGGTTTTCTCCCAGCTTCCCGTGTGTCCCGTGATTCTGTGAGAAGCAACTGGAGGCGTCTGGACACTCAAATGGGCTTAAAGCCTATCTGGCTGTCTAAAAAAAAAATCCCCTCTTCTTTTTTTCTAGATTCTGAGATCCCATGAATAATTAATACACGGGGACGAAGGCCATAGGAGATATTTTAATGCAATTAATGTTTAGATAAATAAAAAACTGTCCAGAATATCTTCTTAAAAGTGGGCTGACTACACTGAGTGCTGTTTTTGATTTGCACACATGTTTTACTTTTCATTAAGTTTGTCAATTATGCTTAATCTATAAAATGCATAATAAAAGAATATAAAACATATTTGTAAAACAAATTAACGGGTAAGTCTTGATTTTATCGCAATTGTTCATTAACTCATGTAATATGAGTTAATATTTGAAATGAAGACTGTGTATGGCACGTTCGCAAGTAAGTTTACCGGACTTTAGTCTTGTGTTTGAAATAAAACAGCCAGCGTCGGATACTTTGTGATGAACTTCACGATATAATTAGATCACAGTGAATGATATTTTATGTACAATAATAATGTTTGGCGTCTTTGAGCTTAACTTTTCTCTGCGTATGCATTACTCCTATTGATTGTTTGTGTATTTAGCCTAATAATTAGATTTTAGACTCACTAATTTAATGACAATGAGAACATGCATAAACTCGCAGAGTCTTTCTTTGTCCCAGAGCTATTATAAGCAATAACCATTGCGAATTATTCTGCGAAAAGGTCAAGCGCCTGATCTATTAAAACCCACAAATCATTTCCATTGTTTTAGAAGGAAAACATTAAGTTTTAATCGAAACGTTCTAGGAACAATGCAAGACGTTTGGCAAAGGAAGGACAGGTGCTGTTGTTCGCTGTCAGTCAGGACGCATTAACCAAGAGCAGAAGTCAACTGTCCACGCAACCTGCGTCTAGTGGCGGGTTTCTATAGCAACAGCAGCAGATGCTGGGGTTCAGGTGATGCGATGTGAACTATTCACCCTGCGAGAAAATTGCAGTAATGGATAGGACAACTCTGTGCGTGCGTCTTCTTTGTGGGTTTTGTTTTATTGCTACGAGCCATGTGCGTATTTTCATCAGATCAGTCTTCTTCAGACGCGCTGACCGTAATATCAGTTAAGCTGTGGGCAAACAGAAGCTTTGCCTAAATCTAAGGCAGAGAGGATCATGCAATTGCCATTGCCAAGACTGCATGCATGGAATGTATGCCTGTTCTCTCGGCGTAATTAGTCCATTTTCACTCAGAGCATGTGTTGTGAAATCACTCATAAAATCCACCGCGCATCGGGCACTGCCAGGACACATTTTGTGCCCTGGTCGGGCTTCCCTGCCCAGGCGTGCACACGTGAAAGCCCTGCCACTGAAACATCAAAACAAAAGCAATCTGAGCAGACGTCCCTAAGATGCACCGTCACAGGCCTCCACAGAGCCAATGAGTTTCCAGCGTAACTCCATTCTTACCATCCACCTCGGGCAAATTGCGCTGTACAGATCCCATGGAATATTTATGCTCTGCCTTTTTGATGCATCGTTTTTCTCCCTCGTACATCCAGCATTTTAGAATCAACACTCTTTGCTGGCGCTGATGATTCCTTGAAGAACCTTTAACATCCGCATGCATTCCACAAAAGGTTCTTTAGATTATTAAAAGTTTTCTTCCAAGATTAAAAAAAATGTTCTTAAGATCGTTTAAGTACTGTTCACTTAAAGGTTCTTTGTGAAACAAAAATAGTTGCGAAAACCCTTTTTTTGGGGAGTTTATACAATTAATAATATATTAAAAGAGGTCAAAGGAGATATATATATATATATATCTATATATATAGAGCAAACATTAAGAAAGCACAAATGTTTAAAGTTACATTAACATTAAACATAAGGAAAAATGTGAACCCTAAACATACAGAAAAAGAATCACTCATCAACTTTTATCTTGCCACAGCAGTCAACTTCACATCCAAAATGCATTATACCAAAACGCTTCATACGCATCTCAAATAATCTCATCCTTTCATAAAACTGTCACCCAACAAACACAAACTGTCACTATTAACACGATGGCCTAAAACATGACATACATCATTGCAATATTTGCAATAAATGCTTTTGCAAAACAGCTTTTGTACCGAATTCACTGCATTATATGTTCAAAGTTGTCCCTTTTTGTACAGATGGGAATGAAATGGAAAGACTAATACCTTTGTAGATGTTCAGCTACATCTAAATGTTTTGATAGTGTTTTATTATTTGGGGTTTAAATATATTTCAGTATGGTATTGCTCTTCAAAATGCAGCAGATTGAAGTCTAATATTATGAGAAATAGACCTCGGTGATCGTAGCAAGAATTGTAATATAGCTAAACTGATTTAGACACAGGCCCTCTAAGAGCAGACACAGAGTCTTGGTATTTAGTAAACGTGTGTAATGTGTCTTTTTGGAGAATGTTTGGTCGTTCACCTCCAGCACGCCTGCAGGCGAGACCTCATTATATATAAATGATCAATCTTTAATCTTCTCCATAGAAACTGAATGGCTCTCTCAAAGCCAACATCAAAATTTCATGCAGGTAACTGAGATAAAACCAAAATGGAGGGTGTTTCGTCTCCGTTGTGGCAGAAACGAAGATGGGTGTTAGACAGTGCTAGACTGTGATTTTTAGGAAGAGACTAGTCACTCCTGCCATCAAACACAGCAAAAGCTGCACAAATGGACACGACAAATAGACATTTTAGGATGCATTATGTTCTTCAGCAGCTGCAGTTTGCAATATAAACCCCAATCCGTTTCGTACACAGCTCTTTTTGAGCAAAAATAAGCTTGTATTTGTATCAGAACGATCAAGAGTAATCAGATCCGAGACAAATATTATACAAACAGCTGGAGAATATTTGGGCTTGTGTGTACTGGTATCTGTATACTAATAGGCTGAATTCTTCCACTAGAGGGAGCAGGTGCAGTTGAACTTTTGACATTTGACAGATTTTTGTTTCTCCATTTCTACCACCGGTGGAGTTTTGGTTGTTTGCCGCTGAGCTAACATCACTGAACTCAATAATGAACTGCTTTTAACTGAAAATTGAGTGTTTACTATTGCCCTTTTGCATTATTGAGACACTATTTTCCTATTTAATACTGTACTTTGAAACTGTCTATATTTATAACTGTCAATATAAATAAATCGACTTCAACTCGAGACGAATGAGCCGTGCATTAATAATATGGCAAATAAACCGAATTTGAGAGCAAGTTCACAGAGAAAAACGACAGACACATCTGTTTTCATCAAGTGATGACAGACAGTTGCACATGACCTGAACTTTTACCCCTCGCTACCTCTCCGAGCTGTTTACAGGCCCTGAGGCGCGTGTGTTGACTTCCCACAGACACACACATTGCCATGTCGAAGTCGTTTAGAGTTCATGTGATTCTGGGTGTTTTGGGCACCTCACCTGAGACCGGTGAGTTTCACATTCTGCATAACCGCGCACACACACTGTTGTTTTTTTAAACTATGTATCTTTTGCCCCGTTGCGAATGATGCCTCACACACCGACTGACAGCAAATAATAATCAAAGAACAAGGGAGGGAACGAGACGAAAAGAAATGAAGAGAACAGTGCCACCTAGTGCTCACTGGACTGCAGTTCAACAAACGAGCACAATACAGGTGGTCTTAATTCTTAATCATAAACCTGAATGTTACTTTTTTGTGTGTGTGTGGAATCTTAATAGAGCTCTGCAACAAATAGACACGCAATCATTATAAATGAATCATTATTTCTGTATGTCACGATTTACTTTTTTTACCCTATAAAGCTGTGTCATATTTGATGCACACGTTTCTAAAATCTCTAAATTATCAACAAAACAAAAAACAAGACAAAACACAGCCTGGCATTTGATTGAAAATCAGGTTGTGGTTCATATGCCATTTGTATGTGAAATGGTAATATTTTCTACACAGAATAAACCTTTATGTTGTTTGTTTTTTGTGTCTCATCTTTACACATCTTGAAAATCTGTGCAATCTTTGGTGTGTGTGTGTTGTCTGTAACACATCTTTTCAGACAGACAGACAGGGTCACTGGGACGTGTCACTTTCATTAAACTTGATTTAACATGATTTAACCTTCGATTAACTTATATTTTATGTTGAATGTGGATGTATCGCAATGACTTTTCACTTCTTAATTCTTTTTTTTTTTTTTGTATTTACAAGATATAAAACATGACAAGTGGGCAGATATTATTGATCCAAATGAAGTAGAGAAATAATTCATTAGCTAAAATATGCATATAAAGAATGATGTGAGGTAGAAGTGCAGGAGAAGATTAGGGATGATTGGTCAGATTTTTGTCATGGGTGATTAAAATCAAATATGTGGAGAGAATTTAAATGGAAAACCATCTTAAGATATTTCAAAGCTAGATTCTCTAGACAGATGTTTGAGGGAATGGGGAGTAGAATCTGGAAATCATAATCACATTATTCTTGCCCAAAAAAAAAAAAAAAAAAAAAAAACATTTTGGGAGCCAGTTTAAATATATTTAATGTCATTATTAGGTAGGCCACCTATAAAGAAAAGAAGAATGAATGATTTACTTCAGATACTTCTGGTAGCCACCTTGAAACGGAGATTATATTAGATTATAGACTATATAACAAGAATACTAATAACATAATAAGTATATATTTAAAATTCTTCACCAATGTTGGTGTCTGATTTAATGCTCTGAGGATTTGCTGTAATTTCTTTGATTTTATTTTCTTTTATTTCTTGAAACTCTGTTTACAAAATTTTGAACAAGGCAAAAACAAAACAATAATCGTTTTTCTTTTTCAGATCATTAAACCTTTTAAAATGAACGTTTTTGACGTTTAGATAGTATAAAATATATATTTTGTGTTTAAAATTGCTATTGTTTCTTTAGTATAACCATAAGTAGCAGGGATTCCAGAGGTTCTAGAAATTTCTACAGGATACGGTTTCAGTGTTGAAGCAGAAAGGACTTATAGCCTTGAGCACAATGATGAGAGAGCTGAAACTCGGTCTACCTCTGTAGATGTTCCACTGAGAAGAAAGATCACCTGCAAGAACGGCAGTGTGAAGCATAGGGCCAATACAAAGGAGCCACTTATCTAAGTGTGAACTAAAGTATCTAATGTGTTGTTAAGACAGATCGTTATTAGCTGGGTTTCATCTGATTTCAGCACCGTATCAGCTGATCTACTTTTCATCTCACTTGGTTTTGCCTTCCACTTGTCCATTTAAATGTCTCTTTGCTCAAGGATTTTAAACTGAAAGAATATATACTCAGCATTGTCCGTTCCAAATAATCCTTTCTGATTCTGTTATAACTAATTATAACAATGTATTTTGTACGTCGTTTTTGAACGTCTAATTTCAGTCCCCTGAAGGTGCAGACTGTGACGCCAGATAACGTCTTTTTTTTTTTTCCAACTTCAAACGAACGTCCAGCTTTGACGTCCACAGGACCTCTGGGCAAATGTAGCAGTGGAGGCATTTTCTACATCAAACGTAAACTAATTTTTGACATTTCATACTGCTTATATGCTCACATACATAAGTTACACAGCCACCTTGCGTGGGTCTCTACCACAAGGAAAAGTGGAACAATAAAATCTAAAATGTATATTGTGGCAAAATTGAAACAAGCCACTACACTAAAACAGGAAAGACAAAAGCACAACTGATTCTCCAAAATGATAATCAGTCCTGTTGTGTGTCCTCCACCTCCGATGCTCTAAAGCAGTTATCCTTATAAAGTTTACTGTTGCACCAAATTTCATGACTGCATCTGCACAAGTACAAAAAGACAAATGAATAGAAATATGCAAAGGCAATCTGCAGTCTTACAGAAGTCCCCATATTTGTAAGCAAAACTATGCATCAACTGCCAATACTGGACTAACACAAAACCATCTCACCAAGTTGAAATTGCCATTGTAGACAGTAATCAGTCCAGAGTGACTGTTGTGTGTCCTCCACCTGCACGCTTAAGACTACTTTTGACGACGCAAAATCAGGCAATGGTGTTATAGTCAGACAATGTAAGTCACTTAGTAATAAGTGATTGTCCTTGACATGTTGCAAAAACTCGTAGAAACCTTTGAAGCTCCCCTGAGTGCAAAGACAAACATGCTGATCGGGTCCGGTTAACTTGCTATATATCATATCCCTTTAGTGGCTCACATTATTTATCTTCCGTGCCTTTCTGAATAGAAATTCATAAACAATAATATATTACTCATATAATATTATGTCAGTAAATGCACTTAGCTTGTCTGGGAACTTGCTGTAATAACTCTCCAAACTGTGTAATAGATATCTGGAAATGCACCTATATCATGAACTCCAGTATACACATACTATTATAAGGAATTTAGTAAAAGCATAGGCCTACGAACTAATTTTATATTTATCTTTCATTAAATAACTAACATTTATGGTGTGCTTGATGAGTAGGACAGTTTCTGTAGTCTTTATGCTACTTGTTACCATCTAAAGCACTTTATTAAGTACATTTGAGTCATGATTTGCTATTTTTTTGTAGTTATGTTGTTTCCAAAGTAAAATGGATGTCTATTTTGCATGAACGATTATGAGAATTGGTGCATGTGAAGATCAGTGCTCTTATCTCAGATCTGCATTTACATGTATTTATTTGGCAAATGTATTTTTCCAAAGTAACATACAAATTACAGGAAAAATGTGAGTTAAAGCTATGGTGAAGAAATATCTTATGAAAACTGCTGTAGTGAAATGCTGATAAACCACTTTTTATATGCAAACATAAAAAGTGAGAGAGGCATTATAAAATATGGTTTACATTTAAACCCACACATGTTCCAACAAGCACAATGTCTATGTTTATTGCTTTACATTTTAAAAATAAAGGGCTGTTTTTCCATATTCCAATATGTTCTTCCCTCAATTTAGATGAGTAAATATGATTGATATGTACTTCTCTCGTCTCAGTGCGCGCACTTAATCTTATTTCAGTGAAATAAGCATTTAGCATAGTTCCATTCATTCCTTAGGATCTAAACAGGTATGAATTTAGAAGCCACCAAACTAGGGTGTCCCCAGAATGTGTCTTTGAAGTTCCATCTTCCATCATCGGCTGTTCCCGGTGTTCAAAGACAGTCTTAATAAAGAAAATAAACAAACGAACAAAAGCTGGTCAAAACTCGGCTGGCCACAAAGCAGAGGGAGATCCTTTCTCCTGAGATACAAGTCACTTAGAAAGTGGGGTGTTTCACACAGCAGGTACAATGCAGCCTCGGTCAGGGCCGGTGGCTTCTGCACACAAAAAGTAGAGGGAAAAAACTGACACTCACAAACTTTAGACTTCGACCGGACATGGATGCTGGTTACACAGGGACACCACATAATAATCTGGCAAAGTCGCCAGCACAAACAGGGAGAGAAGAAGGGACGCCAATCTGCACTGAAATGAAGACAGGTGTAAACTCAACCAGCATAAGCGCCGATTACAACAGGTAACAGCTGAGAGGTAGACAAAACACCACATCAAAATAGGAATTCAGGGATTGACCACCTTAATGCAAGAGACATGAAACACAAGGTGTACACACCGCAAGTAATTTGGTAAACGGAGTACCACCGCAGCGGGAGAGAGAACCTTGGTAATAGAGAATTAAATAGGGTAGATTACGAGTGGACAACCAAAATCTCTGGCCGCAAATGTAACAGCACACTTTAGTTTGGTGATGGTTAGCAGAATGACACATCTGTTCTCGAGATTTAAATAGGGACCTGCATACCCTTTTTTCCAGGTAAGGTGGCAACGCCTCATAAACGCCTGCCACCAAGCGTGAACGAAAGGAATGGCTGATTCCTTCTCTTGCATAGAAAATAGAGGAGGTTGATAGCCCAGGCAACCCTGAAATGGGGAGAGCCCCGTAGTGGATGTGGGTGCGGTATTGTAGGCGTACTCAGCCCAAGCGAGCTGGTCCCACCAGGAGGATGGATTATGTGCGGCTAACGTGCAAAGTAGACGCTCAAGAATTTGGTTTGTGCGTCCGGCCTGACCATTAATTTGAGGATGGAAACCTGATGACAAACTAGCCGCAGCACCAATCTGTCAACAGAATTGCCTCCACACTTGAGAAATAAACTGAGGGCCCCGATCAGACACAATGTCAGTAGGCAGACCGTGAATCTTAAAAACCGCATCAAACATGATAACAGCGGTCTCTTTAGCGGAGGGAAGTTTAGCAAAGGGAAGTAAATGAGCTGCTTTCGAAAACCAATCCACTACCGTTGATATTATGGAATCCCCTTTAGAACGAGGTCGAATCGAGAGCGATATGTGACCAAGGAATTAAAGGAATAGGAAGCGAACACAACAAGCCAGCAGGTGGGGCCTGACTAGGTTTGGACTGCGCACAGATATGACACAAATGAATAAAATGACAAATGTCTGTGGTTAACCTAGGCCACCAAAAGCGCTGGCGAATAGAGGCAAGTGTTCCTCGAATGCCGGGGTGCACAGCAAAATTTGAGGAATGGCCCCAGCGTAAGACAGCTTGGCGAACTGCTCTAGGAACAAATAAGCAATTTGGCCTGGTAACGTGGGACAATGCTTCTTTTATCTGACGCTCGATTCAACAGGCCACAGCCCCCACCACACATCCTTTAGGTAGGATGGGATCACATGTGGAGGCATCTCCTGCCAAATCGAACTGGCAAAACAGAGCATCTGGTTTAACATTCTTGTGGCCCAGATGGAACGATGATCATTCCAGATGACAAATGGGAGACCTCAAGCCAATGACGTCACTCGCCTAAAGTGAGACGTATGTCCAAACGTTTACGGTGAAATCAGAAACTGCAAGTATATGTCAACTTATTCTACTAACTATTGATATATATATATATATATATATAAAAGTTTTATACACATTAGTTTTTAGATATATTAGCATATAAAATTGGATGGGAACACAGAAAATTGATACCAATATTTATTTAATGAAGTGTAATCTTTTTATTAAATGGCAGTTTAAACACATCTGAACCACTTACATGATCAAGTAAGAGATTTTATTAAAACGATTATACAAAGTATAAGATATATTTCAGTATTAAAATCATAAAACAAAGTAAAAAAAAACAGATATTAATATATCCCGTAAACACCCAGGAAGGTTAAGATTAAATGTACAGTACCTGACAATCTAAAGATTAATTACATAGAGTATATGAATATTTCTGTAATAAAATATTATTTCAAGAATAATGTTGAATATATATTTTCCCTGAAAACCCCTCAAAGTATATGTAGAATAACTGATACATAACTGGTAAAATAATGTTTGTTGCGTGTATAATCTGCCTTTATGTTACAGATTATTTTCTTTAGTATCCACTTTGATATCAGTGTAAGTGACACCTTTGTATTGGCCCTTGGTTTCGTACTGCAGCACACTGCCGTTCTTACAGGTGATGACCATTGTGCCGATGTAAGGCATGTCGAACGTGGCTCTGCCGATGGTGATATTAACATCCACTTTCTTTTTGGGTGGCACGTCAACAGGGAAGGTCATAGTTTCAGTTTTCTCATCGGTGTGCTTTTGACTATAACTGCTTTCTACTCCAACGCTGACACTGAATCCTGCTGAAACTTCTACAAGGTCTGGAATCCCAGCCTTCACTTCCACACTAAATGTTGTTGTAAAGCTGTTGCTCATGGACCATGAGGATTCTTTGGTCACTTTCTTTGATGTTTCAACTGTTTGCCTTTGAGTAGCGGAGGTGTCATTCTTGTAAGAGATGGATTTGATCTCTTCCACTGCCACCTTTGGTATCAGCTGGTTGAGAGTGGGGTAGCTGACATTGGTGAGAACTACTGACTGAACTGCATTGAGAAACACAAATCCCATGCAGTCAATATCTGCACCAGCTCTTCCTTCAACTCCCAGACAAAATCCAGAGCCGATATCAACTGGATATTCTTGTTTTAAACCCCAGCTTGTCATCTTTGGAAAAAAATCTCCACCCTTGTTGGTCTTGAATTTGATGGCTCCGAGACGTGTTCCTGCTCCGTTCCCCCACAGAGACAGTGAGGTAAAACACTCATCAGGCTTGAAAGTGTATTCTTCATACGGTCCGGATGGATTGCCAAAAGTATCACTTCTGCCATCTGAAAGCCAAACTCTGATAGCCTTCACCTGCCATTCCCCCAGCCAAACCCCAATCTTCTCTAATTTGGCACTGTTCTTCTCACCTGTAAGTGAAAATGGAGAACCTCCTCCACCACCAATTGTGTACACAGTTGTTGGGTAGGACATCTTTAAAGTAGATCTGGAAATTATATCACAGAATATCATTCAAATTAACAACAAATATAAATCAAGTGCATTAATTAATTAGAGAAGACACAGGGTTGTAATTATTGTATAATTATAACCTCCTATAAAAGCATCAAGTTGTTTGATACACAAATAACAATTTAAGTGTCCATTACTAAAAATATACTCACACAGATGACTTTAGTCAGATGAAATTTTTTTCTAAAGATCAGCTCTTCTGGTGAAAGCCAGAAAAATGAGATGGTTTTGAACAGGCTGCTGCTTAAATCGAGCCCCAAAGGAGGCAGGTGATGTGGTTAAAGGTTAAAAAAAAGCTATTTTGGTTATACAACACCCATTTAATTTGTATCTTTTTGCATTTTATAACAGGCAAATATCTGACAGGTAAATAAAATCAAATACCGTGGAAAAAATTTGTTTTTTGGCTCTGAGCTTGTTTTGAGCTCTTATTGCAAAGTCGTATAATTAACCCTGGGAAACATTATTGCAAGCAGGCAGATCAACTTAAAGCAGTTACTCTACTATAAAGTCAATTGTGTATTTAAAATATTTTGTTCCTTTTTTGTTGATTATCACATTTTTAAAGTTTTACTGCTTTTTTGGAAGGCTTCTATAGGTAACAACATTACAAGAATTATACCAGGTTACCCAGGCACATTTCGACCATTAAATAAAATACAGCACAAGACACAATGTTAAAAAAAAACAAAAAACAAGTTAATTAATAATTGGATAAAAAATACGGAAAACAAATTTACAGTAGCGTCACCCACAGTGTTTTATTCACCATACAGCAGGGCTATGATTCTGTGTCTCGCTGAGCAAAACCCTTAGCAACATAACTATCACTAACACAGGATAAAACTGTTCCATGTATTATGTATTTTAGCTAAATTAAATGTCTGTCATTTATTTAATAAAGTATGAGTGAACCCTGCTGGCGCTATCTTTTATCTTTAATTCTTAGATCCAGCCCTTCCCCATCTAATAAACATTTCTTATGGAGATATGTTGTGTGTGCAGCATGTGTCCGTGAAAGCTCGTAGTTTTCCATGTGAGAAGGGAATATTTCTGCATCTATTAGTTTTCTGTTTCAGGTAGGGTTTCCTGTTTTCATCGGGATCTACGTTTTCAACTGGATCTAAGTTAGCTTGCGGTCTGTGTTTGTTAATTGGTTTGTGCCGCCGGCTACAACCACGTAATGTATGTTTGAAAAATCAAACAGAGGTGTGAGTGTTTTTATAGCACTTGAAGATTGTCTATAGAAAATGTCATTTTCATTTCATCTTGCTTATAAGGCAGTGTTTGTAAGCTCAGAGCTGCTTTGTCTACCGCACTTACCGGGGAAAACTCTTGTTCCTTTTCAAGAACTCGAGCTGCGTCGACGAGATGCTATGGGAATGCCCTCAGCGTGACGGCTCTGAATCGTGTGTTGAATCAGCCAATCGTGAGTTAGGACGTCATTGGCGGGTGACGTCACCGGCCAAGAAGCATAAAAGCACATGGAATGCCGGCCGGCAAACGGCCTTTTGTCATTCAGCGAAGCGCTCTATGTGTGTGTGTTAAAAGCCTGTGTCTCTGTCTATAGAACAAACTTTGTCAGGGAAAATGTCCAAGACACAAAGTAAAACTAAACGGAGTGAGAGCAGCTCACAGTACAGTGTGTGTGCACCACTGTGCAAACTTAATATCCTCCCCGAGGATACCCACACTGCATGGGAGAGAGACACGCATAAGCAGCTCTCCAGTACAGATAACTTTAATGAGGAGAGCTGCAGACATTGTGAGAGAATGTTGCTGCATATGCTTCGCTCCCGGAGGTTCATAAGCAATCCCCGCGGCGCTGTCCTGCTCGTGCCGAGGCATTTGTGGGGATCGTCCAAGGCTCAAGAGATGGAGGGCGCTGAGGAGACTATGGTCTCCTCCGCACCCCAGTATGAGGCTTGAAGTCAGTGTCTTGCGCTGCCGTTGATCTAAAAAATAGAACGGCAACAGAGATGAAAAGTAACCCTGCTGTATTAAATGAGAAATCAAATGTTTCTACAGACACTGCCAAAATAAATAAATGCCTTCAAGTTGAAGCCTGCTGTTGTTTATTCTGATTTCCATATCGAGGTGTCGAAATTGTGGCCATTCACTGCTAGTTTTCATCCCTCTGAATGAGTTAATAAGGATGAAAAAAAAAAAAAGCGGTTGTAAGAGGTTGCTATGAGTTGAGTAGACGCTCGTTTGCGAGCTATCTCTCTCTACGCTGTCTTTAAGGCTCCATTCCAGCCCTCCAAGCCACGATCAAGAGTGGTCACTTAGCCCAAGGTCTGGGAGAAGTTGCCATCTTATTTGGCACATCAACTGTCTAGAAATTCTAGCAGAATTTCGAACACTTCTTGACAGACGCAAGAGATCAACACCTACATCAATCACCAAGGAGGCCTGTATTCGCACCCCTTGTACAAACTGGCACACCAGATCCTTGTGTGGGCCTGGGAAAGATCCCACTCAGAGCCATCTAAATTCCTGGGCATCTAAATGTAGGAACAGACAGAGGCTGAGGCCTGGGGAATGGATGCTCCACACCGAGGTGGTGGAGCAGATATGGAGAGTATTTTACAGAGCAGAGGTGGACCCAGAGTTGTGGCAACAGAGTGTGGCCTCTGAGGGGGCACAACTCTTAGCAGCAGGTCTCTCAAACGAGGTTGTGGAGACCATCCTCCAGTCCAGAGCTCCTTCCACGAGGAAACTGTATGCCTTGACGTGGAAACTTTTCAATTCTTGGTGAGGGAACACCAACAAGATCCAGTGAACTGCCCAGTTGGTACAGTGCTGGAATTCTTTCAGAGTAGATTCTCTACTGGGGTCACCCACTCCACCTTGAAGGTTTACGTGGCGGCTATATCTGCCTACCACTCCTCTTTCAGCAGGTTACAGTCCTAAGGTGCCTACGGTTCCACCACAGCCAGTAGTACTACAGGCCTTCAATCCTCCTCCCTTCAGGGAGGCCGGTCAGCAGAAGCTAAGTCCAGTACGCCCACAGAGCTGCCCTATTGAGAAAGTCTGAACAGTTGCTGGTGTGCTTTGGGCCACCCAAAAATGTGTGCCCTGCGAGTAAACAGACTTTAAGCAGATAGATAGTGGATGATATAAATACTTCTTACGAGTCCTCTGGTCTCCCGCCGAGGCTAGGAGTCAGAGCGCACAGGGGTCTCCATGGCCGATATTTGTGACACTGCAGGGTGGTCCACCCCTCACACTTTCGTCCGTTTTATGGATTGGTCTTTCGAGCCACTCCTGGTGCTGCTGTGCTCTGGTAAGTAGGCGCACACACACTAGGCAGGGAACTTGAAAGTCTGGGGGCGTGGGCATCTCCTTCCCATAGCGTCTCGTCGACACAGCTTAAGTTCTTGAAAAAGAACGTCTTTAGGTTATGTATAAAATCCTAGTTCCTTGAAGGAACGAGATGCTGCTTCTCGACTCCACACTTTCAGTATCCCCTGCTGGCGCTCCGCTGCATGACAGGAGCTGTTTGTATGTGGTTTAATGCTTCCTGGCCGGTGACGTCACCCGCAGTGCAGTAATGTGCGCAGTAATGTTTGTTTATGTTGTTGTTGAAACCATAGACATCAGTGATGCACGGGTCAATGTGTGAACAACCCGAACCCGACCAACGTTTTCAACTAACCTGCCCGCAACTCAGACCGCAAACAAAAAAAAAGAAAATATTGTCCCCAACCCGCTTCCTGACTCACATTTTTTTTCAAATGGTGTGCTCACTGACGTAGTGCAGCCCACCTTTGGAAAAGTGTGAAAGCCCTTAGGAGCGAAAACTGTTGTTTTTCTGAATGCTGATATAGCTTTAATAAATGTAATACGTAATAAAGGCTTGATGTATTAATTTATTTTGTTTAATTTTTTTTTTATCAGTTAATAATTAACAGTTTTTTTTAACAGTTAATAATGCTCAACATTCAAAAGGTAGCCTACACATGACAAATCCAGCACTTTGGTCATCATCTTTCATTATTTTGGCAAAGGTCTCCCACACTTTGCTCTTTCTATGTGTATTTGCGGAGCTTCCACTCCCCAGTCTTCAACTTTTCTCTTGCCGTCTCCATCTCTACATGCAGACTAAGCTTGTGCGTCAACTTCGCCCCAGTACGTTAATTTAGCCAATAAAGTGTAGGCCTATGTATTTTATAGAAAAAATGTGTCTAGTACTATATAAATTACAAAGGTTTAATTGGCATCTTTATTTCAAATGACCCGACCGACCGCGACCCGAATATCATTAAAACTATGTTTGGACGACTCGTAACCGCGGGTAACCACTCATTTTGGATCAACCCGTGCATCACTGATAGACATAACGTCACCGCCATGTTGGTCCGGGCAACATTCCTTAACTCTCATATCAAGACAGAAGAAAATGTACCGTACTCGCCGGCAGCTTGGGGATCTAAAGACCTTCGCACATTAATAAAAACAGATCTTGGGGTATTATGTTTCTCTGGTAAGACTGAGCAGTTGTTTATGGTTGTGTTATATTCATTGTGTTGCCAGCCTATTTAGCCACCAGTGTCATACTATTAACTATATTTCTAGTTACAGTAGCTGTAATGTTGTATTTGTTCTAGTTAAAGCTCAGAATGATCCTGATCATATTCAAACTTCTCTCAGCCCCTTACACATTCTGTCTTTGATCTGTGCCAGGGTCATTTTTGTACAATATTAAATTACAATATTAAACACCGCAAAATTTACAAAAAAAACGGCATAATGTACATAACTTAGAAAGGAAAAACACAACTTTTTAGTGAGTGAAGCTGTGATATCATGACAAAATCATTGTAGGTTATTGCTCTTTATGTTTGTGATTTATAAATTTTGATTGATTATTTGATTATTAAATTTTGAAGTTTTTTGCATGGGTGTGTAATTGTCACAGTCAGCTGGAAGTGCCAGCCAAGATCAGGGGATGGCACTTCAGTGCCCAGCGAACTCTCTGTGTTTTATGTCTGTTTTCATTCATGGACTCTCATCAATAAACTCATGTGTCTGCCCACTCGTTTGTTGTCTAGGTACTTCATTGTTTGCTCCACCCCTTGACCTACTTTCACATGTATAAAACCCGGATGTGTTTGTATGTCTCCGCGGTCTTCCTGTCGTGTTTATCTTTCATGTAATCTCTGTTGTTTTGGATTTACTGTTACTGACCTCGCCTGCCTTTGAATATCGTTCCGGTTTTGCCCCTTTGGATATGGTTTACTCCTCACACGATCTACGCTACGGATTTTGACTACGATCCTGCCCCGCCTCTGACACTGATGTTTACCAGTATTGATCTTGACTGTCTGTTTACGCTCTGAAGGGTTATATTAAAAGCCTTTCATTTAAATCCGCATGCCTCTTTGCCCCTGCTACGTGACAGAATGGACCGCCTAAAAGGATTTAGCGGCTATCAACACACACAAGCTCCGGGACTATTCTTCGCCTTGCTGGCAGGATTATACTCTGGTTTCACCATCACACTTGCTCACACTGTTTCAGCGCAGTCGGTGTATAGAGGATTATGTTGAGGATTTCGTAGCGATCAGCCACTGTGTAAGAGTCACCGAGGCTAAAATCAAGGACTACTTTTTATCAGGTCTGGACTTCGAAGCTTTGGACGATTTGCCCGATTTCAATGAGTCGAATTGGGATCTGGCTCAACTCATAGACTTTGTGCTTTCATGCTGTGGGTCACGTTTCACCGTGGGCGAGGTGGAGGAGGACATTCGCGAACTATGGATTTGTGAAGCACCACGCCGCGAGCGTCAAACCGAACTGTCCATGTACAGTTCTCTCCCTGAACCCAGTGCTGAGAGGAACTACTTCAAGCAGAGGCACTTCAGTGTGGCGATACAACGCAATCAACGGAGTTCCTGTGTTTACCAGCAATTCCCTTGGGCGTTTCACAGCAATTTCTGACACGGTTGGCAGTCGTCCTTTTAAGGATGCGGTTCCGGCCGTGTCCTTCTGGTTGCATCTTTCATCCAACGACGGCCACGATTGCTGCCTTCAGTGTCTGGGGCTCCAGCACGCTGAAGACACTTTCAGGGTAGGGACATGTGCTCATTGCGAGTATATGTCCCTGGCTGTACTGCGGTCTCGCCTCTCTCTCCTCCGGGGGAATGCGAGTGAGTCAAGGGCCGCCCCCCCGTGTCGAGTTCACCATTTCTGGGACCTCTTTGTTGTGCTAGCAGGCCTACAGAGGGGTCCCTTTGAGCTGTTGGAATCAGTCGAGCTTAAATACCTGTCTCTTAAGACAGCGCTCCTGACCACACTCACTTCCATCAAGAGGGGCGGGGACCTCCAAGCATTTTCGGTAAGCTAAGAGTGCCTTGTATTCGGGCCGACCTACTCTTGTGTGGTCTTGAGATCACGGCCTGGATACGTGCCAGAGGTTCTCACCACTCCCTTCAGGGACCAGGTGGTGAACCTGCAAGCACTGCCCTCGGAGGCGGCGGATACAGCCTTGGCGTGGCTGTGTCCCGTCAGAGCATTGCACCTGTACGTGGCACCAAATACTTTCGCACGGTATTACAACCTCCGGGTTGTAATAGTCTCTTCTTCCCTGTTGCAAAACAGATAGATTAGACCGCTTGGTGTCCTGCTTGCTGGGCCATTCCCCCTAACAAGGGATGCGATCGCCTTACTCTCCCAATCGTGTCTCCTTTTTGCGAACCCTGGTCGTGCTTCCTCCAAGCACCAACGGCGCTCAGACTGAGGTGGAGCAGTCTGACACTAGGCCCAGTATTAGGTGTTTGCTTTGCCCGAAAGGTCAGCCCCTCTACTGGGATAGGTGGCCGCATGCATGATTCCCCACAGGTAATCTCTTGCGAAGGTGACTCCACGAGAAAGTTTCCCAGATGGTAAACTCATGTCTTCCCTCGGCCCGTATATGTGGACTAGTCTTTCCCCCTGCAGGCGGAACTAGCCCCTTAAACATGTCCGTATGTGACATTACCCTGCGGGTTAGTCCATACTGGCTTACCGCACATTACCTCCGCTTTCCATATGGACTCCAGTATGTTGTCACGACATAACGTCATAGTGACTGACAGACAGGGAACGTCTTGGTTACCTATTGTAACCCCCGTTCCCTGATGGAGGGAACTGAGAAGTTATGTCCCCCTGGCACCTCCTCGAACGCATCGCTGGGGGCCCAGGGACCTAGCTCTCAGCTCCTCAGCAATATCTGAAGAGTGGATGCAGCTGCTGCCCATTTATACCCTCTCTGCGGGTGAGTGGCCTAGCATGCAAATTCCATGCCATTCAGAAGAATTCCGAGCGAATCAGGGCTCCCAAGTAATGACCCCAGTCTATCGTCACGACATAACGTCTCCGTTCCCTCCAGATGTTCTTATCATTACTCACCTTCCTTGTTGTGTCCTCTTCCATAACAATCAGTCACCAAAACAGATCTGGGTCATTTGAAAGGAATGGACTTGGTCTCGCTACAACTAGAGTATTGCCCAGTTCGTAATTTTTCTGCTGCTGAGCTCACCAATGTCTGAATCATTCTCCTGCCGAGATCACTGATGAAAAACATTTTCTTAAAGCGTCCAAATGGGGGATTTTCTTTTATTTTTCAAGGTGAATGTTGGTGAAACATCAATGAAAGTTCACATTTTTAGTCTCTAGACTTTCAGTTTGCCAGTAGTGGTCTTGACTTTGTTTTGTAGGAGACTTGTTTGTCTTAAAGTGAGACAATGTTAAAGATCCATTTGAAAGGGCACACACACACCAAGTGATGGTGACAAACAAGTTTTGGGAGGAGCTCTGATGCAATGATTAGCTACAGCTGTTTCCAATTCCCTAATCAGTCTCAGCCAATTAAATTCATAAGCCTCCCCCTTAAATTGGCCACTTCTTCATCTCATTACGCATCCCTCCTCCACCCCTTCCCCACCATAAGTTTGCGCCTTCCTCCGGGGGGGGCGAGTGGGATTCGAGCCGGACGTTAAACTCAGCCATGGTTAGGGTTCTACCCCCTAGGGTTCCATCTTCTAGGGCTCTGCGATCTCTGGCGTCCCAGCTCGCTCCCTGGACAACACACCAAATATGCCTGATTGTTATCATAAGGAAGTGCAAACTCGTGAAACATTTATTTATCTATTTAGATTTTGATAAAATTATTGTCATATGCAGGTAAGGAATGTATATGCAGGAAGAAGTAGGGTGAAGTAGCCCTTACAATTAAAACTATGATTTGTGAGAACTCCGCAAAGAAAAATGTGTTAAAGTTGTATTTGTTTCCCAATAAAAATTATATTTTCACATTTAATGAGTACTGTGGTGAGGCAGCCGCCTCCCTGGCTAATCATCGCCCTCCCCGCCTCTTCTTCGCCGTCGTCCGCCAGGCTCCCGTCAGGAGTGGGTGAGAGGAGGGGCGCAGGACTGGATAGGTCTGGCGGCGTGTGACCGCCATTAAAGGATCAAGCGCGCCTTTCCTTGAGAGACCGGTCTCTTCCCCTTTGTGCATGCACGCAGGTGTCCTCGTGGGTCCAGGAAGGGATTGAAGGGAGTTCGCTACGCCGTTGGATGAGAACTGCACCCGTTAAACGGTGACGACGCATCAAAGGTGAACGCACAGAGACGCACCCACCTCTGCACGGGCTGTTGAGTCCCTCTCTGGAACGCGGAGGAGCCGCGAAGTATGATGCCCCTGGAGAAGCCGCCGACTCTCGCGCCCTGAAAAAAAGAAATATTACAAATTTATTTAAATCTGAACACTTAGGACCATGTGACATTTCAGGTTTTTTTTTTAATAAATGGACAAAAATTTCAACAATTCTGTGTTTTTCTGCCAATGTGGGGTGCTGTGTGTACATTAACAAGAAAAAAAAAGAACTTAAAGGATTTTAGCAAATGGCTGCAATATAACAAAGAGTGTAAAATTTAAGGGGGTCTATATATATATATATATATACACTCAAAAGACGAGAATCATCTATCAAGAAGAGACCAGTTTTTATTAAAACGACTGTAATTACTTTATCTGTTCATATCGTTATGACATTCTGAAGAAATTTGGTTTCCAAAGTAAAATGGATGTCTATTTTGCATAAATGATGGGAATTAGTGCCTATGAAGATCAGTTTTCTTATCCCAGGCTGTGCATTTACATTTACTCATTTGGTAAATCTATTTTTTCAAAGTAACATACAAATTATAGGAAAAATATGAGTCAGAGCTATGGTGATGAAATATCTTTTGAAAATGGCTGTAGTCAAATGCTGAAAAAAAAAAAAAAAAAACACTTTTTATATGCAAACATAAAAAGTCAGAGGGGGATTATGAAATATGGTTTACATTTAAACCCACACATGTTCCAAACAAGCCAAATAAGCATTAAACAATGTTTAATGATTTACATTTTAGTAAATAGACACTTTAGTTTGTAATATTTGTATTCAATGGTCATTATCATCCAGAACTGACCACAGATATCGAAGGCGAAAACACCACAACCCGGACTGCGTGACGCGTAGAAGGCCCAAATGCTGACAGGCTGCAAAGGACAGTGTGTCAGACAAAAGGAGATCCCAACGCAACCTTCCCAACATCCTGAGGGCCAGGTAGGGGGCCCTCCAAGTATGTAAAAAACAGAGGTTGGGGGGCGGAGCACACAGATTTTTAGGCCTGTGCAGAATAAGGGGAACATTGTGGGAAAAAAGGTTGACCAAAAAGGCCAGGCCCGAGGAGGGTGAAGAAAGCCCTCCATCGGGCACAGTTTAGACTACTCTGCTTAGCTTGAACTGTGGGGCAACGGAGGAGCCAGATGTAACCTGTTGGAAACACTGGAAAATGGCGCTCTGGGGAACACCAATCAAGAGCGAGGCGTGGCACCATGCCCATCTCTGGACTCTGCCGTGCAACCAATGCTGAAGCGGTCTCATATGAAGCAAGATTGTGACTGTTCGTTCGTAAGATGAAGAAGTTGTCATATTGACAGAGTGCAGCTCCATCTCAAGAAAAGAGATCCTCTGCACAGGGGAGAGTTTGCTCATCACACTGGGGCAAGATGGGTCTGATGGCCTCCGTCTGCTTCTGGACTGCCGAGAACTGCTGGGCAAAGTTTTTGACAAAAAAGTTCTTGGCCGGCTTTGGGAGACGGGTGCATCAAAAAAAGCGTACTTTGTCGGCATCACCAATCTGTGTCAGGTTCAGTCAGAGATGGCGCTCCTGGACCACCATGGTGGACATCAACTGACCAAGGGATCGCGCCATGACCTTCATCGCCTGGAGAGCAAAGTCGGTCACAGTGCGCAGTTCCTGCATCAACCTTTGGTATGCTCCTTTGGCAAATTATTATGCTATGAAGAAATGAGAAAACGTGGGAGGGGTGAGGCCACAGGAACAAATCTTGAAGTCAGCAAATTCAAAACAAACCAGGGCGGATCCCATGGATGTTGGCTATTGTTGGACATTGTTTTAGAGTTGTAGGAAGATATGCTGAAGATACTAAAGATTCATGTTTCTCAATGTAGATCAATCAACAATTCTCACCAATGTCATCTACCCCACTATTAAACAAATAAAACCACACGTGACAGTCAAAGGGCTCAAATCATCAGCTACACAAATGAAACCTCCACAACAGCAAACAATCACAACGTCAAAGAAAATGATATGATAAAATGATAATGAAAATATTAATGGTCAATGAGTAAGCTTAACAAAACTTTGGTGGGAAAAAAAATGATATGATTGCAGAAGTTGTAGAACTTTATAAGAGATTCAGTTTCAGGACTGGTTCACAAAACACTAGTCTGGAGGAGACATATGAGAGAACCGAAACTCTGTTCAACCACTGTGGAAATCCCACCAGTAAAAAAGGTGGATGTTTACATCAGCTTTTGCAGAGTCGTGTTTGATCTGCCTTATGCGTCATTCAACACCCTCAAATGGCATTCTACAATCTGAATAAAATGACAAATATATCTTTGGACAAACAGAGAGTTGTATAAACTGAGTTCATGTTGCTATTCCATAACGCGGCATGTGTTTCTGTACAAGTTTGTTGTGATTGGAACAACTTGTTTCTCAGCTGTTTAGATGTAACTATTTGAAAAGTTGTTGATTGTGTTATGTCTAGTGATTTAAAAAACGCTCAGATTTTATAAATCATGTAATTCTACCTTCAAGTTTTTCTTTCTGTGTAATCAAAATGTGTTCTGTAGCAAACCTTGCCAAACCTTTTTGTCAGCGGGTCTGTAAAGCAGGTTCCTCATTCCTTGTCCATGGGTTTAGCTTCAACCACGCTCCAAACACATGTGACATGTGAAGAAGCACTGCTCTGTGCCAGACAGCTCATTTTGAGGTAAGAAAGTAACCTTTTTACCTTTTGTGTGTGCGTGTTAGCAATGCCTGCTTTGCAAATTCAACTTATCAAAGTAAAATTTTTATTGTGAGATTATTTTAATGTTTTTCAGGCCAAGTTGTGATGTTAATGTTTTGGTTATTACATTTAATGTGAGCTAGTTCATGACTACAAGACTCTGGGTTCATTGTAATATAAATAAAAACCTGTTATAAACTATAAGCAACTATACTATAACTATACTATAAGAAAATGTTTAGTTGTATTTACATGTTTGCTTTGAATTTCAGCATGCCAGAGTTTTAGGTTTTATAATGGCAAATTATATGACCGACAGTAACAAACATGGTTATGCATGTATGCGTGTGATTCACTTTCATCATTAATGTTACATCTAACCCCTAGGTATTTTATAGGTATGACCAATTTAATCAAAGTATATTTTAGTGACAACCACTTAAGATTTAATTCACATCATGTAAAATGCCTTTAAACTTATAGGAGGTTAAAAGGACGTGTAAATGAAACGTTTGTTTCATTCACACATCCTTACAAAAGAAAAAAATATGTTTGATTTGGATCTCTGATGTTCTGATATTAAATATGTTGATATAATTTTCAGATTTCTTTGAAGATGTCCTACCCAACAACTCTGCTTGAAATTGGTGGTGGAGGAGGTTCTCCATTTTCATTTACTGGGGAGAAGAATGGTGCCAATTTAGAGAAGATTGGGGTGTGGCTGGGGGAATGGCAGGTGAAGGCTGTCAGAGTTTGGCTTTCAGATGGCAGAAGTGATACTTTTGGCAATCCATCCGGACCGTATCAAGAATACACTTTCAAGCCTGATGAGTGTTTTACCTCACTGTCTCTGTGGGGGAACGGAGCAGGAACACGTCTCGGAGCCATCAAATTCAAGACCAACAAGGGTGGAGATTTTTTTCCAAAGATGACAAGCTGGGGTTTAAAACAAGAATATCCAGTTGATATCGGCTCTGGATTTTGTCTGGGAGTTGAAGGAAGAGCTGGTGCAGATATTGACTGCATGGGATTCATGTTTCTCAATGCAGTTCAGTCAGTAGTTCTCGCCAATGTCAGCTACCCCACTCTCCCTCAGCTGATACCAAAGGTGGCAGTGGAAGAGATTAAATCCATCACTTACAAGAATGACACCTCCGCTGAGCAAGAAGAAACAGTTGAAACTTCTAAGAAAGTTACCAAAACAACTTCATGGTCAATAAGTAACAGCTTTACAGCAACACTTAGTGTGAAAGTGAAGGCAGGGATTCCAGAGGTTATAGAATTTTCTACAGGATTCAAGTTCAGCCTTGGAAGAGAAAGTACTTACAGTCTGGAGCAGACAGAAGAGATTACTGAATCTGTGTCTGAAGCTGTACATGTGCCACCTAAAAAGAAGGTGCATGTTGACATCATCATCGGCAGAGCCATGGTTGACATGCCTTACACCGGAACAGTGAAGATCACCTGCAAGAACGGCAGTGTGCTGCAGTACGAAACCAAGGGCCAATACAAAGGCGTCACTTACACTGATATCAAAGTGGATACTAAAGAATCTGATCTGTAATGTTAAGTCAGATTATAGACGATTTCAACGCCAACAACATAAACAAACATTACTGCACGTACGTGGTGACCCTAACTTAACTTCCAGTAGACATCCAAATAGAATCAATAACAACAACTAAAACCTAGGGTAGATAACAACAACCAAAATATGTTTGCTGCGCAAATCAGATGTATTTATTAAAAATGTTAACTCCTTCACCGCCAGCAGGTGCTTTAAGTACAAGAGACGAAAGGTTTCCCCGGTAACGGCTGTAGACAAAGCCGCTCTGAGCTTACAAAAGCTGTTTAGTGTGAAAGATGAAATGAATATGACATTTTCCTTCAGAAATACAGTGATAAAAAAACTATTCATATTACTTGTGTAATTACATTATAACAAGTCACAATAAATCTCCATATTATTAGATGTACCTCATTAGATGTACTGTAGTATCCGGAAGTGATCCGGCGTTTGCGTATCCTACACCAAAGCACGAGCCCGAGACGGTTTGGACACGAGCCACTTTGGATTTGTCTGTGCATGTTTTTTTTTTTAACTTGGAAAGATTTGGTGCCCATCCACTTCCATTAAATGACTACCAGACTGCCAAAGTTAAAGTTAAAAATCTTTGTTTGTGTTCTGCTGAGGAAACAAAGTCACCTACATCTTGGATGCCCTGGGGTTAAGCAAATAAACATAAAATTTTCATTTTTGGGTGAACTATCCCTTTAAGTTGTTGTAAGAGCTCACATATTTCACTGTTTAAGGTATTATTTGATCTGTCGCTGTGCGGTTCCCAAATATTGATGTAAAAAAAAAAAAAAAAAAAAAAAAAAGTTAAAAAATTTAAAATCGAATTGACGTCAAAAACATTTTCTTAATCTGAAATTTCTTTCTAAGTATGTGCGATTCTTGCTGGTGCAGATGAACAAGGAAAGGCAGCTTGACACCTTTAAAGGTTATATATATTTTAGAAAATCTATATATTTATATATACATGAGCTTCTCTTGTACTGGTGTCAGTAAAAGTACAAATTACTCTTCTCAAAATGTACTCGGAGTACTATAAAAAAAAAAAAAAATAAAAAAAAAAAAATAAAAAAAGGTTTTCATGTGTAAAGCTCTAAAAAACTTACTTACTAATGTTTTAGAGCATGGTTGGATAGTAGTGGTTAAAAATATCTATGCGTTACATCTGACATCACCCCTCACCACTTCTGGGTCCTAACGCTCTGCCGGACACTCTAAGAAAACACCAAACTCTGCTAATATATACATCCACAATGCCATATAATACTGAAAAATCATAATCTTTATACTGAAATACCAGATGACCAGACAGCGATTCAAAGAACGTTTTCATATAATATATAATATTTTCTATAACATATTTATATAATAACTGAACTGAATTTACAACAAAGAAAATACAGTAATAAAATCATAAAACAAATGTCCTTAATTTAGTTGAGGTATTAAAAACATGATAACAGCCGTGATTTAAGAGTCGATTATATTGTTTTAGATAAATGAAATATCAGACGGCTTTGACCTAATGTCTGTGCAATGTAGTGATGCAGTTAGACAGATTAGGATATTTATATGTACAAATTATACAAATATCCCATTCCAAAACATTTCTAGCATACTTGCATTGTAAAAAAATTAAAGTTTGATTGAAAGACTTTCTGGTGCATTTCACTTGCAGCCAGTACAATTTCCAGCAGTCTTTCCATCAGGCAGGAGTTGATCTATTTGGTTGATACATTTATTACAAAGTATAATATTAGATTAAAGAGAAACTATTTCTATTTTAAAAGCACAGAGATATGGCGACTGCACACAGTCTGAGCACGCACGATCAATACAGGAGTGAGAGGACAGTTTATTTGTGTGTGTTAGCCTTATTTGAGACTTCACAGACCGTTTTCTGCCATTACAGGACTGTATTCTCATGTTACAATAAAGAGATGTATACTGAATAAATGCAATCCCGTGTGGACATTCAGACTGTGTGGCTGGAGGTGGATGCGATGAGATAGCGAGACGCATTGCGTGTATATTCACCGCAATGAAGTGCTCGTTGACAAAAGATAAGAATACAGGGTACAAATTAATTTTGTTTGGAAATATAAGTGACCTGAAACATTTGAGTAGTATCCCAGAAAGCCTGGCCAATTGTTTCGCTAGATAAGGCACTTGTTCCTAAGACACTAATGCACACTCATAAGGTGGCAAAAGCAGAAGGGGCTTTACTGTTTTGAGTAAGAGTTTAACTGCAGACAGCACTCATACTGACCAGTCACTCGCACAGTAGTTGATTTAGCATGGATGAAAACTGCTAAAAGTGTCCACAGACAAGCAGTAGTGATTACGAAATTCTTCGTAACATACATGCCTTCACACTTCCCTTTTCTAAGACTGGTAACATTTGGTAAAACTACTTCTCTTGCCCAGTCTGTGAAGTAACTCTACTTATAATTTTTAAAGTGATGTGTGTGAAGGGTCATTTATTTGAATGAAGATCCAGCATTAAAATAAATCAACCTTCCCTTCAGTCTGAAATCTGATGCTCATCAGTATATAAACTATAAGAGCATGCATGCCTAATGACAATTTATGGTAACACTTTACAATAAGGTGTCATTTGTTAACATTAGTTGATGCATTAACTAATACAGTATGAACAAACTATTTGTATGGTATTTATTCATCTTTGTTGATGTTCATAAAATAATATAGAAATAGTTCATGAAAATTCAATCAGTCATTGTTAGCTTATGTTAGTTCACAGTGCATTAACTAATGTTAACTAACACAAGTTTTCTGATTTTAATGATGCATTAGTAAATTATGAAAGTAACATTGACTTGACTGAGATTAATAAATGCTGTAGAAGTATTGTTCATTCTTAGCTTATCTTAACTAATGCTGTTAACTAATGTTAACTTTTGGGGGATCAGTGCCTTGCCACGACTGAGGTGAGACCCTTGAGCAAGGCACCGATCCCCCAAAAGTTGCAGCATTGGCTGAGCACTGCTTCACGGTGAGTCTGTGCACTTGGACTGTCACCATAAACTTGCCACAAGTCCCTTCACCTAAAGAAGTTATTGGGGTTTTTCACACTGTTTAACCCCACATTATCAGCATTTCAAATACCACTTTTAACCCCGTGTAAAGATACATTTCATACCTGTCATTTGAAAGCGGTGCTGGCAGTGGTGGACTCCAAGCCCCAGTGCCCCTCTGCGAAGGAAGGGGAGATGGGAGGAGAAGGGGCGCACAAAAGATGAGATGCGGAAGGGAAGGAAATGGGTATATTTATAGTGGGTATGGTAGATCTGATTGGATGGATGAATGAGGAGATTGATTAGATAATGCGGGGCCAGCTGTGATTGATTCATAAATGCTCCTCCCAAAATTAGTTTTGCAACATAACTTTATAATAGATAAGATTTGCATAGCTAAAACACCTTTAAAAATAAATGAGGGGAAACATTTTTTTTGATGCTTGGTGTGATTTTGTTTTTTTATGCTTAAAATGAACACATGCGTTTCCTGTACGATCATTTATATATTGCTGATTTTAATTTGCTCTCTTCCTCTCACACACTTCTTTACAGGAAGTGTTGATCTTATAGCACAGTGTTTAACTTTGCACATTAATAGATCAGTATGGAGCTCCGTTTACTTCCTCTAATGCTCTGTGAGTATTATTTTCTAATCTATGTATAATTTTCCTTTTTTTTGTGTTGTGATGGAGTGGATCAGTAAATCACTGAGCTTTGATCAGTTTATAATTAATGTTGCTAATAATCTGTGGCAGAATATCAAATCCATCAGTTTCTGATGTGTGTGTGTGTGAGACAGTCAAACAAACTCTGATGTGCAGATGAAGGAGATCAGTGTATTTATCAGTCATGCAGTTTTAGGTTTCATGCTGCACGAACCCAGATTGAACAAAACAAAAGCAAATGCGCGAATTGATCCAAGTGCTGTCTTCAGTAGAAACTTAGTGTTTCTAAAAAAGAATAAGTGAAGCTAGAATAAAAATGTTTTTTTGTTTACAAGCAGAACATCAAAAGAAAGAAAGGGGTATGTTCAAATATTCATATAAAAATATGTATACAAATGAATACCTAAATTTGGACATACATAAAGTATGGAGTAAAGTTCACTTAAAGAAAACTTACAAGTACTTGCAACTTGTGTACTGAGACCATTTCAAAGTGTACTAAAAATGTTATAAAAAAAGTATTTAATTAGTAAACTTTATCAGTATACCCATAAGTTCACTTTTGTGTGCTACTGTAGCTATGTGCTCAAAGTTTACTAGATTATACTTTTATACAGCAAAAAGTGGGCCAATATAGTAACAACGACTCAGGTATACTGAAAATAAACATGACATGTACTTTTTTATTTTGTCTACAGGTCATAGGTTTATATTTACAACATGTTTTTGTAACATTGAGCAATGTCAATCATGCCAATCATAGAAATATCTGTTTTTTTCATGAATGCAATGGCCGGTCAAAGGTGGTCACAATCAGATGAGTTTTAAGGAAGAAATGAGTGACTGCAGAAGGATTTAGCATTAAAATGAATGTGAAAATTTAGAGAATATTCATAGTCATATGGCATTTTTAAGGAGTATAATTTATAAATCAAAAACATTTTTTTCTCTTTTTGTTTTTTAGTTTTGATTTCCAACATCTCCACTGGATGGAATCAAGGTGATTCATATTTTTGCTTACATCTTATTTTATTGTAAAACTGAGTGGTTTTTTTGTCATTCTACCTTAGTGTTCAAGTTAGGTGACATTATTCTCCTCGCCTGTCAGCCATCGAACATCACAAGGAAACGTAAAAGTGTAAGAGTACTAATAAATTAGTTCAGATGAGTATTTCTGCTTTCTGCAGCAGTATTAAGGAACTTTATACCGTAGTTCATGTAAGTTTATATTATGCAATTGTTATGTATATGTGTAACATTTAATCTTTAGACAAATAAATGCTCTATTTTCTGTTTTGGAAATATGCCAATAAACACTGCTAATAGGAGTTAGAAGGGAAAAGGGGAAAATAACAAAACTTGGACAGCAGACCACAAATGTGAAATATCTGTTGTCTTTTTCCTTTTAATACAGCAGAATACAAGAAAATAATAATCACACCAGAGCTCTTATGACAGATATTCTTGTGACTAAAACACCAAGCATTACTTAATATTTTACTGTTGGAAAAAATAGAGCACGTCCAAAAATGTACAGCTCATACAGGCAGACTGACGCAATATTATTATTTGTAGAACAAATGCAATATTTGAAGGGATCGTGGAAGTTCCCCAAACTGAAGTGTTTCTTGAAAATTTGTAACGATTTGCGGGAGTCATGTGGATTCATTTGCAAACAGTATTTATTAGACGTAGTCAAACAGGCAGAGGTCGGTACACAGGTAATCAGTAATATCAGAGGACAGGCTAACTCAGAGTCAAGGGACAGGCAAAAGATCAGGGCAGGTGGCAAAAGGCAGAAATCAAAAAATCCCGTAGCGAGGGTTGGTCCGGCGCCGAGGTCTACCTCGGGGTCTGGGGGCTGGCTTCTCGGGGTGATCGCGATGAAAACCCTCAGTAAGGGTTGGATCGAGGATGTCCTGGGCGTTGACCCATGATCTTTCCTCCGGGCCAAAGCCTTCCCAGTCAATCAGGTACTGCAATTGGTGACCCCGACGGCGGGAGGGACGAAGACCTTGTCCTGAGGGCATTCAGGGGGTGCTGGGTCTGTGGCCTGAGCCTCTGTGATGTTCTGCATAACATCCCACTGTACCAGGGCTAGAACGAGTGTCTGGGAAATGATGTTCTCCTGCTCCGTGACCTGTGGGAGCAGATCAAACTGACGTGAGAGGGCATCTGCCTTGCCATTCTTGGATCCAGGACGGTAGGTAATGGTAAACTGGAAAAGAAGAAAAAGCGACCCCCGGGCCTGTCGGGCATTCAGACGCTTGACTGAGCGAAGATATTCTAGGTTCCGGTGGTCCGTGTAGATCAGAAAGGGTTCCTGTGCTCCCTCCAACCAGTGATGCCATTCCTCCAGAGCTGACTTCATGGCCAGTAGCTCACGGTCCCCCACATCGTAGTTGCGTTCAGCAGATGTTAACTTGCGCGAGTAGTAAGCGTAGGGGTAGAGCTTCACAGGTGTGCCCTGACGTTGCTAGAGCACGGCTCCCACTCCTGTGTTCGAGGCGTCTACTTCCACTATGAACTGGCGTGTAGGGTCTGGGTGATTTAAGATGGGGGCCGTTGTGAACTTCAGTTTGAGCTGGTTGAAGGCCGCCTCGGTCTCGGGGCTACAAGGTAGCTGCTTGTAGGCTTTTTGGGTCATGGCGGTCAATAGAGCGGCAATGAGGCTGAAGTTCCGGATGAATCTCCTGTAGAAGTTTGCAAATCCTAAGAACCTCTGTAGTTCTTTGAGGCTCTGGGGCTTGGGCCAGTTCACTATGGCTGAGACCTTTGATTCGTCCATGGCTACTCAATTGGCACTAATTATGTACCCCAAGAACGAGATGCGGGTCTGGTGGAACTCGCACTTGCTGAGCTTTGCATAGAGTTGATTCTGAATTAACCTTTGTAGCACTGTGCGAACATGGTTGACATGGGAGGTGAGGTCCATTGAGTAAATCAGAATATCGTCTGTGTAGACGATCACAAACCGGTCGAAGAGGTCTCGGAAGATTTCGTTTACCAAGTTCTGAAACACCGAGGGACTGTTGGAGAGTCCAAATGGCATAACCAGATATTCGTAGTGACCTGTGGTAGTCGAGAAGGCCGTCTTCCACTCGTCGTCCTCCCGGATGCGCACTAGATTATAGGCACTGCGCAGGTCCAGTTTGGTGAACATGGGGGCTGAGCGCAGCTGCTCCAGTGCTGAGGGTACTAGTGGTAGTGGATATCGGTATTTAACGGTAATGTCGTTCAGAGCCCGGTAGTCTATGCATGGCCGCAGACCCCCATCCTTCTTCTGGACAAAGAAGAACCCAGCTGATGCTGGGGAACGAGAAGGACAAATGAATCCCTTGGCCAGTTCCTCCTGGATGTATTGGTTCATGCACTTCGTCTCTGGTTGAGAGAGAGGGAAAATCCTGCCCCGCGGAGGTGTGGAGCCCGGCAGCAGGTCAATAGAGCAGTCTGTGGGGCGGTGTGGTGGCAACTGAGTGGCCCTCTCCTTACTGAAAGTGTAAGGTAGCGAGCTTTCTTGGCTCGCATTTCATGTTTCGCTTCTGGGGTTTCTCATTTTGGTTTTAATCTTACTTTTACTTTTGGGTTTTTACCTCGTTTTAATCTGACTCCA
>JAUYWG010000249.1:458615-515447 GCA_034779775.1 Enteromius afrohamiltoni | reverse complement strand
ACAATTAATTAATTAATTCATTATAGCTTCCAACTATTATGAACAGTTTGTGGTTCTTAATTTTTTTATTTATTCATTTATTAGTATTTTATTATTTATGTTATTTTTGTTTTATAATATGTTCTATAGGATGTGCTTGTATGACATTAATACAAAAATGTCAGATTTTATTTAAAAATATATTTACACATTTATTTACAATATAATTTATATAATTGATTGGTTAGAGTGAATGCTCACTTTGTTTATTCTCTAAGGTAATATTAATAATGGTAATAATAATCCTGTAACATTATTGAAAAAGGAAACACTTTAGTCCTCAATTTAAGCAAAATTGGCTGAAATGTAATTCATAAAAAAACATTGTTCTCTCATGATTATGCATATAAGGTGTAAAATAATGGGGGTCAGTAGATGGATTTGTGATTTCTCTCTGCAGCAGGAGATTTTGTACCAGTATCCTGCGTCTGAAGCTGCAGTTCAGCTGAAAGCAGTGAGAGGTATTTTCTTGACGCTCTGTGACATGCTGGAGAACGTCACGGGAGGACAGATAGTCAGGTGAGGGGCTTTATCGATAATTATCTCTTATGTTCCTCAAAGGCTGCATTTAATTGATGAAAAATGCAGTAAAAACTAAAATATTCATAAAAAAATATATAATTTAAAATAACTATTTTTCTATTTGAATATAATATATCTGAATCTTATCTATGTGTGTCTGTAGTTCATGACTGTGTGTCTCTGAATCTCTTGTCTCTGTGTCTCTGAATCTCTTGTCTCTGGCTCTTATGTTTTGTCTGTGTCTCTGAATCTCTTGTCTCTGTGTCTCTGAATCTTATGTCTTGTGTGTCTCTGAATCTCTTGTCTCTGTGTTTTCAGAATCTTATGTCTCTGTCTCTGAATCTAATCTCTCTGTGTCTCTGAATCTCTTGTCTCTGGCTCTTATGTTTTGTCTGTGTCTCTGAATCTCATGTCTCTGTGTCTCTGAATCTCATGTCTCTGTGTCTCTGTGTCTCTGAATCTCTTGTCTCTGTGTCTCTGTAGCTCATCTCTGTGGCTCCGGCAGCAGCTTGTTCATGTGGGCTACTGGAAGGAAGGATCCAATCTGCTGGTGATGGCTGTACCTGCCAGCAGGTCATTCTCATCTTTATAATCATACAGCTTGCCAACAGCCCACTGTGATCTAGATAATACCTATAATAACTGTCATTATAATCAGCTCAGCTCCTAAAACTAAACAATAATCTCTCTAATCATTCCGTCCGTATACAACTATCTGTAATCTAGATAATAACGCCAGTGATTGTAATTGGTATTGATCTTTATAATCAGCTCGCCTGATGACACATGATCTCGGACATCATCTTCCCAATAATAATCAAAAATCTCAATAACCATATCCATAATCCCAGATGTTCATCTTGTTCGTGATTATCACTCCAAAAATGAAGAATGACATGTTTACACTGCTTGGTTTAGATTTTTAAAAGATATTTCTATGTTTAAAATTTATGATCATTGTGTTCATTTTACATTTTAAACAATTATGCCAACAACAATATTTAATAATATTAGTATTACTTTTTTTTCTAAATAATTTTAATGAATTCAGTTTGTTCGTTTTATTGTATTTCTATTTCTTTATTTTTTCACCCTTTATTTTATTTCTAGTTTTAGTGTTGTTTTTGTTTAATATATAGGACTATGCCATGTACAGTAAAAAAAAAAAAAATATATATATATATATATACGTATGTATATTGTTTTTTGTGTGAGTGTGTGTACATAATTAATATAATATTAAATTATGAATATAAAAGCATCATAAATGTTGTTTTGGATGTTTCTATTTTTAAATGCCATGGCTTTGAGTTAATTTTAAATGTAGGTTAACAATAACACAACAGTATAAGATTAACAATAAAAAGAGTAATCTTAATTCTTATTATTACTATTAAAAGTTATTTTTTCATTTAATTGTTTCCATTCATCCCTTTTCATATTTTATTGCCAGCGTTTAGCATTGTTTTTGGTTCATTCCAAGTTTTTGTTGCTGTTTTTGTTTGAATGATTTGTGTATTAGGATTAACCCCTTGAGATGTAGCATCTGGTTTTCATGTCTTTTCAGTAATATTTTTGTTTGAGTGTTTGTTTCTCAGTGTATAGCGTGTCTGTCCCGCAGGGTTCCTCTGCTGTATCTGCAGACTGTGATTGAGGGAGTTGTCCGAACGCTCAAGGTCATGTACGGCTCTCTTGACAGGTATGTGTGTATGTTTGTGGTTATGTGTGAGGGGGATGCAGAAGCTGATGACTGTGTAAACTCTGTCTCTTCTCAGCTGCTTCTGTGAGGAGGAGAACGGTCCTCGTCTGGATCACTTCTTCTGCCTCTTCTTCCAGCAGCTCATCCAGCCATCTCGTTTGATTGACAGCTCCAGACCGCCCAACCCAGACATCTCCGGGAGCCTGTTCTTAGACGGGCTGCCTGCCGTGCGCTGGCTCACTTTACCAGCAGACATAAAGGTGGGGCTCCTGAATGATGCAGGAGCTCTATTTAAAGTCTCGTGCATTAGGAACATTTTACCCAATTCTGTCATTTACTCACCTTCATGTGGTCCACATCCATATGCTGTTATTTTTCGGTGTAAATCCTCATAAAAATTGGTTAAGTATGGGTATAATATTATGCTATTAAGTGTTGATTGTTACTTATTTAAATGTTTCTCAAGGTGGAGGTGGACACTGTGCTCTCAGACTTTGAGTCGTCGGATTTCGGTGAAATGGTTAGTTGAGTTGAAAATCAGACATCCTGTTTTTTATATCATAACACTCTAACTATGTGAAAATGTTAAGCAATAAAATCAGTGTATGATTTGATGTTAGGTTGAGTTACTGTAGCTCTTTTTCTAAGTAAAACTAAAACGTTTTAATAATTATAGCCCTGAATGATTTATTTATTTATGTCTAAAAAAACAATATACTTAAAATTGACAAAAGCACATTTGAAAAATATATCAAATAAAAATGAAAAATCTAAAAATAAAAGCTAATTTAAAGTCATATTAATAAGCTACATTATAATAAATAAATTATAAAACCTTAAACTAAAATTTAAATGATAAAGTAATATATGAAATAATAGTAATAATAAAAAAAAACCCTGCAAAGTCTTAAATGCATTAATTGTGTATAAATAATACTACAATAACACTGATGTAGTACAGAGAATGGCAAAATGCCTACATAATGTAAACACAAATGTTATGTCTTGGCGATTTAAAAACAAAATATTACATTTAAAAATGCAGTTTAATGGACAGTACATTTTTTATGTGTATGTGTTCAAAAATTAATTTTGGACCCTGGATACAGGATATTAGTCGGATATGGCTCAGTTACTGTCTGCCAGATTGCATTTAAATTACTCTGAAAAAACGGGGAAACATTCTCTAATTCTCTACCATAATAAACTATGACAGGATAGCAATGGTGTGAAATAACCTTTTCTTTGTTCTTCAGTCTGAGGACTTCTATGGCATGAGGCGTCTGTACGTCATTCTGGGATCCTGTCTGTTTTACAAGGTGAGTGCTGACGTGTTCTCATTCGCTGTGGATCAAGCAGTGTCACATGATGCTGTAGAGAGCGCTACACACCGGCTGTCAGTGAGTAATTGAAATTTAAACGTGCTTGTAAAGGAGTCTTTTTCAGGTTTAATGTCTGAAACGAGTTCGACAGAAGGGTGACGTGCTTGTTCGTGTGAATGCAGCTGTCATCTGAAGACACTCTTTTAATTATGAATGATGATGTGAAGAGGATTGATTAGTCAAGTCTCCATCTGTTGCTCCTTAAAGGGATAGTTCACCTAAAATTTAAAATCATTTGCTCACCCTCAAGGCATTCCCAAACTTCACGAGTTTCTTTCAGATGTTGATCACAGAAGTAGAGGTTTTAAAGAATGTCGGAAATCGAGCGGTTGACAGTTTCTAGCATTTTTAACCTATTTGAATGACTGCCATCAAATGTTTGGTTACCAGCATTCTTATATAATGAACTTTTGTCATTGCACTTCGTAGCTCACAATTGTGAATTTATATTTTACAATTATGAAAAAAGAGGAATTGTGAGATACAAACTTAAGAAATCGGGAGATATAATGTTGCAATTGCGAGAAAAAGGTCAATTGCAAACTCAAAAAATGTCAGAATTGTGAGATACAAAGTCATAATTACCTGTTTTAGTTTTGATTCAGTGGCAGAAATGTGCTTCTCTAGTTAGCGGTGTTTATTTTCTGTGTCACGCTCATGAAGGTCAGGAGCACAGGTGTGTTATTTGTGCGTCTGTCTGCAGGGATATCTCATAGCCAACCACCTTCCCAAAGAGGACCTTGTGGACGTGTGTTTGTACTGTCAGCACTACTGTCTGCTGCCGCTGGCGTCGGAGCAGCGCGTGGGGCAGCTCGTGGTCTGGAGGGAGGTGTTTCCTCAGCGGAGAACACAAACCAGTCCCACATCACATCCTGGATACTGTCAGCCACGCGGACGGCACTTCCTGCTCATAGTGGGCCTGGTGAGAGAGGCTGTTCTCTTGACCTTTCTGTTCATCAGAGAAGCATGTAATAAAACAGCTCAGTTTCCTCAAAAACATGAAGCGGTGCAACCGTTTTCAACATTGATGATAGTCAGAAGTGTTAATATCAGCATATTAGAGTGACTTCGGAAGGGTCATGTGACACTGAAGACTGGAGTAATGATGCTGAAAATAGAGCTTTGAGCTCAAAAATAAATGACATTTTTCAGTACGTTCACATAGGAAGCAGTAGTTTTAAATTGTAATAATATTTTACCTTATTACTGTGTTTACTGTGCGTTTACCGAGCCCAATTAAAGCTGATTAAAAACATCAAAAAGCTGCATGTTTATATTACTTCACAAGACATTAACGGATGGACTGGAGTGGTGTGGAATACTTGCTCATGTAACTGAACACTGAATTATTGAGAATATGATTCAGACACCGTATATAACAGTTTTTCTTTCGGATGTTTCCAGAGACACTTCATGCATTGTGTGTTGCTGGAGGCCGGTGGTTGTGCTTCGGCTGCTCTGGGGTCTCCGGGTCCTGACTGTGTTTATGTGGATCAGGTCAAAGCCACGCTCCTGCAGCTGGAGAGTCTGGACACAGCCATAGAGGAGCGGCTCTCGGCCCCACCCACTCCCTGCCTCTCCTGCGCTGATTGGTTCCTTCCAGCCGGTGGGCGGGACCGACAGGACGGCATGGGCAGCTCGCCGATCTTCAGCCGCCTGACGGCAGCCATCAAGCCCCCGTCGCCGGGCGGGATGGGGCGGAGCCTGTTCAGGGAGGCGGGGCCAGGCTCGAGTCTGAGAGGACGGAGGGCGAGTCCTCCGAGGAGTCTGTCTGACAGCGGCAGCGAGGGTCACACTGACGGGACGCCCTCCTTCACCTCGGGTCTGAGTCCTCACTCCACACCGGACGCGGTACGCCGGACGCCCTCTGGTGGCACACGCAGAGACTCGCTCGGCTCGGGAGGCTCAGACGGCAGCCTGGGCAGCGCAGGATTTTTCAAGGTCTTTCTCTAATATAAATCAGATCATGTCGAGCAGGGGTCAGTCTCACAAAACACCAAAAAAGGCCATATTGTATCCTGAAATATTACATTATATAAAGAGAGAGTCTTGATTTATCATATTTCTGCATGCTAGTATTTTATCAGCGGTTGAATTCAAACACTCACGTTGTCTTTCGTTGCTCGACCGAAGTTTGACTTTCAGGTCAGACAAAACTGGCTTTGTACTTTCTCATAACAGCTTGCGGAGAAAGAGAAATGACATCTAAGTAATATAATTAGATTTTTCCAGCATGGAGATGTCGGAGTGTATATATATCAGTTATGATCCGGCCGTCTGTTATTGAGCACATCCTCTGAGTATCTGCCAGAACAGCCTCTCCTCTCTTACAGCAGCATCAGGAGCTGCTCTTATAAATCACGTTCAGCTGGCACATCATTTACAAGCGGCCTGGATGAACCTTTCAGGCTCATAAATTCTCTAAAGCTTGAGCAAACGCATGGAAACTAGCTTTCATCACGTGTGACTCGAGGTCAGAGCAGACAGAAGCTGTGCTTGTTATATTAAAAAATGTAATGCAGTTCAATCATGTTTGATTTGATTTGACTTTTTTTTTTGTTTAATTGGAATTTTTAAAAAATGATATTAAATCACAAAAACTCTTCAGGAATATTTAGTCCAGCACAGCATATAATCCAGTTCAATAATTTTTATTTTCTTGCTTAGCCTTTTTTTATCTACATTTTTAATTGTTTTCTGAAATGGACACTGCATGCAGTTACAATAATTCTTCAATATTTTGTGTAGTTTAGCACAAAATGTAATCCAGGTGATTTAAATTAAATGCATTTAATTTGCATTTACATTTAATTTCTAAATGTAAATTTTAAATGATGTTTTGTAAAACAAAGCGCAAGCAGGCAATTAACGTGGCTGGCCGCTCTTTTCCCGATCACGTTATCAGCGAATCAGAACGAGAAAGCCTCCGATGAATATTACGAACTCCCTTACCTCGATATCTCGTCCGTAGCATCCCTCCACCGCCCCTGACTCCGCTCTATTTCTTGATTTGCTCCCTCTGAGGGGAGCATACGGGGATCGGGTCGGACGCCGAGCTCTGAACCCTCTCCCCAGACAGCACTCCAAACACGCTTAAACCTATTCTATCTACGATTAACTACAGGCAAGCACAAACTCCTGAAATTACATTTGATTTCATTTTAGCACGTTTAGCCATTTTTTTTTTATTACATTAAATGCACATCAATAACAATAACTCTTCAATATTTTGTATAATCCAGCACAAAATGTAATTCTGGTCAGTTAAATTAATTTCATTTAAATTTGAAAAAAATATATATTTTATTTTAGCGCTTTTAGCCTTTTTTTTATATTAAATGCACATTAATAAAAATAACTCTTCAGTGATATTTTATATAGTCCAGCACAAAACGTAATCCAGTTCAGTTTTATTTTATATCTTAGCCTTTTTTATCTGCATTTTTAATTGTTTTTTTTAAATTGCCATTAAATGCACTTCAATAACAATAACCTTTCAAGAAGAAAAGCACAAAATCTAATCCAGTTTAATCATATTTATTTACTAAAATTATTTTAGCCTTTTTTTTAATTGCAAATTTTTTTATTAGCTTTTTTATTTTCTTTAGACATTAAATGCACCTCAATCTGTGGTACTGTGTAATCCAGTGCTGATGGGAGTTTTTCTTGTTTTGTCAGATTCCCAGGTTAAAGCACCCTAACCCTTTCTATTTGGGCTCGTTGAGGAAGAGTCTGACTGACAGAGAGACTGAGGAGATGCACAACGTCCTCAAGTGAGCTCATCACACTTTTATTATGATTCTGTCATTTTTACCTTCGTGTTTGAAAGAAAAATGTCATGGGTAGTACCTGATCACATGTAATCCGGATGACCCTGTCAGATTAAAGTACTTGTAATTAGATTCAATTCAGATTTTTTTTAAAAGATCAACTGCTGATGAACACCTTTTACTAAAGTGACCACTTTAACTAAACACATTAAAATGCACACTTTCTTATTTACATGTAATGCATGGATTCAGACTTTTCTGCCAGCAAATCTTTTTCATAGAATAAATTTACTTGAAAATGTTAATAAATGTAAAAAAAAATGTTAATAAATATATATATATATATGTGTTTATTGATTTATTCATATTTGTATTTATTTAATGTGTTTTGACTGATCTTCTTTTAAAATAATTTATTTTCATTTGACCTTTTTTTTCAAATGTAATTAATTATTAGCTTTTCATTAAGCTCACAAATCTCAGTTTGGGAAACTTTGACGTAATATGATGTTTAATGTTGTTAATTACAGCAAATCGAATCTATTTTCCTCTTCTTCTTTTTTTAATGTCAGCGTGGTAGAAGGTTATCAGTGTGATAAGGAAGGTTAGATCTTGTCATATGGTGTGATCTAATGTAATGAAACTAGTTTTTGTCGTGTGTTTTTTTGGTACCAGTAACAGAACACAGTTGAGTAATCTTCCCAGCTCTGGTTGATACAGGTGCACTGCCAGTCACAGGACAAAGTATCTGCTTGCTCCTCAAGAACAGATGGAGACCTCACGTTGTGTGTGTGTGTGTGTGTGTGTGTGGCAGACTGACGGCAGGCGCTGAGAACACACTGTTTCATTACGTGCTGATGGAGACGGTGCAGGGCATCTTCATCGCTCCCACACACAGAGAAGTGAATCATCTGAGCGGCTCCATCCACCCACAGCTCATCCAGAACTTCTACCACTGCTGTCTGTCCATACGCCAGGCCTTCCAGCAGAGCCTGCCCTCTCGAGTAACACCCTGAACACTGACACACAGCACATCAGCGTATCTGAAGAGTAATGATGCTGAAAATACAGCTAATTATCACATAAAAAATATTTGACTCTATTTATTAATCATTTGAATAAAAAAATAATTTTCATATTACTAGAGTTTAGGTGAGCGTAAGAGAAACGGTTTTTACAGCATTTCATTCTATAAATAATTGTATTATTAATATAAATTTCATTTATTTTTTTATTTAAATATTTAAAGATATTTCTAAAATTTCACTTTTATTTTTTATCACATTTAATTTGTCGGTTTAACAGAAAACATTTTTATTTCCAAATTAATAAATTGATTTTGTAAGGTATCATGTCATTTTATCACTTATTTTGTGTATTTTTTGTATTTTATGTCAGCTTTGTTTCAGTTTCTAATAGTTGTAATCTCTTCTTGTGCACAATTGGCTTATTTTTTTTAATTTAGCATTTACTAATAGCTTGTTTTCTTAAAATAAAACTAGTTATTCCATCATTTTTGTATTCTATCTTTTTATTTTTATTTATCGTACGGTTAACGAAGCAAATAAACCCATCAGTGCCCTAACACTAGCTTGCTCTATTGTATTCTTATTTATTATATAATTGAAAAAAACGCTGGGTTAATCTAACACAGACTTGTTAAAGCCTTTTTGTTCATTTTGATCGTGTCCATTCACCTAATTTGCTAAATGACTAAATGTAAACGTCTATTAAACCGTGTCAAAAGATATTTAATGAATTAACAAGTGACTAGCTCTAGGTTTGCTCATCTCAGGCCTGTGTGAATGTGTTTCAGGACCGCAGAGGCTCCGAGCGGCCGCAGAGCACTCGAGGCTTGGGTCCGGTCAAAGAACATGGAGTTTTGTTTCAGTGTAAACCGGAGAACTGGACCGACCAGAAGAAACCGGCGCCCACCATGACCTACTGGGTTATAGGGTGAACCCCATCTTTCATGCCTTGTACTCGCATTTCCATTACAGACTGCATTAAACGCCAGTCCAAACACTCTGGAGTGAAACGTCCTCCCAACAACATCAGTTGTGTCACGTTTTCTCTTGTTCCAGGCGAATGCTTCTGGAGCCCGTTCCTCAAGAGTTTTACGTGTGCTTCCATGACTCCGTGGCCGAGGTTCCCGTGGAAATGGCCTTCCGGCTGTCGTTCGGCTTGGCTGTGTAGCACTATAACACCAGCACAGTCTGGGGAGGTAAATCCACTAAAGACCTGGACAGGACACTACTGGCTCATGTTTAAAGGGAGTTTATCGGTGTCCTCTCCCTTACGTCATCTTAGATGTTTGTTTCTTCATCAGATTTGGATACTCAATAATCCAGTCCAGCAGGTAACGTATAGAAACACATCCATCTTCATGTTTGAAAGCACAAGAAAACAGTCCACAACAGAACCACACAAACGTGTGTGTTGATTAAACATATAGAGTAGGGCTGTCAAAAATAACGCGTTAATGACGTAGATTATTTTTTGTCATTACGTAAAAAAAATTAACGCATTTCACGCATGCGCAGTGCGACTAATTATTTGTCAGGAAAGTGGGACAATTGCAGAGTAACTGCCGCAATTCGTCTTACACGGTGAGTCTTGCTGACAGCAGAAGCGGCAGTGATAGTTTCGCGATAGTTTTAGGGCCTACGCGCGCACCGTGAAACCGCCGTAAAGGTAAAAGACTGCTCTCACTGCAAAGACAAATATGGTATGTTTCAGCTCGATTTAAACCACCATTATTTGGCTGTGTTAATAAACAGACATATTATGAAAATGATGTGTCTGTGTCCTGTTATTTATCTTTTGGTGTGCATTTCAGGGGAAAAAATGGTTAGGATTCAGGTGTAGTTGCAAATAGTGATTAATCCTGATTAATTTGATTAAAAATGTTAATCATTTGACAGCCTTAATATATAGATTATAGCCAGAAGCATCGGTTTGAAGTTAATGATGGTGTCTTACAAACATGCAGCTTCTCACCCAGTCAGTAATTTGTTGAGTAGTGTGTATTATTGTGATGTTTTTATCATCTGACGGCACCCATTCACTGCAGAGCAAGTGATGCTAAAGTTCTCCAAGTCTGATAAAGAAACAAACTCATGCACATCTTGGATGGTCTGAGGTCGAGGACATTTTATGTAAATTTTCATTTTTGGTGTAAGCATTCCTTTTAATCGGATGTTGTTGTGGGTTTTTTTATTTAGTATTGTCTGCAGCGATGAACTAATGAACCAGTCTGATGAATCAAGACCCTAAAAACAACAACTTTAATACCTCAAACTACGCTGGATTTCTTCGAGGAGCTCAAGGCTTGTGAACACTGATAATGAAACGATGCTTTCACTTGACTTTTCCTTGCTGGATCAAGTGAAATGATGTTTTCTACGCAGCTTTTATGACCAAAGCCTTAACAACACTCTTGACCTTTGTGAAACGAAAAGGTTTTTCTATTTTATTGAAGGTGTGGAACTCCCATTTCCTCTTAAGTTAAGACTTTGTAATACGTGGTTTATCCACAGATGTGCATCATTTATTAAATAAATGAAAGCAGACTTACTTCCTCTGTTCTTTATTTCAGTCTAAATTTGAACCATTATTTTCAGCATGAATGAATTCTTTTGTAAATAATTAGCTATTCTTGTCAAAACAAAGAAAAAAGGATTTTGGATAACACTTTATAGTAGCTTCAATCGGTTAATGTATTAGATAGAAATTAACAGTGTTTGTTAATATGCTAACACAAGATGTCTAAATGAACATTAGTTAATGCATTATGAATAAACTGACAAGCAATGAACAAATTACAGTATATTTATACATGAATATTAATAATTACTGTAAAAAGTTAATTATTACATAAAAATTGAACCTTCCTAAAAAGTGTTACTTTCATGAATTGGGTTTAGTTTTAGTTTTCAATTACTCTTAACGCAGCTTTAACTCAAGAGAGCTTCTGTATTTCAGACTTCTCACAAAATAAAACTGCTTTTACGCTTGTTTTTATGATAGTGCACTTCATTCATTAAACACAAGCAGAATGAATGCGTCTTAAAACATTATTACACACACATTTAACACAACAACTTTCGGTTTTTCACAGAATTATTTATTTGAAGTACGAAATCTTTGCCATCATGTTACTCTTCAGTATTCTCAAAAGGAATGTGTTTGCACAGTCTCATGATTCTTCACGATGCATTGAATTTCACCAATTTCAAATTGTTAACATTAGATATCATAAACAATAACAATAACAGCATTTATTAATTTAGCCCAATGCAATTTCTACAAATGTACATATATATATATATATATATATATATATTTATGAAGAGTTCAGATGCAAAAGCCTCTAAGTGCTCCTATGTCTATTTTCAGTTGAAATGACTGAATCTTCTCAAAGGATCCTGATAAAAATGCTTATTGTATTTCAAAATGCACTTAGAGGCTTTTGTATCTGAATATATATATATACACACACACACATATACACGCATACATACACGTGTGTGTGTGTGTATATAGTTTTTATACATTTACATTAAGTTAGATTAATAACTGCAGTGAAAGAGGTCAAAAAAACAGGTCATTACCCAACACTATAAAGTGTTGCTGCTTGTGTTTGATGAATGCACAAAATAAATACACTTCAGCATGATTTTACTATCATTAATCAAAGACGTGTGTGTCTGCTGTTGAACATAATTGCATGGACCTACTCTTTGTAAACGCACACATGGCTGTGTTTCACGCCACTTCCTGCACCAGCGCCAGGTTCTTCCTGTAGCACTCCAGGCTGCAGAGCGGTGTCCCGGTCCTGGAGCAGCAGTACTTCTTCAGGTTGGAGCAGCCGGTCACGCCGCAGCTCAGGGGTGCAGGGGGAGGCTGTGGCGGGGCAGAGGGTATGGGGACAGGGATCCCAGCGGGGTACGAGACGGCGGCGCCCTGAGCGTTACTGATGTACCTCACCATGGGCAGCTGCGCCTGCTTGGACCTGCGCTCCTTCATGCTCTTGATCTTGGCCTTGCTGGTCTTGGTCAGTCTCTCGATGGTCTGGTTCTTGTTCTCCTCGGCTTTCTTGGCGGCCTGCAGGCGTCTTTTGCGAGCGCGCTCCTCACGTTTCTGCATCATCTCGGCCGTCAGCTCCTTCTCTTTGTAACCCATGGGCAGCTCCAGTAACGGCTGGCTCTGCTGCTTGTGAAGGAGCGCTTTCTGTTCAGACCGAGGAGAAATGCTTCAGTTAAAGTCAACAACTGCTTGTTTTATTTTAACCGTGACGCGTGTGCGTCCTGTGTATTTTACCAGCACAGTTCCAGTCTCCAGTGCTCACCAAGGCTTAAATACATATAAATGCTGTAAGATTGGGAAATATTGCTGGAATAACTGCGAGTATATTTTTAAATGCAATTTATTCCTGTGATCAAAGCTGAATTTTCAGCATCTTTTGTGAAAACTGAGATGCATTTTATTTGTAGGGTTCTTTGATGAATAGAAAGTTATCTTGAATAATAACAGTGTCTATTACACCCTACTTCATGCTGTTCAATAGTTCTGATTAACATTTTGAGTTTTAGACATTCAGTTCCCATTTTAATTTAGGTTACATTTTTAGTCATTATATTTGTTCACGTTATCACTTTTGTTTGTTTTGACCAAGGTTATTATAGTTAACGAAAAAACGAAAACTAGAATTAAAAAAGCAATTTCAAGCAAGTTAAAAAAAAAAAACAAACCTAAAACTAAACTTAATTAAACGAACTAATATTATAGCAAAAACGTCCTTCGTTTTCGTCTTTGTAATAAGCCTTTTGGGTTGAATTAAAATCTGTTTACGAGCCAGGTGTTTGACCCGAAAGACATCACGTAATCTGTGACGTCACGTGTCCACAGTCTGTCCGTGACGCCGCCGGCCAGCGTGAAGGATGCGGCAGGGTCCTGTTCGGGATTTCTTTGATTATGAGTCCTAACGAACGATATATTATGCGCATCTCGTCAGTAAAGCCGGTTCTTTGATTCAAAAAAGCGACAAACCTCAGCGCGTCTCTAGTCACGCGAGCTCTTGTTCTCCCAGCGCGCGCGCGCCTCTCTCTGCGTCTGCTCTGTTCAGCGAGAGGCTGAGAGAGGCAGCGCTTTTGGTTAAAATAGATATTATGTTGCTTCTAGCTCGATTTTACATGCAAATAGACCACAATCACCACTATCCACTGTCTATATCTTTTTTTGACTTCATCAGACAGTGACTTGATTATAAATCAAGATTAATCCAGATTGAACATCTTGTAAAGTAGAGCTAGTTTAGCCTAATAACATTCAGTCACTGTTTCATATTCATCCCGTTTTTCTGACAACAGAAACCATTAAATACATCAGTGAAAACAGATATATTATAGTTTTTATTATACATATATTATATTGTATTATACATATATTCTGGTGATTTTGATTCATGCACCTGACAAATATCTTAATAAACAAAAAAAACCTAACACTAATTAAATAAAAACTAAACTAAAACTAAGCAATTTCAAAATATAAAAAACTAATAAAAACTAACAAATCTGCCTCTAAAAACGAATTAAAACTATTTGAATTAGAAAGAAAAAGTCAAAACTAATGAAAAACCCGAAACGATTAAACCTTGGTTTTGACTAGTACAATCAAAAGGTTTAATTTAATTCGTTTCTGTTTAGTCTTTACATTTTCCCTAGTTATTAATTTTAGTACTTCAAATCAACGTAGATGAAAAATAACAATCCTTCATCTAATATTTGTATTCTGCTGTTTCACTTTTATTATTTAGTTGAAAACAATAACGCTAGCGGGTTATGGCAAGGTTTGTTTAATGCTAAAACAACATCTTTATTTGACCCTCTGACTTATTTACTAACCGCTCGTTTCTTTAAAAAAAAAATAAAAACACTTGTTTTTCTAATCTTTTTGTATTCCGTTTTCTTTTTATTTATTATAACATTAACAAAAGGCTTCTAACACTAGCTTGCTCTGTTTTTTTTTTTATTCTGTGTTCTCTTTATTATTTCCTTCTGGCATGTACTACATTAAGCGAATAGATGCTTATTATGGCACTTGTATATCATCGCTCTTTTGTTGGCTTGGATCTCTTCGTCTGTAGTGACTGAATGTAAATGTAATGTAGGTTGGATGAAAGTGTTTTTCACGGCACCTGTCTGGCTGTGAGCAGAGACTCGTCGATCTCTTTCTTCAGCTCTCCGTTGTCGTCCAGTTCTCCTTTCTCCAGTGCTTCCAGCCATCGCTCCTCCTCATCCACCGGGCCGCCCAGCAGCGAGTCCGTGTCCATGTCCGGCACAGGAGACGGGTCCAGGTTACTGTCTTCATCTGGTATTACCAACAGAAACACACGTGTGCATTACACTGGCTGCGAGTCACCGAAATAAGAAGAGAGTCACTTGGTTTTCGAACGGTTGAGTCACCCAGCCAGGCTCTGTACTGCTCTATAGGAACTCCCACCGACGGCACGTCATCATCAGAGTCCTCTTCCTCATCGTCATTGTCATCTTCATCATCGTCGTCGTCATCACTTTCTACGTTCAGAGGCGACACGGAGCGCAGAGAGTCTGGGATCACAGTGAACGTGGGCACACTGAAACAAGAACAACATAGACTAAACACACATATCAGGGTCCTTACACCTTTTCCAAAGCTAAACTCAATACGCATTTAAGATGTTCCAGCACTTATAATACTAGAAAAGCACAAGAGTTTTCCATCCACATGCCATGATTTCAATGCAAACATTTAAAATCTATCCTTTTGCTCCAGAAATCCGTTTTAATTTAGCTTAACTTTAAAAATAGAGTCACTATTGATCCTTTAGAGGCCCTGGGACCTCTATTTAATGTAACTTTCACCATCATAAGGTAGCGATTCACCAGAAGAAGCTCTGGTTTGGAAATCTATATCTAATTTAACGCTGAAAACAGGTTTAAGTGGCCAACCTCTTGGTCCCCAGAGTTTGTCCTCCTAGTTTGATCTTGAGCTTGAGTTGAGGAGGTTTCAGCAGCAGCATCCCGGAGTCCGACTCCAGCGCCTCGGAGGAGAAACTGTGGCCATCATCGCGATGGTGCTTCTTCTTGTGCTTCTTGTGCTTTTTGTGTTTCTTCTTGTGCACGCTGTAATCATCCCCGCTGACTACAGCACAAACATCGACAGGGATAAACGAACTCAGTGTTAAGAGACACGTGCGTAAAGAAAAACTCCTTAAGACTTACCAGCGAGGAATCTGGGGTGAATCATGTCTTTCCGTTTCCCCATGGACACGCAAATGAATCTGACCTTAATTAAGCACCACAACAATCATTTACGATACATTTTCTCCAACTGCAGACCAGATTCAGATGAAGTCAAACGTGCTAATTCATGTGCAAACCGACCGTTAACTGAATAAAAGCGGTCGGTTAATAAACTAAACCTGTAAACGAATAATGCCTTCGGTATTAAAACGAAATATCAACTATGACACGTTAGTAATATAACCGTGCATCCTGTAAATATGTCTTATTCTCCCCCTTTAGCGTTCTAGCATTGTTTACAAATGTGCTTCCTCGCGGCAAAGCATTGTGGGTAATGAAGTTCGGGTCACATCTCGTCATAACGGAGCTGTCGATTTTATTTATAAATATTTTCTTTCTTAATAACGTTTGCATTTTGTTATATTGTACTATAATAAAATAAATTACACTTAGGACTTATTTTTATTTATTTATTTTTTACTTTTTTGAACATTTAGTAAACATTACAACTATACATGGCCTGGTACAAAATGTATATTTCCTTTATCAGACAACAGACAAGCATAACATAGAAAAGAATGAAATAAGGAAAGGAGAGGAGAAGAGAGGGGAAAAATACAAAAATAAAAGAACTAGGGGTTTTCAGCCAGTTCAAGATCATTTACAGAGATTTAAGGCATTCTTTTTCTTCATTCGTTTCAGTGACAGAAAGTAAAGACATAGTTTCTTTTGAAATACATAGAAATATGGAAGATTTGTTTTTATGCAAAAATAACTTCCAAGAATAATAACCGTGTTAACTGCTAAATCACGGTTTCGTCTTTCAAAAATAAGCCAAATAGTAGGCTACATTTTCCTTTGTTAAAGCATGTAAAGCTTCAATTTTAGAAAATAACCAATAGTGCAAGTCTTCCCAAAAGGCACAAGCAAATTTACAATCATAAAAAAAAGATGTTCTGTAGTTTCAGAAAAAAGAATAATTGTTAGCCTCAAATACACTTCCAAAGCGACCAGTTTTTGCTTATTTCAAAAGACGTGTTATTGTGCGAATGCAGCATAAGTCTCATATATTATTGGTGGAATCATGTTAAGTGTTACTTTTCTCAGCGCAGCTCAGGCTTGGCCAATCACAATCGTTTGTGATTACAGGGTGAGCGTCAACGGTTGGTTTTCATTTGCGTCTCTAGTACGCATCTGTAATTAATAAACGCAATCAAATACGCTTTCTGCGAATGTAAATCTCCAGAATGAATGAAAGGTGAATGTAGTTCAATGTAGGCTTTGTTTTCAGCACCGGAATAAAGAACAACCGTTTGCGCTTCTCGCAAAGAAAGAAAACTACACGGTCCAGAAAGCATTGCGGGAGATTGTCATTGGTACAGGAAGTGACGGGCCAGTCATATTCTTCAGAGGTTAGGCTTCATAATATATAAAATTTGCGTCGGTTAGCAAGTTCTTTTGATTATTCGTATTATCTGTTGATGTATATGATGTATCTGTATCTGCCACGCGCATGTCTTTGCTGAGTTGAACTCTAGGCGGCACAACATTCAGTCCTGCGCGAGGAGCATGGCAGGAACTCATGGTTTCCATGCACATGTATTTCAGTCTGAAAATAAAGCTGCAATCGTCAAGAATGACGAGGTTGCATATCAGACGTTAATGAAACAACCTGTACACGAATGAACTTAAATTGCATCATCAAAAACTAGCATAATCATATTTGCATAACCAAATGAGAATGAACTTCTGCCTCCTGTTGCACAACTAAACACTTTTATTAATTTAGTCTATTTAATTAAATTTTGTTGTCTAAAGGCATTTTATGCAATATTTCGAAAACAATAAAAAAATCTTTTAATGGGTTACAATGTAAAAAGTAATCAGTGGTATATCCGGAACCAGTTCCTATTTAATAAGCATCCTTTAATTAATGTGCTTCTTTACTTATTTCTTCTATAAAATAATATCCAATACTGTAATTGTAGATAATATCATTAAAAGTTTAGGATTAAAGGAATTAGGATTGCTTCCAGTTTATAAATAATTGAATTCTGAATAATTTAATATCACTGACTGGAACGTTTTCAATGTGTTTATTTGCTTTATTTTCTACATTTTTTTATTTTGTTTTTGCAATTATATTATTATTATTTGTAACCATTAATGGGCTCTTTACACTTGTCATTTTAAGGGATTACAGAGATAAGCGATTCTAAGTTTATTATTTACGATGCTGTAAATCTGGATAATACCATTACGATTGATTCCAGTGAAACTCCATTGTCAGGTTAATTGCAAACAGTGTAGTGCACATGCACAGAAATTAAAATCACCCTTTCTGATGTCTAATTTTGCAAATTGTTTCCTCAGAAGCATGAACTACTCTCGCTTTCTGACAGCTGTGAGCGCAGCGAGAAAACCGTCAGCTATTCGCATACTGAGTGAGTCTGGTTTGTGTGATTATATCCCTGTTTGTAACCCACGCCCTGGCCTGATGTGTGGTGTGGTTCTGTTCCAGCGGAGCTTCAGCAGCGATCTCCCCCGTCTCTGATCTCTTTGGCCGGAGGAGCTCCCAATCCAGACACCTTCCCGTTCCTGTCGGCCAGCATTAAAGTGAAGGGAGGGGATGCAGTGGTGCTGGACGAGCCGCTGATGAAGAGAGCGCTGCAGTACTCCGGCTCTTACGGGTTTGATGCTTCTTGTTGGCTATATTTCAGTAGTCAGTACCAGTATAAATTCTACGGTTCTTAGTAGCAGGTACCGAACAAAAGCGCTCTCGTTATAATAAACAAGTCCGATTTTAAAGCTCGATATCTGAAAATGTGCAAAAATAGTACCGCAAATAATAACTTGTGGTATTAATATGCACAAATTGACTTTAGCGTGCATATAATACGCAATTCTTGCTATGCATATGGTTCGAAATTTGTTATCATTCCTGTGATACGCAGTTTTCGTGGAAATACACATCTACCCCACAACTCTAAATGCCCGTTTACTCCAAACACGATAACGACAACTTGATCTCACGGCAATTTGTACATATTTTACGAGGTGGCTAATTCATACAAATTCGTACGAATTCATACGATTTCTTCTAAATCGTACGTATTTTACGAGTTGCCAATTCGTATAAATTTGTACGAATTACCTAAACCTAACCCCGCCCCTAAACCTACCCTACCTACAAATTGTACAAAATTGAGTGTCGTATGAATTAGCACGAAATTACGTACGTATTGGTCGTGAGACTGCGTTGATAACGATCATATAGTCCTAAAAATCGTTCTCAGTGTTAAAGTGTCCACACCTATAACGGTAAAGGAAACGATATCATCAGAACTATTTTTTCCAGCGGATGAACGATAGAAACATTGACAGCCAATCAGAATCCTTCCTGCTATCACGTGCTTAGAATTTAAAGTTGCAGACGCGCTTGAGCTTATAATAAACAGACGATATCGTTCGCTGGTGTGGATGCAAATATAGTTATCGTTATCTTTATGCTTGGTGTGAACGGGCTCCTACCCATCGCGTAGAAGTCATTTTTTTGCTTATCAACACAATTATTATGACTATTATTTTGTTTTGGCGTAACGTTACTATGTAGACGCATTTTCGCAGATGTTGCTATAGTGAAAGAGAAAACTCATATTATAATTATCTGTCTGTACTCTATTATGAATCTCTTATTGTGTTTATACTCTGCACCATGGCAGTTTGCGCAAATTATTGGAGTAAGATTGGAACGAAAGGACATTATATTACTCAATCTTCAACCATCGCTAATTAAAAGAAGATTTAATGTGTAAGAGCATTAACACATTACTTTCAATATACCATGCATAACTCCTAAAGATCCTCACACAGCAATTTTACGTACGTACATGGTAAGTATAGTGTAGTAATATATGTTCATAGGAACATTTTACAGCATAAGTTTGAAAACAAACTTGGAAAGAGACGTGAGTATTTAGTGGGAAAAATAAAAGAGTGCATTAAGGGGAATTATTCATGTTTTACATAAATGCACAGAATATGTCGTCTTATTTGGTGGAATACACAGGAAACGAGGAATAATCAGGAGGAAGATATGCAGCTGTAAAGAGCTATAGATGTTGTTGTTATATCACAAACACAAGGTTATTCTCCTGACTTCAGAAAGTCACTTTTTCTGATCAGAACTTCCCTAAAATAGAAGTTCCTAATGGTGAACAAACTCTGGCCTCCTGAGCATTACCTTAAACGCCTCTGACTGGCCCTAGCCTTTGCACATTCAACAAAGTGGTCTGTGATTGGCTACAGTGTTCAACACTGATAAAGCACTTTGTAAATAGAAACCTTTGATGCTCTTTGTTGAGTGCTCGTATTGAGTACTAGTATTTTGTACTGGCAGTATTCCTGAGCTGGTCTCGTGGATGAAGAGTCTTCAGAAGAGCCTCCACAATCCTCCCACCGCCAGCTACAGTCCAGAGAGAGGACAGATGGAGATGTGTGTCACCACCGGCAGTCAGGAGGGCCTCTGCAAAGTATATCCACACTCATTATAGCTGGAACAGTAGAGAAGTGCACTATAAACCCAAAGATGTGGGTCGATTACAAGGAAAAATGTCAGTCGCTTTGGATGAAAGCATCTGTTAAATGCGTAAATGTATAACGTATATATAACTTATATCAGTTATTTTAAGTAACTTTTTGTGTTATATATATATATATATATATATATATATATATATATTAAATTAAACGTGAAATAAAAGCTAATCCAAAAAATCAATAATATACTGTAACAATGTAGGAATTATTCATTAATAACATTAATATAAACTACAACGCTAAAACATTGTTACTTCTTCAAATGAAAATATATTTCTATTTTTTTATTTGTTAATTTACATAATTTTATTTATTAATTTACATAATTTATTTTTTATGTACTAAAATGACTCAAACTTTTTTGTAATGATAGAAACGCACATCCCAATTATTAGGACTTACAAATCAAACTGGATAGTAAATAATTAAGAATAAAATCTTGAAAAAAACTTGAATAAAAGTTCACCAGTATATATCATACACCTCTAATCATGGATGTTATTGTTCAAATTAACTATTAGTTACTTGAAATAAAATTAAATGTTAACTCAAATCAAATGAAACAAACTTTTAATTTAGTATTTATTTTTTATTTTTACGTTTATTTAATGCACTTAAATACAATAAATAAATACACAGACATTTAAAAAAAAAAAAGACAAAAAAAAAGTCTTTAGCTGAAATTAAAATGAAAACAGAAAATATAAATATATAAAAGCATCTAAAATAGCATTGTCCCAATATATGCTCCTCGTGAATACACTATGTATGTAATCTGTGGAATGTGTTTGATATTTTAAGTGATGCATGTGGCATCATTTAGAATGAAATCAGTGGTAATTTTCCTCTTCGCTCTGATCCTCAGATATTTGAGATGCTGGTCAATTCTGGAGATAACGTCCTGCTCGATGCTCCCACGTACTCAGGAACGCTGGCAGCCGTATGAAGCACACTTCCCTTCATCACCATGTTTTAGTAGTTAGTTTGCAGTCTCTTTCTCTTGACTCATTACCGACTCTTTCATCAACAGCTGCAGCCGCTGGGCTGTAACATCATTAATGTGGCGAGCGATCATCATGGGATGATCCCTGCAGACCTGAGGATGCTTCTGGAGCGCTGGAACCCAGCAGACGCACAGAAACCAGGAAGCAGTGCTCCAAAGGTCCTGTACACCATCCCGAACGGAGGTAACCCCACCGGAGCATCCATGACCTCTGAGAGGAAACAGGAGGTCTATGAGGTAAGCAGAGTTCTTGGTGCACGTGTATAGCAGGCAAAATAAGTATTGAACACGTTATCTTTTTTCTCAGTAAATACTTTTTTTAACGGTCAAATTTAATGGAAATTTTCACCAGACACCAAACAAACGGTATAAAACTGTACTTCAGTATTTCACAAAGTTCAGTATATTTAATGTATTTTATAAAAAATAAAATGATAAATGAATTATACGTTTTAAAAAAGTAAATTAAATATGAATGCGTTGCCTTGGCAACTAGCTGAAATGAATAATTTGAAGTTGGCATACTAAAGTTGTTAACTTTAACTAAAAAAAAATGTTTAATTAAAGCTATATAAGGAAAATTTGGGGGAAAAAATCCTGAAAATGAATCAATATTGGAAAAGTATGTAGAATGTTATTTAGACTATAATTAAATAAATCCTAATTAGAAAAAATAGTATATATTATACTGTGTATACAATATTATTACAGAAATAATACTAAACTGAAACAAACTGAAACACCATTGTCATTAAATAATAATTAATTAAATAATAACTAAATAAAATCTAATTCAGAGTGTTAGTATATGCTTGGTGTATACATAATACTAATAAATAACTAAAAATATTAACAATATAATACAATACATATACACTTCTATAGTATATTAAGGAAACTTGTTAAAATAAAAATCTAAAAATGAAAGTGAATTCAAAAGATGTCTGGGTGTTTCCTCAACTAGGTGCACTTTTAGCCTTGAGAAGTTTGAAAAAAAACTTTAAAAGTTACCTAGCACAGTCTCATAAATTGAAATAATTTGTCTAGTTTAAAGTTCTGTAAGAGTACAAACTAATATTTCAAGAGAAAATGTTAATATTTGACATTTTTCGCAACCTGTAATAAACAAATGTCATTTCCACCACATCTCAATATACAGCTGTTATTTAAAAATAAAATAACGTATGCCACTTAAGCATTGTCCAGTTTTTCCACAGTGAACAATAATTATAAGCTTGTCAATGATATACATTAACTGCCCTAAGGACCAAATGCTGAACTGTAAGAGCTTATTATAAAATAAATAACTTGAGTTTATAGATTAAGAGTTTTTAGAGCATGAATTGTGGATATATTTTAATGTGTTTTTATTTATTTATTTTTTTAAATGTTTGTGGTGGTGGAAATGACAATGCATTAACATGTATATAGAGAAACAGTAGAGATATTTATTAGAAAGTCTTAAAGGGTTAGGCATCTTTCGACGTCTTTCATACTTCTCTGCTGCTTGAGTGTAATTGTTTGGCAGTCAGTGGCAGAGTCAGAAGTCTCTTTATATTAATATAAAAGTAATATTATCTAGAAGTAAAAATAATATAAATACATAAAAGTATTGTAATATATTATAAGATAAAAAGTATAACCGAAATCTACTCTCGCAATCCATATCAATACCATACCAAAAATGTCATTTCCACCACAGAGGGAAGTGTGGAGGAAATGACATTCATGTATTTTTTTATGCGTGAAAAAAGGGTAGATAGCGTCACTGATTAGTTAATACTTCTCATCTCATGTATCAAAAATACTCGTTTAACTTAAAATTTGTAGCTTTTCAAAAAAACGACCAGCATGTTTGGAAATGACGTAGAATAAATGTATTTACTGATCAAGCAACATTTAGCTTGATTTTTCTTCGTTTTTTCTTGATTTCACTCCATGTCCAACATGTGCTCTAACGTCACTGAACATTTCCACAGAAGCCATCTAAATAATCTTTAACACAAACATTTTAAAAGGAAATTACAGTGTTGTGGTGGAAATGACACCAATACCGTGCGACAGCTATAATTTGTATAAAAAGTAATATTGCTAGTGGTCTCACTTTAAATACTACAACACATTTTTATTATTTTACTAGTGCTTAATTCAGGTACATTAACACAGTTTCACAGACAAGGTTTAAACTAGTCCCAAACTAAATTGCATGTTCAAAATGAAAATATCTTGCTCTGAAATGTCTTAAATCATGTCAGTGTCATTGTTCTGTGTTAAGATACACACCTGTGATATTTTCTTATAAGGCGTGTTTGTAAAAGTTGCTTAAATGTCTTAATTTAACTAATGCCTAGTCCTGTCTTAAGCTAAGCCCCGTTTGTGAAACTGTCATATCATTTTTTTAAACTGTATTTTCAAACTCAAAGTTTAAGGTGGTTTTATTGTTAGTTTAACAAAGAAAGTGGAATTTCTCCAGAGTTATATGCCTTTTTTTAAAAATATGACCAAAGAACATGAAAAAGTACACCTTGTTGAAGAAACACCCATATATGATATGCAAGTATAGAAATAATGCTACAATAAAGCAGAAAATTGACAACATATTAGTATTATTCTACTCTTTTTTTCTATAATATTATTTTTTAATGTAAAAAAGACTACTGTCAAAGTTTGTAGTTTAAGTGTAAATATTGCTGTTAGTTCTCAACCAATGGCGTGAGTTTGGGGGCGGGGCTTTATTTTCGATGAGTGGCAGACAGCCAGTGTTGAATATGCATACTTTTGTGTTTTTAATTCGCAGCTTGCCAGGAAATATGATTTGCTTATCATTGAGGACGACCCATATTATTTCCTACAGTTCCAGAAAGTAAGTTGCTCTGATTTATCGCTCTCTTCACGCGCCGTGTTTGTATTGTGTGATAGATTAGCATGTAGCGGTAGTCATACACTGACCTCTCTGATAGCCTCTCTACTGCTGCTGCGATAAGATAACACTCAGTAATAAAATGAATAAATCAACTGTCCACTTTCTTCTCATGCTGCTCTGCTGTCATCCAGCCATGGGCTCCAACATTTTTGTCCATGGACGTAGATGGCCGGGTCCTGCGAACGGACTCCTTCTCTAAGATCCTGTCGTCTGGGTGGGTGTCCTGAGACAGCCGTCACAGTCATACTGAAACCTGTGTGAAGGACAGATATATAAGAGTCAGGATTTCCAGTATATCTTGCCAGTTCTGTTCTCTCCATGCATTTTTACCATGGCTTTGTCTTTTTATTCTTGGAAGATTACATTGGTAGTGCTGTCTAATGAGTGTACAGTACATTATATATACAGTATATATAGTTCATTTGCAAAAACAGATAACTCTTTTTTCATTGTGCATTCTAATTAATCTTAATAAAACTGCAGTTGAGTTATTTTGATTGGTTAAAAAATAAAGCTAATTAACACAATAAAAAACACGATAACATAAAAAACAAGATTTTTGAAAATTAAAAAGAAAACCGGTTATCTGTTTTTGCAAATAAAAATAATGTATTAAATAAAATGTGCCGTGATATTAATAAATATAATTTAATTGATTTATTTTTAATGTAGATACAATTGTTTTTACCATTTTTGTTGAAACATGAATTAATCATAAATCATTTATACAGGTATAATGAAATAGCTATTTAATTACTATTTAATTTACGTTGTATTATTTATAGGTAAATATAATTAAATAATATATAATGCATATAGTATTCTAATTCATAATTATAATATGTCTGAGAAATCTGTAATTATTGTAAAAATCTGAAAAAATAAAAAATAAATAGACATACAAACAATGTACAGGGTGAGCCATTTATATGGATACACCTTAATAAATGTGTATCATAAATGCCACCATGGTCACACATATACTAATGTGCCACAAACAGGAAGTTAATATCATCAACATTTCCATTTTATTAAGATGTATCCACCCTGTATACTTCATTACATTAATTAACTATTCATATTTAGGAATAATCGGTGGTTTATATTAATTATTTATGTAAAGGTACAATTTGATTCAGTAATATTTATATTGTACCATAAAATGAAAGATATTGAGTACGTGTGTGTGTGTGTGTGTGTTGTTGGTGACAGATTACGGATCGGGTTCGTGACCGGACCGAAGCCGCTGGTGGACCGCGTGGTGCTGCACATCCAGGCCTCCACGATGCACACCAGCACCTTCACACAGGTCAGTCCTCGTACACTCCTGCTTCGGGCCTGAATCGGCCTCTGTCTAGGGCTCTTCCTCGTTCCACAGCAGCTGTAGTGCGAACATGACAGGCCTTGTGCGCCGCTTTCAGTGCACAGCTGAAAAAACACGTGCAGTAAATCACAGAGATGAGTCAAGGGGAGGTGTGTTTGGACGAATTTGAACGTTAATTATTCTCTCAGCGTGAGTCTCAGAAGAGAAAAACAAGACTGAGATTCACAGCCGCTTTAACAGCAATGAGACTGTTTGCACTGGGACGGTTTGCAAAAGCGTTTAAACGATATCAAATAAAAATACACATTTATTTTCATGGTAATTCTTGTAATATTTATATTAATAATAATAAATAATTTCTATCTAAACAGTGCGTTTATTTTATATATTAAATAATGTTTGTTTTTTTTGTAGATTAAACATTTATTAAATACTGTTTTATTTAGATTTTAGGTAATATTTTTGCAATTGTGAATTATTTAAATATTTTATTTTATATATATATATATATATATATATATATATACAATAAATATTAAGTGATTATTCTGCAAATTATTTTTATATTTTTAATATATTTAAAAAATATATTATATTTTTATTTATTTAATACTTTAATTATATTTTTTTTATAATGCATTATTCCTGTTTTTTACTTTGGTGAAATGATTTGCATCAAATAATGTTTCAGAAATATTACATTATTCTAAATAATATTTACTTTATTAATAACTGCTAATATTTGTTTTGTTTCATTTATAATGTGTTCTTTTTAGCTGTAGAGAAATGATTTGCAAAATACGTATCTGATAAATGGTGACCTGAAAAACACAGGCCATATTCTGTTTCTTGTAGCTGATTCAAACTGAAGCCTTTACTTTTTCTCCGCTGTGTGTGTTTTCAGCTCATGGTCTCTCAGCTGCTTCATAGCTGGGGTCAAGAAGGTTTTCTCAAGCACATTGATGGGTGAGCCGGAGATGAGTTCGATCAAATTCATTGTGTTATTAAATAAATAACCACAGGATTCTGCTTACTGTATTTAAACTGTTGTTAGTAATTTTATTTTATTCGACGTTGTAAACATGACTTCAGTTGCAATATCTAAACAGGTTTTATTTAAGTTAATTTGTTTTTGCTCTTCCTCAGGGTGATTGAGTTTTACAGATCTCAGAGGAACGCCATGCTCTCCTCCGCAGACAAATGGCTCAAAGGTTTGACTCACGCATCAGCTGCTACTCTTATCGACACTATCATATTAGTCTTATGTAACTGCATTTTAACATTGACCCCAGTGCAATGCCTGATATCATTTTTTATGTTTAAATTGCAAACTGAGAGTCTAAATGATCTTCTGTAGTAATCGACTGTGTGCCACAGATTATATTGAACGAAAACGCAAGGCAGAAATGCAGAATTGCTATTGATTTTGTCTGAGTAAATAAATTATCTCATATATCTCGGCATCAGAGCCCAGATTATGGTATGCATAGTTCACCTAAAAATAAAAATGCTGAAAATGTACCCATCCAAGATGCAGATGAGTTTGTTTCTTCATCAGGTTTGGAGAAATGTAGCATTGCATCACCTGCTCACCAATGGATGCTCTGCAGTGAATGGGTGCCGTCAGAATGAGAGTCCAAACAGCTGATAAAAACATCAGAATAATCCACACCACTTTAGTCTAGCAGTTAATGTCTTGAGAAGCGAAAAGCTGTGTGTTTGTAAGAAAACATCCACCATTAATTCATTTTAAGGCTAAAATATGAGTCCATAATATATCTTCCTAGAATGAAAAAAGTCCATCTCCTGTGGTCTCTCTCGTTAAAATCCACCCACATATTCCTGTCCTGATTCAAACCAGAGCTTCACTGGAGAAAGCAGCTCATATTTTAGTTAGAAGCCACAGTTTAAAGCACTTCTCAAGTCATTCACTCTCATTCTAACGGCACCCATTCACTGCAGAGCATCCATTGAAGTAATGCTAGATTTCTCCATATCTCATACAAACTCGTCTACATATCTGATGGCCTGAGGACGAGTACATCTATAGCAAATTGGAATTGTTGGCTGATCTTTCCTTTAATTTACTCCCGGTGTGTTTTGCAGGTGTAGCTGAATGGCATCCTCCCATGGCCGGCATGTTCCTGTGGATTAAACTCAAGGGCGTTAAAGACACACAGCAGCTGATAATGCAGAGAGCGTTAGAGAAAGAGGTTCAACACATCAACACACTTACATTTGTCCCGCGTATGCAATCATATAAATATCTTCATTTGCTACATGAAAAAATACTCACTTCTTCACAAAACCTCTATCACTGCAAAAGCAAAGTCATTTGTATTGATCGTTGTTGCTTTATGATACTATACAGGAGGTTTGCTGGGGCTTTTTGCCAATGCGTGTGTGTGTGTGTGTTTATGTAAATGAACAGAAGCACCTGATAACACACCACATGGTTTGCCTCCCACACACATTCAATAGAGCGCCTGTTTCTGTAGAGACGAGCATGGAGTCCGTGCTCTTAAACATCTTTACACTGCATATACAGCGTTAAAATACTGTCCTTACTCCACTTTATTCACACTAAGTAAGCCTTCAGAACATTGCTGTGTTTGTTTGATTAGTGACTGTCAAGAGCTAGTCTGTAAACGTGGCGCTTGGCTCTAATCAAAACGCTCAGCAGGGGCATATTAAAGGGCGCTGAATGATTATCTAAAATCGTTGTGAGGTTTATTGTGTGTGTGTTTGTTTGTAGGTTCTTCTGGTGCCTGGAGGAGTGTTCAACATCAACAGCTCAGATCCGTGTCCGTATGTTAGAGCCGCCTTTTCTCTCTCCACACCTCAACAGATCGATGAGGTACACCACACACACACACAAACTGCATGTGTGTGTCATCACATTTGTTTGTGCAAAAGTACAGTAATGTTGTAAAAAAAACAATACAATTTAAAATAAAAAAGAGGTTTTGTGTTATGCTATAATGCAATATATTGCTGTGATTAAAGGTGGATTTAACTCCAGTCTTCAGTCGCATGAACATTTATTAATATCAGTGAAGAGCAGTTTTTCTTTTCTAGATTTTTAATGAATAGAAAGTTCCATTTGTTTAAAACAGAAATCTTTTTTTAGCCTGGCTCCGCCAATACTTCCTGTGACGCTACTCCCAGAAGGCGAGTAGTAAGGTAGCTTAGCCAGACTATAGTCGCGGAAGCCATGCTAATCTTTAAACATTATGTCTACAATTTAACATTTCATACATTTTCTTGTAAAGACATGCTTTAACTGCATTATATGACCGTATATAATTTATAATTTAAACAGTCACACGTTTCCATTTTATATCATGTCTACTAATAGTATATTCTGAGCACTAACAGACTCAAGTGTGTTTGATGTTGATCTGTACCTTACTTGGTCATTGATGGCTCTTTGTTCGTCATCCACAGGCGTTCAGGAGACTGGCTGATCTTATCAAAGAATCCATGTGAGCAGCTGATTTCCAGGAAGAAGAATCAAGGGTCTGATATTTTTCATGCTCAATATCATTTATTAAATGCTCGCACAGACAGAATGTTTTTTGCACAACAAACCCATGTTTTCACCTTTCGTTTGGTACGGATGAAAACAAGTTGAAATGACATTTAAAGACACTATTTTATTACATTGTTATTCCTTATTTAGGGAGTATTAAGGGAATTAATTGTGCACTAAAACTGTGTGATGTGATTTAAAAACTGGTTTAGTTTGTAAAATGTTTAACCATCAAGGTCAAGTGGATGTGTTTTAGTGCAATAGTACATTCGTGTAATTGTGAATCGTGAAGGTTAAAGCCTTTAAGTCTTCCTTAAAGGACGATGACCTGTAATATGACTAATTAGCTGCTAATAACTTGAGCTGTTTTGAACTCAAATGAGTAGTAAATGTAAGCTTTTAAAATTAATGGACTTTTTATCACAGCCTGTAATGATTCATTTCTGCAATAACTCAAATGCATCTCAGTTGTTTTCATATTTTGGAAAGCCAAGTAAATTGCAATATTGGACTTTTTGCTCTCACTTTTGAAACAAATATTAATGTCAAAATCGCATTTACAGTACAAGTTTACTCTGCAATGGTTTGCTTTGGCTTTCTGGAAATGGGAGAACGGTTTTATAAACCCATATTTTTGTATGTAGCCCAATGGTCCATTTGGGAAAAAAATGGTTCAATAAATAAACCATTATTGTATGTAATGCTGACTCTCACTCAACATTGTGCATTCACATAATGTTTGCCTTATTTAATATGATTTCTAGATTGTCCTTCACTTTTGATGATAGTAAGCCAAGAGCCAAGCCGTTTGGTTACCAGCATTCTTCAGATTATCTTCTTTTGTGCTCTACAGAAGAAAAAGAAAACACACAGTGAAGTACTGTATTTCCATTTTTCGGATGAACCATCTGTTTATAATTGCTTAAAATCATTGCATAGTTTAGACGTTTTTCAATAGAGGACTTGTTGATTTTTAACAATGCAGAATGCAAGTCCTTAACCTTTGAACGCATTCATTAGAGCACTGGATTTCTCGCTGTGTGTGCTGTTTCAGAGACAAGAGATTCTTTGTGTACACTACTCAGGGAAAGTGTTTATGAAGGGCACACACACACACACTCACTTAGACGGCTGCGATAAATCTTGGTGTGATTGTGCTCAGAGTTACGAACTCATAAGTGCTTTAAAAGCAAGATTAATAGCGTGTACGTGAGTTTCCTGAGGTTTTATTAGTCTAACACGATGGTTATGACAAATGGTCAAAGTGCTGTGTAACGTTGACCAACAAAGCAGTTAATCCTTAAACTGGGTTTCTTAAGTCTGGATGAGCAATCTAGTGTGACAAAGGTGGAAAGATACACATTACCACAGCATATTCACATTAGCTGGCCTTTACAGGCTTGATTTTGTTAAAAAGACAATGCCGCACGCTTAAACTTTTTGTAGTGTGTTTTGGGCAGTTCTCCAATCGGATTTAATGTCCCACCAATAGAATCCATCACATACCAGTAGACAGCATTATACTTTCCATTAAAACCAATACAATTCCCATTATAAGCATTAAATCCATTACATTTTCTGTTGTGTTTTGAGCATGACTCGATTTTTAGAGGATGTTAGGATTTTTTTATGCAGCCCAAGCCGTAAGGCCTAGAGAGCTGAAACTTGGTCAGATGGTAGTACTCCTGTTAGCTACTCGGGCGCAAAGAACCGGCTCAATCTGCCTAACGGGGGAGCTACAGTGCAAAAACAAAAACTTTGGACATATTTGGTCATAGCTCGTAAACCGTTTGTCATAGACTAAAAAAATTCACATGGTTGAATTTTCCCTCAAAAATTTAAACCACTGCAGAAATAATCTGTGGACATTGAATATCATTGAATTTTAATTAAAAAAAAAAATAAAATTACATTTAGATTTTTGGTGCGGAACAGGCCTAATATTAGCCAAATGTTATTCGGACTGTAACTCTGGAACGGAATGAGGTATCGTCACCAAACTCTGTACACGTGCGTATAACCTCAAACTTTAGTCAAATTAAAAAAAATGCATAGCTCTGCCACTTGGGGGTGCTATGAGTTGCGACAAAAAAAAACAACATTTCAGCTACACCTAGACAACCGTTGGTTTTAACTAGACAACAATTTTGCCAGATAATAAGCATGAAAATAACATATAAACTCTTTAATAGCGAAGACTTGCAATGACCGTCACCTTTCATTTATTTTAAATATGTAAAATTGCAACACAATGTGTGTGAATGTATGCCCATGTATGTGTGTGTTTGTATTAATATAGCAGTTTAACCATTTGATTTCTGTGTGTGTGTCTCTGAGCCTATTATCCATTATCGATGTGCTTTTGATACACCCAGGTGTCCCTATTTAACCTCAAAAGCCTAAAAAATGCTCGAACCCCGTAATTGCTGCTTGCAGCTATATATATATATAAATTATTTATTTATTTTTCCTCAGCAAGGTGATTTCCAAATAGTTGTATCTTAGTCAAATATTGGCCTATCCATGCATCAATGGCAAGCTTTTATTCAGATTTCCAATGATCTTAATGTACAATTGTTTTACCCTTATTACTTGTTTTTGTATTACTTGTCATTGCAATGCCTTTCATAAGGAAAATATTTCACATTTGCTGTACATGCAAAACCAGTTAACTGAGGAAATAAAGCAAACTGGATGACGAAGTTAGCTCAAATTCACAACCAGCTACAGGAAAAACTGGGTCGGTTGAGTGAAAAGGGAAAAAAAAGATGGGGGAGGACTACAGCAGATAGGCAGAGATGATAGGAGGGGTTTAAAGACCGAACACAACGCTTTACTCGTTCCTGTTTGTCGTGTTTCATTCCCAGGACGTTATTTTAAGGTCCGTGAATTGCTCGAGAGATTTTCGGGTCCCAGCTCGCAGTCGAGTCCCATTTAAAACCAGACCGAGGAAACACGACCCAGATCCTCAAATGAGCGTCGACGGTTAACGTTTCAGGACCAACATCGAGAGATAACACCAGCGGGGGGAAGATAATGGTGTAAGTATTAAGCTGTTAATCGTGCAAATATCGCCGAATGTGTGATGGTTTAGCGAAATTCAACAAAAGGAAACGCGGCTGTGTTTCGGCTATCAGGCTAGCGGCGTATTCAGCGGGTTATGCGACTGTTTTTAACATCCGTGTAGAATATATGTGCACTTTAGGTGCTATATTTCATTTCTAAATGTCGAATTGTAAGGGTTAAATGTGTTAAAATCTGTATTTTATGCGTCTTCCGTAGCGGATGGCGAGCCATCATATGACTGGTAACGTTAGCCGTTGTTAGCTCGAGATGTTTTCGGCACATTTTAACGTGTCAGATATGATTTAGGCATCAAATTGTGTGTATATCACTATAAAACGCCACACTTAGTTGCTTTATAGGTTAAGGTTTAGTAAATGTATCGATTTGTTGCGCGTGGAAGCTTTAAAACGACATTAGGCTAATACGTGCGGGGGTTACTATTTGTAGTAAGTCACAATAACTCGCATTTATGTCCTTTTTTATTGAGTTGTTTTCATTTTCTGCAATGATGTGGAGATACATGTACAGTAAACGTCAAATAGATATCACATGTGTGAAGTGTCAAAAATGAACACGAGTAAATGGCTTTATTTGACTTTTTAACCATTATTATTTCCGCCTTACAAATATGTGTCATTTCTTATTTTTGCACGTCTTGTTGTTCTTGTTTGATAGGATCACACCAGGAGTCGTCGTCACAACTTCTGTGTGCTAAACTTGAGATAAAAAGCCCATATGTCGTTCTGACCGTTTTAAGTATGTTTTCATCAGTTTCTCTCTTTATTTTGTCTTTCCAGTGATGCATCTGCAGGAAGGACCATGTGCACCGGCGCTTTGCGTTCTCTGCGCTTGCCGGCTTGCAGATAACCAGTAACATGAGGACCGGTGGAGAATGACATCTCATCCTGAGGATTGTTACAGAAAGCCAGACAAAATGAACAGGGCAAACCGATACGTGATCATTTATTTAGTGTCCGTGATTAGTATCTGTGCGGCAGAGGCTTTGAACATCTCTGCGGTAGATGGCGACGGAATAGAAAACGGGACAGAGGCAGATGGAGGCGGCTCAGTTCCCCTGGTGCTCACCAAAGTAAGCCAGATCATCGCCCGTGAGGGGAACAGTGCTTTAATTGACTGTAATATCACCGGCGACCCCTTTCCAAACATCCAGTGGTTCAACTCGCACGGGCACCTGCTTGACACTCAGAGAAGTGGTACGTTTGCAGTAAAAATCCCCTTCAGACACCAATGCATGCTCGCTTTGTTTATTTGTTTCTGTTGGTCCATTTACACGAAATATAAATCTGATCTACTGTTCCCCTACCATACACGCATCAGGTAATGACGTTTGTTCAGTTCACTCTCGCTCCAAGTGAAAAGACCTCATATTGGGTATGTGAGCATGTACAGCAAAACTAATTAATACTTTAATTATTACAACCATTTTCAAGAGTTTACATTAGCATTCAAATGTTTTGGGTCTTTATGATTTATTTTTGTCCCTTCGGCTCATCAAAGTTACGTTAATTTGATCTTAAATACAGTAATACTGTGAAATATTATTACAGTTTACAATAACAGTCTTCTATTTGGATACGTTTTAAATTGTAATTTATTCCTGTGATCCAAGCTGAAGTTGTGGCATCATTACTCCATTCTTCAGTGTAGAATTCCTTCATTCAGTTTTAGGATGTGTATATACGTTTAATATTTTATTTATTTTGGGAGAGACCACCACGGATATTTTCCATTATTGTTCATTGCATTCACTCAGATTTGAGATTAATCCCTTATGCAACGAGTTGATCTTTAAATCTGGTGATGTAAATCGTGACTCAATAATTTCCAGCTGGAGTGTTCCTGATGATGAGTGACTTTGGGAGGATTAAGGATGATGTCGTGCAAGCTTAGTTAACCGCTTTTACTGAAGTGACATGGAAACGTTCCTGCTATTCCAGTGATTCTCAACTCATGTCCCCGGGGCCCACAGCTCTGCACATTTTGTATTTGTCCCTTATCTGCTATTCAGTTGAGCTTGGGGAGTGAAGTGGACCAGGTGTGTTACTGCGTGAAGAATTAGTGTGAACTTAAGATCATTCCACGGGCTTTATCTTGCACAGCGTTTATAAAGAGAATATGCAGTGAAGCCAAAAAATAAAATTATTCCACCTTTAAGGAAAGAAAAAATACAACATAGTTAGTATTGTTAATCTGTTGGAGGGCTTGCTTCCAGAAAGTCTACCAGCACATTTAAAAAAAGCAGCACTTTGGCCTAGATTACATCAGCTGAAGGAAAGCTAATTTTATTTATGCTGTTCATTCACATAAAAGACCAGGATTCCACATTATGAAAGTAAATACAGTACATTTTAATTTCATACTATAGCCAGCTGCTAAAGATCAATGGATCTTCCTTTACTTGCATAATGCATTGCTGAATTGTTTCAAAAAGGTCAGATTAAAAGACCTCAGGTTGCTGCCAGTAAGTAAGTCATTGATATAGAGGTTATAAATTCCCATCAGCACTTTAAACACGGGCGGCTTGTGCATTATGTATGTGCGTGGACATGCACAAACAAGACCGAAACTGACCTTGGATCAGTGTCTTTTTGTAAATGCATGTCTGTGGGTTATGCAAAGTCGATTAAGTATGACCGCGTGGTTCACGGAAGTAGCCTTTGTTTTGTACTTTCATCTTCGAGGAACCGGGTATACAGAAAGGGTGGGTGTTTACATGCACCGGTTACTTTGGAAGCTGTGCAGTCTTTTCTTCTACTGTGCTTTCAATATATAGTGGAAAGGTCGTAAATTGTTTATGCAAAACCTGATTTGCACACCTAGATTTCTTTGCCTTTTTATCAGTTTCACTTTGCATGTAAACTCCTTTATCTGCTTGTTCAGTGTGAACATTTTGTTTTCACATTTAGAAAAATGGGAAGCATTTGTTCAGGCGTCTTGATTGTGGTCTGGCATGCACTAAAGTGATCGTTCGACTTTTTTGAAACCGTTTACAAGATGGTGGTTGCTTTTTTCAGCAGTTTTGCAGATGGGTTAATTGCTGGATTTATTCGTTGTGTTACTGCCATCAGATCTCTGATCTTAGAACGTGATAGTAAAGAAAATGAGTAAGCCTTGAGCAGAACTATTTTAGTGAAATGATTGTTTCAAAGGTTACAAAGGTTACTTGTTTCTTCACGTTTTTAGCACGTCCCAGATAGACACTTCTATTTTCATTTGACTCTTTTCTTATGCTGTTTTATGCTTCTTATGACACTTACTGACCACGTAAAACCAAACAAACACTGGCTGGTCACTTACGTGTTTATCTCTCTTTTTTTTTTTTTTTTTTTTTTTTTTTTTTTTTAATCTAATGGCACATTTAAGTTCTTCTTGGGAAGTCTTTAGTACAACCTCAAGTGCATTCAGATCACTTCAAGGTTTAAGACGACGACTACGTACCTTTTTTCACACAAAACATTCCACTTTACAACCACAAAATGGTGAAGCATTGGAATTTATTACTATAAATGGAACTGTTATATTTTCTGTTTATTTCTACCATTTTATAACGACCATTTGGAGCCTCTTAGATAAAGCTCAAAAATAAAGTTTTTTTTTTTTTATTTATATTTAAAGATATTACATTTGATACATCTGAGTGTGTCCTAAAACATGGCGGTATACTACATGGCGTGCTCCAGATTCCCATTCTCTTTACCAGCGCTGTCCAGACTTGGTCCTGGAGGGCCGGTGTCTGACAGAGTTTAGCTTCAACTTGCCTCAACACACCTGCACAGAAGATTTTAACATGCCTTGTAAGAGGCTGATTAGCTGCTTCAGGGGTGTTTAATTAGGGTTGGAGCTAAACTCTGTCTCTCCAGGACAGCCCTGCTCTACTGTATAAACATTGTATCAGCTTATTTTGCAAGCTTTTTCCGTTCTTTCAATTGCTTGATGTATGTCGACATTCCATATGTCCAGTATTGTTAAACCCGCGAGACATCAGTTTCGATCACAGCGTCCTCCCTCCTCCTGTTGTTAGTGATGTTGTTGAACGCTGTGCACAAATGCAACCCTTTAAATGGTACTTGGATGATTTTGCGCAAACAAGTTTTTGGATTGCACTAAAGTTTTTTGATTTTTCTGTCTTCTGCAGATGGTAAATGGTGGATTCTGGATAATGGCATCCTCAACATCACCAGCATCACGTTTGCAGACCGCGGCAAATACACCTGTGTGGCCTCCAACACCCACGGCAAGGCCAACTGCACGGTGACGCTGCGCGTTGTCTTCACCAATGGAGATATGGGTGTGTACTACATGGTGGTGTGTCTGGTGACCTTTACCATCATTATGATTCTGAACATCACTCGCCTGTGCATGATGAGCAGCCATCTGAAGAAAACTGAGAAGGCCATCAATGAGTTCTTCCGCACGGAAGGTGCGGAAAAGCTCCAAAAGGCCTTTGAGATCGCAAAGAGAATTCCTATCATTACCTCAACAAAAACGCTGGAGCTGGCAAAGGTCACGCAGTTCAAGACCATGGAGTTTGCACGTTACATCGAGGAGTTGGCACGTAGCATACCACTCCCGCCGCTGATCATGAACTGCCGCACCTTCATGGAAGAGATCCTTGAGGTCGTTGGCGTGGAGGAAATGAGACACACTTTTGTCCGACAAGCACCCGAGAGTCTTGTTGGGGCGGCTGCCGGCACTTCCGACGACGTTTTCACGATCTTGCGCGAAAGAGAGCGTGCAAGGGAGCGTAGTGATTCTCCCGCCGCAGACTCTGACGACGCGTCGCTTCACGAGCAGCCCCAACACATGGCCATTCAGGTCTCGGTTCATCCGCCGCTCGCTGCTGCAGGATGCTGTAACATTGAAGCTCCTCCTCTCTCCAAAATTGCCTCCTCTCCACCCCCATTGGCTCAGCTGCCTCTGGAGGCGGAGCCCGAGGAGAACGAAAACAAGCCGGAGTCTGTACAAGAGGATGGTGCTACACAGAAAACCCAAGTCATCTATGAAAGCCATGTGTAATATCCTGAGGCAGGGATAATGACCTCGCTATGCATTTTCTTGGGGAAACAAAAAGGTCAAGATTTAGTTTTTCTTCTCAGAAGTTGCTTTCTATTAGTCATCTTAGGAAAGATGAAGAATAGCTGCATTTGTGTTTGGGTGAATCTCGCAAAACTCATATTTCTGGGTCATATTTTACCTTAATAATAAAATAAAAAGTACAAAAGAAAAAAATCTCAATAAATAAATTTATTGAATTTTGCGTAAAGAAAATAAAGCCAATTTTCTGCACGGGGTTGTGATATTTTAATGAGATTAACTACATTATTGTACAGTAATGTGAACATTTCTCCAATTAAGAATATATAAATTATATGAATTATTATTTTTCAAAATTATTTTGTCTACATGTCTTGGTTGTATTTATGATGACTAATTTGAGTTGATATGATTTAAAATAAACGGAATATTATTGTTCTTAACGTTTTGCAATTATATAAAGTAGTAATATTTGCATTAATCTGTATTTACAATAACGTTTATTTTATTTGCACATACAAAATGTGCCTAAACTATCACAATTCCCAAAAATTATTAATTGTCTCAAATTATTATTTGTCTTAAAAACGGCTGATTTTGTTTATGCAAAATCTTTACATTTTGGGGTAAAATATAGCCTCGTCGTTTCTTTGTGAGATTGACCTGTTTAAGTTATATTTCCCATGACAATGAATACTCACGCTGAATGTATTTTGGGCGAAGTTCTCTATTTATTTAGAAAATTCAGGTTTGCAGATTTTTTTTGGCATACTTTCCAGATACCAGGGCTCTTGAGGGATACAAAGTTCACATCTTACAACTTAATCGTCAGACATAAAGCAGTCCTGTTGGATGTAGTTACGGATTATCCATTTCACGAATGAATGAGAACGTACGACTGATTAATACATCTGGCAGAAAGTAAAACGCGTAAACAGTTTGAGGCTGAAGTGCATTTTTCATTCAACAATCCAACATTTTTGAAAATATTTCTGAAGTGATGTGCACAGTAATTTCTCAGATCTCGCTCCCTCTTATAATGCATGAAGAATGCATGTCGATCTGTTTTCAGTGCTGGACTCGGAGAGACAAAACTTTTGTTTGTGTGATCTTGTCTGCTACGTGTTATTTATCATCTGTGTCAGGTAAACACAGCATCGACACTTTGAACAACATCAGAGTAATTTCAGTTTGAGATTGAGGCATTTTATTCAGTCGAGTTTCCACTGGAGTCTTTATACTGTTACTGTAATTAATGATAGTATTATTAATTTGCTAGTAGTACTACAGTAAGTATTACTTTTGATTGCAGATGCACAGCTAGGTTTTGATCTTTCTAGTGTTTTTTTTTAACCTCTCTTTTTCAGCTTTTCTTTATAACGAAAATAATAACGTGTAATCTCTTCTGATGTCCCTGAAACACACATACATAGTTTTGCTTCTTAAAGGCTCACCTTTTAGTTTCAGTGCAAACAAGTTATTCTTTGATGTAAACTAGCTTTATTTGGGGAGTAACCTAGCAGTCCTCTGCACTGCTGATATAGGTAAACAGGTTAAGCACGAGTCATTACGAATGTTCCTGGTCAGGATTGTCAAAGGAAGCGATGGCCATGGTGCTCTTCAAAACGTTTTATAAGTAGTGAAATAAAGCTGCTGTGTACCCATGATTCCCCGTGTCTGTCTTCATTCACTCAATCATTCTGAGAACATTTCATCACAACGCTTTGTTGATCCTTTGCAGATCATTTTACGTCTAGTGTTTTTCCCTCGTCTTCAAACGTTGGAATTATTGACTGAGCAGATTTTAAAGTTTAAATAAGTTGTTTCGAGTTCAGCTGCTGGGTATTCAAGTGTTGAAATGCTTGAATAAAACGCTCTATTCAGATATTTGAAGTGCATTAGTAAAGTACTGAGCTGAATGTATTATTGCTTTGTTTGAGCTTGTGTGGGTAAGTGCTTACTGATTAGCATGTGTGAATTAATGCTGGTGTTTAAGGCACGGGTCTCAAACTCAGTTCCTGGAGGGGCACAGTTTAGCTCCAAATCCCACCTGGTTGGAAGCTTCTAGTAATCCTTAAGATCTTGATTGGCTGGATCAGGTGTGTTTAATTAGGGGTGGAGCTAAACTGTGCAGAGCTGTGGCCCTCCAGTAACAGTTTGAGACCAGTGTTTTTCAAGCAGTTTGGACTGAAATGTGTGCTGGGAGTGTGTAGAGCCATCCTACAATGATAAATATCCACAAGTATTTTTATTAAATTAAAAGAAGTTCTTCTGGCCACTCCCACAATAGTTGATTGACAGCGGCGTGTCACACAGACTGAACTGGTCTCTTACCTCTGACCCGCCCTGAGTGAGCCGTCTTCATATTAATGAACATAGCAGTACTCATGTACTCTCGACATCTGAGTGACTGAAGATAAACGTTACGTTTGGTTCTAAATGGAAACGCCTCCTTGATCAACCGAAATGCGTTTATGTTCGTGCAAATCAATCATGATCCAGCCTCACCTACAGAAGCAGTGAGTATAATGTCTTTTAATGAATCTTTGCAAATCTCCTTTCCTAATAATGTGCTAATTAGCAAGTTTCACTATGAATACGGCTAAAAAAAGATCCTCAGAGAGCACCTCGGAAAAGAGGGGCGGGGTCAGCGGAGCTCATGTAGATTTAAAGGGGAATTACACAGAACAGAGTGATTTCTAAAGAAATTTTTTACACTAGATCTGAATGGCTTGCCTGTATGACCTCTCTTCAACATCTGGGCATGCTCCTGATGAGGTGGAGGATGGTCTCCTGAGGGATCTCCTCCCAGACCTGGACTAAAGCATCCGCCAACTCCTGGACAGTCTGTGGAGCAATGTGCCGTTGGTGGATGGAGCGAGACACGATGTGCCAGATGTGCGCCATTGGATTCAGGTTTGAGGAACGGTCAGGGCAGTCCATAACATCGATGCCTTCGTCTTGCAGGAGTTACTGACACACTCCAGCCACATGAGGTCTAGTCCCGCCCTGTCTTCCTGTTTCAGTTGAAATTACATTTCACACACTTCAGTTCAAACACAAACTTTTTAAACCTAACGGACTAAACGTTCCCAAAAAGTGCAAAAAAAAGACCACTGATAACACACAAATGTGTAAAGATATCAAAAATGTGTTGTTGGGTTTCACGCCACTTTAAAACACATTATGAAGACAGCATAGTTGCACAGCATCCCCATCCAGACACTGCGATGATCCATTTACAGTACATGTTCAGAGAACAAAACATTTGCAGATGAAAAGAGATGAAAGCGCTTCAGAAAACCCATTCAAGGTTTCCTCTGGGAACAGCCACAAACACACACTGAAAAAGTCTCTGAGCAACCAGACCGTAATGAGATGATACTCACGTACCGCACGTGCAAACAGAAAGAAGTTGATTACTACAGATAATCAATGAGATGTATTGTTTTGTAAAATAAGTCAAATGGACTCACCTTATGAATAGATACCGGAAAGCATCTTTCAAATGATTTATGAATTACATTGAAAGCTCTTTAACTCTTAAAGCATGTGTAAGCTACAATTAACACTAGTAGCTTTTGGCTTATGTAAAATGAGTCATTTGCGTTTCCCGAAAACAGACACCGAACGCAAGTGAAGATGCATAAACCATTTCATGCTTCAAATCAAATCCATTCCAAGACTAAGACCAGTTATCAAGCAGTTCAACGCATTTGTTCATTGGTATTCAAGACAAGAGATCCATATTAATTAATTTTTGTGAGGAGAATTAAAAATGAGCTGATCCTAAATTAAACAGAAAACCATTTTAAATTGACTCTCTTCATCTCTCATCGTACGAGGCTTTCCCCTTCTCAGCCTATGGGTAGCTCATTTCACAGTATACAAATTTTGATGTGTGTGTGTGTGTGAGAATGTACACAGTCTGTCCTCAGGCAGGAAAGTCTGGCGCTGACGCTAATGACCTGTGCAACCACACTGAGAAACCATACGCTTGCTCCCAGAGTGGTACAACCTCTCGCTGCTGCATACATTCACAAACCACACATTTACCGAAGACCATTCGAAATTTGGCTTTCAGCTTACATTACACTGGGAAATTAGTTGCCATTATTGTCTTTAACACTCATCTTTACTACTCTTTATTTCCATGAGAAAACCAATGCAGGTTAGAGACCATATACCTGCCCTAACTAGGAAATGAAGTCATTTTTAAACCAGGTCTATTAGTAATGTTTACCTGACACGAACATAAGCATGTCTATGCTTTTTATTTCACTACACTACAGGCAAAAGCTTTTTTTCATGCCAGTTAGCTTTTTATACCAGGTTGCTACATTTTTTTAGCTCAGTTTAGATTTACTTACAATAATCTAGCAATCTCTCTTTAAATGCCGTTTTCTCCACCTCAGCAGAACTTCTAAAGATTTTTACTGAGGGGTTTGTCCATACATCATTTGCCTGATTGCATGCACATTTAAAAGAAAAACTTGCAAATTTGATTTATGAACAACAGTGCTTTAAATGTATAAAGAGTGACACAGATATCTAAAATCCCCTTGGCAAAAACATTTAACTCTAAATGCGTTACAAAAAAGGATTTGTTCAGTATTTTTTTTTTTTTTAATGCATGCAAATGTAATTAAATAATGCCACTTCAGAAAAAAAGGTTTTTATCTTATAAGTCAACTGGGGAAACATGGTGGTATCCTTTTTTATTTTTAACCTTATTCACCTGCGGTGTCTTGCCTTTATATACTGCTAGTATTTTTACTATAAAAGTAGCTTTTTTTCCTCCTATAAAACGTGTTTGGTCAGTACGCTGAACAAGAACTGTTCAGCAGTTAAAACAACTTTTACATAGCTCTGATTAAAGCAATTATAAGTTACCCAAAACTTAATTAGGATTACCTTTTAAGCAAAGTGATTTCTTCCTCACCGTCATCACTGAGGCTTGCGAACAGGGAGCGAACACAGGATAAATACTTCATTTAAAACAATTTAATCTTTACATATTTGATTTTTTAATGTACAATCAAACCATCAATCATACATAAAAGTCTCCATATTGTACAACTCTAGCACTAGTATAAATAAAAAAAAAAAAATGAGATCAATATATAACAACATTTTGTTTTTTTCACTGATTAACAGAGGAACATCAACTGCTAATGAGAACACAGAAGCCCCGCCCACACGGCTCATTTACTGTCAATCAATCAGCGGGGGGGGGGAAGGTTGTAATGCCGGTCACATGGAAACAAAGCGAAAGGACAGAGTTTCACCAATTCAGTTAAAAGACAACGCTTCGGCCTTGCTTTGGAAAAGAAATGACCATGCGATTATGTAGTTCAAAACTAAACCGAAGAAAAAACTGATGTAGTGCAGCTGGTAGGTTAGTAAACGCAGTTTAACATACAGAATGGGATACAGCAATGGTTACCACAAGTGTCAAATCTACACAAAATGTGCCATGAATTTCCCAGAAAAAAAAAGAGAGAAGTGGCCAACAGGAGCAAGCACAAACGAACTAGAGTTTCCATTTTTACACTCTCTAACAGTCACATTTCATCATCGCTTTTCAGTGCCAATACGAGCCTGTGCAGTCATGCCCGAATCGCAATCATTACTTGAGTTGTTCACCTGTATTTACATGTAATTTGTTTAGTGTCACAAAAAATGTCTGGGTCATATTTCAAGATTTTCATATGCATTTGACATGGCTTTCATGATAACTTGGCATGACGGTTCATGAAACAATTTGGGGGTCAAATACACATCATTAAATCCAAAATGATGGTCTCAAAATGGTCTTTGTTTTCATTACACAAAATATATTTTATTTTGGGACGAAATATGACCTGGCCATTTCTTCATAGGATTTATTTCGTAGTTTTTAGATAGCCGTCAGATTGGATTAACGATTTGAGACGTTTAAATAAAGAGGATGAACAGCAGAGACACTTTTATAATCCCTTGGGACGAAATGTGAGCATACAAGAGTAAATGGCAAATTAAACCTGCACTGGAGCCAACATTCACCAGTTTAAACATTAATGCTTCTTCGCGAAGTTAAAAAAAGTCGGTCAAGTCACATTTTCTTTGATTTTCAAACTATTAAGAGTTGCTTAGTACATTTAAATATATTAGCCAAGATAGCAGCTGTAAAAGAAAAGCGACTTGGTTTTTCATTCCCAGTAAAGAAAAGCACAAAACCTCAAAGTGTGGGCACTAAAGTCCCATTGCGCATCAGACTGGCCCTCGTAGCGTTGAGACGACTCACACCCTGTTCTCCTCCCAACATCCTTCGCTAGGTAGCACAAAACCCAAGTTTTGATGCTTGATCTTTTCGCAATGCTGAATACATGATCTTCATGTCGCAAAAATCTGTTGCACTGACAACGTATGCATTACTTTTCAGCGTTTCTTCGGTTTCTTCACAGCATCAGATCCCGACTGGAATGTTGGGGCGTGCTCAAACACCATCTGGTTTCTTGTATCTCTTACACACACTAGAAGTAAACAATGTTAAGAGTCCGTTTCAGGATGTGGCTGGGCAGTGAGGGTCAAGGGCGAAGGTCCCTCCTCGCTTGGTTTACAGCGGTTCATCTTGACCTTTCACCTCTGTAGGACGCATTTTCTCTGGCAGGAGGCTTAGTGGTCAAACAAGCAGGTGTCTTGGGTGTTGCATGCGCGTGTGAGAGTTAGTATAGCGTGTTAGCGTTTGGAGAAAGTTCCTTCACTTGGACTTGAGCTTCTCTTAAAACTCTTTAAGTTATTCAAGCAGCCTCGAAAGACTCGTATTGGAGTCTTGTGCAAGTATTCAGAGGACGTGTCCCGTCTGGTGTAGTGTTTTTGTTTTGTACTTGGTTCAGGGTACCGTTGGGGCGTGTGGTCAGAGGGATGAGTTGTCCAGTAAACGGACCTCCTCTTCACTCTCATCTTCCTCGTAGCGGGAAGAGGAGGACGCTAGTTGAACATTATGGACTCGGGGTCTTGGTTTGCCATCTGGGCCATATGACGGAGGATATCTTTTTTTGTAATAATACCAAGGAGGCGCCTAGAAAAAGAGAGACAGAAAGAGGTAGAGAAATTTACTAGTGCATTTTTGACATGTTTGCAGAGCACTGACATCGTCTCTCGCCAAGCTTTGTAAGGAAGTCTCCACGAAATGCATTTTGTATTGAGTCTATACTGGCTTTGACTCGGAATCAAATCGTCGCTCCAATTTTGACGACTCCATACTTCAGTCTTGGCGACAGAGAGCTGACAGTCTCTGGTTTAAAGAAGGGCAGAGAGTGTGGAAGATTATGCTGTGTTACTCAGGGCAGGAAACGCTACGTTATTTCTATGAGCCGGCAGCACCTATACAGTGAGAAGCAAGTGTTTTGCGAAACAGAAGTGAAACAGAGTGAGTGAACGCCTCCATCTCATCCACACACTCTGGCCTTGGAGAACAAGAAAGTGAAGTTATTTTTCCAACACAAATTCAAGAGCATATTTAAAGGATGTACAGAAGTTGTGCATTTTGTTTGTTTACAGTGTTGGGTAACGTTACTCGGAAAAAGCATTACTGCATTAGTTCACTGAAAGTGCTATGAGCGTTACATTAGTCCACTCCTAAAAACAGCGCCATTTAAAAAATAAAGTCAGATATATGTCAATGTAGCTGTTACACTACTAAAATAAAAAATTGTTACTATTTGTCCATTAAAGTGTTTCTATAACGGACATGTTGTTGCCACTGTTACTTTTTATGTAACGTGTTACTTGTAACGTTTTACCAGTAACCGTGTTTTAATAAGTATCTGTAACTAAATGCTACTTTTTCCTCGATTATAGCTAGGTGTTCAGCAAAATATCATGTGCAAAGTAGGGATATTGCTGGTAGGTGCTACATTATGTCAAAAATATATAAATATAAAAAGTGTTACAAAAAGTTACACCACAAAGTAAAAGTGCATTTTAGTGCAACTTTCTCCTACTTTTGTATGTTAATTAGTTAAGTTGATAAAAGTACTATTTTTAATTTACACTATAATACACAATCTAATGCAATAATGTGCATAACTAGTGGCATTACTTCTAAATTAATGGAATTTTGTAACACAGTAATTGTAACACTTTACCTGCATAACTGTTTGTATAAATGGATAACTGTCCGTACCCAAAAAACGAATTTGCTTTCACAGAATTTTAAAGTATAGATGTTTAACAGACTAAACGGTAGCGTTACAACATTCTTTTGTATTACCTTTTTGGTCCCACTTTATATTAAGTGTCCCTAATACCTGTATACTTCCATAGTAACTATGTGTAACTGTGTATGTAGTATGTAACCACAGAGTAAGTACACACCGTCTCTACAGCTGTAATATTTCACATGTAACACCCCTCAGAATGGCGCAAGTACAAATGTGTAACAGGACATCGGTAACAATACTTTTTTCATGTAACAGGAATCACATAGCTACATTTACTAATAGCAGTATGTATAAGAGTAACTGGAACAGGGGGTGTAGTTGGGTAGGTTTAGGGATATGTAAAGTGGGTGGAGTTGGTGCACCTCTGTAACACCCTCAGGAACGGCTCATTTAATATAAAGTGTAACATTCCGGACACCAACCAGAATTAGTATGTAAAACAAATGTAAAACTTACTGCCTGCTGCTGCGTGACATCAGAGTAATTACATGCTAAATCCATAGCTATTGTCTATTTAAAACGTTATTTACCCAAAAGTGCTGTTAGCCCTGTTACATATTTGTACTTTCATTACCAAAAAGTGTTGTTACCAATGTCCTGTTACACATCTGTACTTGCACACGCCATTCTGAGGGTTGTTACATGTGTGAAGTAACAGAAATGTAATACTGTAATATTTACTATGTACTGGTACTATGTACTGGTGTGTACTTACTCTGTGGTTACATACTACATACACATCTAGTTACTATGGAAGTATACAGGTATTAGCGACACTTAATATAAAGTGGGACCACATTTTTTAAAAAAGTATTACACTTTTTACAAACTGATTGATTACACCACATTGTTACTTTTTTCTTTTGTTATTTGTTTACGTATAAGTGCGAAAAATATATTCTATACTTACTGTATTATTAATATTTTTATTTATTATAGCATTATAGAGTGCTTTCAGAAAAGTACGCTATGCGTAACACATTAGCAACACGTTACTTCTGAAACACTTGATTGTGTAACGCTTTACCCCAAACACTTACTTCTCTTGATCCAATTTGAAATTAAAGTGCAAGCTAACTTTACATATGCTCTTGAATTTGCTTCAAATTTAAAGGGGATTTAAGCTTGATGACAGTTTGTATCACAGAAAAAAAGGTGTGACAATTTTGACGAGAGCCGGGATTGCGAGAGTCCATCCAAATCAGAGGCATGAATCGCTCGTGAAATGATTGTCAAACCTTTGTGAAATGCTCGTGAAATGCCTGCAAGATGTTTGCGACAGGAAGAAAGTGAAGAGGTTGAACGTCAGACAACTGAAAGAGGACAAGGTGTGGAACTTGAGGAACTGCTGACTACATACTACAAGTGCTAGGATTCCAGAGTCACACCAGATCGACATGTAACAACACAGCATCCTAGGAACAGCTACTATGACTATAGAGATGAATAGATATGTTGGTGAATGAGAAAATAGTCCGCTACACATGTTACTCGCCAATCGTTTAAGGGCGGAGCTGCGCGAGGGGTCAGATGTCATCAATCTGTAGCCCAGCGGACGCAGACCAGGCGCCCCCGAGAGGAATTTAGCAATAAACAAAAGGAAAACAAACAAAGAAATCAAATTCAGATGAAGGACATCACGGCATGTGTATTAGATGTGCTTTGTGAGTACACGTGCACAATGCAGAACTGAAAGGGAGGGGCTACATAAAGGTGCATTTCAAAGACACCACGGCTAATGCGACAGACTAGACTATCCTGCAGGGACGTCCGAGGACAGGAGCAACAATCTGAGTGAAAGCCAATCTCGCAAGAAACGCGATGTCTGCAGAGGACTCGAGTCCTGGAAGCAGGGTCCTAATGTCAGCGTGACGGTGACACCAACATGAACTTTCTTAAAGGAACAGTTCCACCAAAACTGAAAATTCGCTGGAAATTTTCAAGATGCAGATGAGCTTGTTTCTTCATCAGAAAGGATATGGGGAAATTTAGCATCACGTCGCTCGCTCTGCAGTGAATGGGTGCCATCAGAATGAGAGTCCGTTCATAAAAACATCGCACTAATCCACTCCAGTCCATCCGTAAACATCTTGTGAAGTGAAAAGCTGCGTGTTTGTGAGAAAATTTACATCATTACTCGACAAATATACACCTTTGTTTACATTTGTGTTGCTCGGAAACCACAAGCGTTTCTACATTTGGAAGAATAATGTTTTTATGAATAGCAATACAATTGTTTTTGCTTAATTTAATATTGTGAAATATATGGAAGCCCTGTTAGACATTCACTGGGAAGCCACAGCTTCATGGGGCTTGTTGTTTTAGTAACACTTCCTCCAATGAAAAGTTGTCTTGTCTGAATTGGTAGAGAAATATGAACAGAACAAGCCGCATTTACAAACAAAGACAGACCAAAACTGTTCAAAACAAATAGGTATGTGAGTGGATTTTGATGCAAGAGGACAACAGGGCATGGACTTTTTCATTGGAGGAAACTTTTTATTCCATGTATTTTGGATTTCTACAAACATGGACCTTTTCACTTCACAAGATGTTAACTGATGGAGTGGTTTGGATCAATTGTGATGTTTTATCAGCTGTTTGGACTCTCATTCTGACGGCACCCATTCACTGCAGAGCAAGTGCTATAATGCTATATTTTTTTCAAAATCAGTTCTGATAAAACAAACACCTTAGATGGCCTGAGGGTGAACAAATTTTCATCAGATTTTCATTCTTGGGAGAAATACTCCTTAAATAAACGTTACTGGCCACAAATTGGTGCGTGTTATTTTGGACCCCGCATATAAGACCACCTTGAGAGAACTGCTATTCAAGTTTCGTTGCGTAAAATTTTTTTGCAATTTAATTTCATAATAAGATGGATTTCAGAGTTCGGTGGTATAAAAGCTTTTGCAGACATCAGTGAATAGAAATTGGAAGAAATTTATCCAATTCACTTAAATGCCACAATTTGTATGTTTTCTTGATCTCTAGCTAGCTGAAATTGCGACTTTGGTATTTTAGGGCAATTATCATCCAGAAGGGTTTTTTTTTTTTTTTTTTTCCTTCACTCAAGTTTCATGCATCCCTCCTAAGAGGCGGAGTCTAACAGGCAGAGTGGGAGGGGCGTGGGAGGGGCTAATCACCAAGGGCTCCACGTGCTGCTTGAGCTCTTCCAGATGTTCTAAAATATTCTTCTTTGTGATGATGCCCAATAAAATCCTGCAACACACACCGTGACGACCATCACTTAGCAACAAAAATTACACCCACAACTCAAGTACAAACAAATAGAAATCAAAACAACATAAGAGTAACAAGACAACAGAAGCAATATGAACAGAAATTCACTGAGATCATCAAAAAAATCATGTGTTGAGTTGCAATTAAACAAACGAACTGAACAGAATTCAACTGTAAATAAATGTGTGTGTGTGTGTGTGTGTGTGACTTTACCGTACAAGAACAAAAACTAAATGGCTTCTGCAGACAAAATTCAATTAAGCAGACTGACCTTTAAGACCTGAAAGTTTTTATATATTGTAAATTATTGAAATCTTAAATTTGTTTATGAAGTATAACATTTTGCACAAAAAAAAAAAGTTATTGTCTGGATTTCATTTAGTCTTATAAAAAGTAAAATAATTTTCATTGCATTCTTAGTTCCAAAGCTTTTGAAAGACCTGGAATGTACACAGCAGATCTATCTCCTTATTTGACTCCTTCGAGCTGCAACCACAGCATACAGAAACACATTAGATTAGGTTATACCTCAATTGTTTGTGCTCTCTTACTGTAACGACTGTAAATAACTTGTTTTAAAATAATTTATTGGTATGCATTAAAGCCAAGAATGTTGAGTCTAAAGTTTTTGAATGTGCTACACAAGACCGGGTGCTTTAAAATAATTTCCCGTTTAAAGAAAAAGAACAAAAAATTAAATAAAAATGACAAAAACTCCCGCCACTTGTGTAGTAAAGCTGCGCTAAATTAATAAAAACAGTAATAAACAAGATGTTTTTACATTAAAGCAAACTACATTGAACTACAACTGAACTGATTAAATACGTTGCTTTGGATAAAAAAAAAAAGAAAGAAAAAAAGTGTGATCAAGTAAATGCATAAACTACAATCTTTTGTAAGTCATAACTGAAAAGTTTGGCCATTTTTAAATGTCAATATTCACGTAAAAAAACAATAATGCCCAAAATATATTATTGTTTTTATTATTGCTCACCAAGGCTGTTTTTTTTTTGTCCACAAATACAGTAAAAGTACAGTAAAAAACAGTAATACTGTGAAATCTTAATGAAATTTAAAATTACTGTTTTATACTGTTTTCATAAAGGCCTGTCCACAATATCGCTCGCGAATATCGCCGGCGTTAAACGTGCCGTGACTAAACAAAGGGCGCCAATGTGAGTGTACACACCGATGCGCAAAACGGCAGGCGTAAAAGCGCAAGCGTTTTTTTATTTGACACGCCGCGTTAAAAACTGGCCGACCAGTGAGATTAGTGCTTTTGTTCACGTGACCGGAGCTGCTGAAGTTACAGTAAAACACGACTTGGTGGCGCTCAAGATCACTGCGAGGACGAGGAAAGATAGAACTCCCCATGTTCTTTTCTTTTTGTAACTATTGGGAGGAGGAAGAGGTGCTGCAGCTTGAAACAATAAAATTGTTTTGAAAAGAGCGTAAATACTGGCTCTCTTCTACTTCTGTGTCAGAAGCACAGCGCCACCTTGTGTACAGAGGTATTTCTGTTGCTTATTAAGTGCCATGTGAGTGAATTCGCCAGTGAAAATCGCATGGGTATCCTGGCGAAAAACGCAAGCGAAATGTGCGTGCGATATTCGGTGTGTACAGGCCTTAATATTAACATTATTTTTTCCCGTGATGCAAAGCTGAATTTTCAGAAGCCATTTATTACTCCAATCTTGGTGAACCCAAGAGACATCGTAAAAGTACTGAAACCAAAACTTTAACTGAAGATAACCTTTATTCTAATTGTTCTAAGTCATTTAAAGACAGATGCTTTAAACTTAAATGTACAAATAAAAGTTTTTAATTTCTGCATCCCGAGTAAACTCACTGTGAGTGTTCAGTATCGTCAGCTGATGAAGAGTGTGTGTGTTCAGAGGTGTAGCAGGAGACTGGCAGCTGAGAGGCGTGTGAATCCTCAGACGCATGACGCCTCGACAGAAGCTCATCAGCAGACACGTGTGTGTGTGCGCGCGCTGACGGGACTCTCATTAGTTTAAACACAGAATGGGCGGACACTCACCCGTTGTGCGTCACGAGGCACTGGCGCAGACCGAGCTTACGGAAAATGTCCACCACGATCTCCATGGGCGTGTGGTCGGTGACGGTGAAGGGGCTCATGTCCAGGATGCTGCGCAGCTTCAGCGGGCGAGGGCTGTCAGCCGGGAGAGTCGGGGCATGCTGGGTAAAATACACCCGCGAGTTCAGCATTATCCCCTCCTGCTTACGCCGGGCGTTTTCTGAGGAGATCACAAACAAAACAACATCTCTCAGCGGTCTATTTGTGGACAGAGAAACTGCGTTTCTACAATAAGATAATCAATTCTATTGGGTGAACTTCAGGAAAACATCTCTGGCTGACATTTTACAACAAAAATAGAACATTTTATAAAAAAAAAAAAATTTTTTTTTAAACACCTTTACATAAATACTTCCATTTAAAAAGTTAAGTTTTTTTAGCTATTTATTTGCCCTAAAATGTAAAAAGAAATAAATGAAATCAATCTGTAAAATATATATATATTTTTAAAAATGGTCAGAATAGTTTTGGGTATTTTATTTAAATTAAATTTCACTTAATTTAATTCAGAAAAAAAAAAGATTGAGCAAGGATTCATTAAACACATCAAAAGTGACAGTAAATATATATATCTAGTATAACATTTTTAATGCTAAAAGAAATGCTTTAATAAATAATTAAAAAAATGTTTCACAAAAACATGAAGCAGCACAACATTGGTAATAATCAGAAATGTTTCTCGAGCAGTAAATCAGAATATCAAAATATAAGGATCATGTGAGTAAAGCAAGCACATCACGTTAGTTTAAATGTTTAATCTAATCAGATGTGCGCTGTTAGACGGATGTTAAACGGAGGCACCTTTGGGATCACTCGCATATCATTTTTTCAGTAGAAACTTAAATACGCCGCAGTTTTTGCTGAAAGGTGAAAGTAATACATAATTTGTAACGGTAAAGGAACTACCTTTATTTCTGTACATTTACAATATTAACAAAAAGTTGTGCTTTAAATAAAACAACAAGGTACCATGGTGTAACAAATGAACTGCAACAGTTTAAATCTCATGAAGGTGAATATAGCATGGTTTTACTTCGTTAATATTTCTTCTATGACAAATCGTCTGATAAAATCGCTGTAAAATTGAAGGATGCGGGGTAACCTGCAGAAGCACATTCAGTGTAAACATCCGATATGTTAATCCGACGAGCAACGAAAGATCAGCATCTACAGCAGATGGACAAACCACCCTGGATGCGGTTGTAGTGAAAAGCCGAAGACAACACTGTTCATTATTCCGCTTACACGGCTGTTTACCTCATTTAACAAGAAAATATTTTATTTTAGCATTTTTAACGAATTTTACTCGAACTGGTTTACTTTCGGTTTTAAGACACATGATGTACAAATAATAAACATGCAAATTGGTTTGATAATTTGGAAATATAATATCAAGCATGTTATTAAATGACAAACACAAACACACGCATATGTATGTTTTTAGAAAAAAAAAAAAGTTATTAGCTGTTTTTTTTTTCTAGAAAACCGTTTTCGGAATAAAAGAACAGAAACGTTAAAATATCAATCCTGCTCAGAGTGAACCGAATGTTTTTTTTTCAGTTTTTAAGAGTAATGATGCACTTATTATTTCAAAATATATTCATATGAAACAGAAAACTGTTATTTTAAATTCTAATAGCATATCCAAATATTTCTGTGTTTTAACTACATTTAATCAAATAAATGTAGCCTTGGCGAGCAGAAGAGACTTCACATGCATGTTTAGAATTCATTCATGCCGACTCAACAGATAAAATGATAGTCCTGTGTAGTAAGAGCAGAGCGAAGCGAGGAGGTCTCACCTATAGCGATGGTAATGTCCCGGCGCAGAGCGAAGCCCACCAGCCTCTGCGACTCTTTAGAGACGATGACGGGGAAGCCGTTGTAGCTGGTTTCGGAGATGACGTTCTGCAGCTCGGCGAGCGTCATGTCATCCTGCGTCAGCACAGCCAGTGGGGGGTCGCTACGCCGCGGACGCATCACTTCCCTCGCCAGCGTGGTGTGTGTGAACTCCTCCTTGGCGTCAAGGAAGGGGTACCCGTTCAGACGGATGTGGGCTTCATAGATCCCCTCCCTCCCGAAAGCGTCGCCGACCCATTTACTGGTCATCACCGCCGCCATGAGGGGAACGATGTACTCCAGACCGCCGGTCAGCTCAAACACGATGACCACCAGAGACACCGTCATACGAGTCACGCCGCCTACAAGCACCACAGAGCAGGGTCTCCAGCACACTCTTACAAAAATGAAAGCGGCTAAGAGCTGCCACTGTTATACAACACTTAAAACTCTTAAAGATTGACAGCTAGCAGTTGGAAAAAAACTTATATACAGCACCTTCACTGTTATGCATCAACTCACCCAGACAGGCCGCGGCTCCCACCATGGCGTAGAGTCCCGGCGTGATGCAGTCAGCGCCTACCTCACACCACTCTCTGAACAGAAACCAGTCGTGATGATAATACGCCAGCTGCTCCACAGCGATGCCCACGATACGCCCCGCGATCGCCCCGATGGCCATACTGGGGATGAACAGACCCGACGGCACCTGACCACAGCAAACATCCATTCATGCAATAAAGACCTTCTGTTTTCTGAGTCACACACATGCGCAATAGTGACATCACAGCTGTGATGACTCTGACCTTGAGGCCGAAGGTGAAGATGGTCATGATGATTTTGAAGACGAGCGCCAGGCTGAGCTGCCACATGGCCGAGTAGACTCCGGGGGTGGCGGCAGCGTCCGATCCCGCAGGATACGCCTGGCTGCCGTTCATCTGGCTGCGGTACTGACAGAGCTGAGACGACTCCAGCGGCCCGCAGTCCGTGAACAGCTCCTTGATCAGCTCGCTGGTGTTCTGCCGCGTGTACGGGTTCGGGAACGCCACGATGGCCGTGATGGCAGCGACCGTGATCACCTCCAACACCGGGTACTTACCTGAAATCAAAACAAACGCTAGACAGGGTCATTACAGCTAACTGAAACACACACAGTGTTGCTGCATTGCTTTAAATGAAATGTTGCCCGAAATAAAATTTTATAATTACAAGTAAAACTAAAACTAAATAAACTTATTAAAAAATATTTTGTTTCATTAACAAAAACAACAAAATTAACTGAAGTATCTGCAAGTTTGTGTAAATATATATATATATATATATAAAACTAAAAAAAAAAAAAAAACCCTAATAAAAATAAAATACAATGGCAAAACTTTAGCTATAATTTATGAAAATACTACTTAACTCCATTTTTTTTTTATTATAAATACAGCATTTAACAAATTTCTTAAAATATTAAATTATGTTTTTTGTTTTGTTGACGAAAAGAAAAAAAGTGACTATATGGCATATTAAAAATAATATTAAAAATAACAAAAAAAACCACAAATAAAATCATTTTTAAAAATAGCTTTTTATAGATAATTATAAATAAAAATAATATAAAATATATATTACAGAGTGTAGTACAGTAAAAAGTTAAAATATATTATATAGTGCTGTTAAATGATTAATTGCATCCAAAATAAATGTTTGCTCACATAATGTGCGTGTTCTGTGTGTATTTATTATGTATATATAACTACAGACACATGCATGCATGTATATATAGGCATCAAATGTTATATTAACATATTAAATGTGTTTATATACACAACATAAATATATACAGTAAGTACAGTAATATTTTAATATTTTTATACTGTGTATATATATATATATATATATATATAATACTGTATGTACATGCACATATTACATAAAACTTATTTTGAATGCAATGAATCGTTTGATAACACATATATATGTATTACACATGTATATAATAATAAAATTCAAAAACTAAAATGTTACATATAATTATGCAAAAAACAAGCATCAACCTACTAAATCATCAACTTAAAGTATATTTAAAACACAAAATGACTAAAATCATACTGAAATAAAAAAATACTATATAAAATGGCAAAAGCAAACAACATAATTACTTAAAACTTGACTCAAATTAAAATGAAAAGCTAGCTCAAAACATCAGCTAAACAGAGTAATGCTCAAACAATGCAGGTGTGTATTTAACGCTGGCGTACCGAAGCGTGTGGACTTGCGTCGGCGGCACCAGGCGATGTTGGCCCGGATGAAGAAGGCCCCCCACAGGCCCCCGAACACCCCCAGCAGGATGAAGGGGAAGAGCTCAAACAGGTACCAGGGAGTGTGGTACTCCACGTAAAACAGCACCAGACGACTGTTCCCGAACGGGTTGATGGAGCGCAGCACGAACGCCGCCACCAGAGCCGCGAAGAACGAGCGCCACAGAGTCTTCAGAGGGAAGTAATAACTCACCTGAGAGAGACACAGCAATCACACGTCACCACAAACACAACTATTTAACAATTTACAATAAGGTTCATTGATCAACTACATTAGTAAACATGAACTAAGAATCAACAAGCCTACAGCATTTATTAATCTTAGTTACTGTCGAAAGCGCTGTTTGTTAACATTAGTTAAAGCACTGTGAACCAACATCAATAAACAATACACAACTGTATTTCTATGAACCAACATTAACAAAGATTCATAAAAGCTAAATTCATGGTTAATTGTTTGTTCATGCTAGTTAATACAATGACTAACGACACCTCATTGTAAAGTGTTACCACAGTTTTGTTAAAAAAATGATACGAATAGAACAAAAATACAAAATCAGACATGCAATAAAAATAATTACAAAAACAAAATTAATATCAAGTCTATCAAGTCCAAAAATGTTAAAATCGTCACTAGAGAAATCTGTTATCTGTATTTTCTAAATAAAAATGTAGACAATAAACTGAATTTTTTTTTTTTTTTTTTTTTTTATCCATAAAATTTTATTTTATTTTTTTAAAAGCGTAGATAATAATAATAATAATAATAATAATAAACAATTAAATAAAAACAACAATTAAAGAGATTTTGTAATGGACAAAAAACATTCATGGCAGTTATATTCACATTTTACGATCTATTACGACTGACATATGCTAATTTATAATGTTGTAAAAAATAAACGCCGTTCTTTTAAGCTTTCATCAAATACTAGGGGAAATGTATTGTGTTTTCAACATTGATGATAATCAGAAGAGTTTCCTGAGCAGCAGATTGATTTCTGAAGCTCATGAGACACAGACGCTGAAGTAATCAAGAAGTCTGATCTGACGGTATATTCACACAGAAAACCCGATGAATGCAGACTGACCTCCTCCAGACTGAACAGAACTCCTCCGATCGGAGCCCCGAAAGCCACAGACACTCCAGCGGCCGACGCCGCCGACAAAACCTGTGTCCAGAGACGAACAGAGTCACGGACGGCAGAAACACAGAGGAGCTCTGTTGAAGAGAATGCAGCTATGTCTCACCTCTCGTTTCTTTGCCTCGTTTTTGCTGTATTTGGGGAAGAGGTAGGAGAAGATGTTCCCGCAGCAGCAGGCCACGTGAACTAGCGGCCCTTCCTTCCCCAGACTGAGCCCCGACGCCACGGCCAGCACCAGAGTGATCGTCTTGATCATCAGCGTCCATTTACCCAGATACCCCCGGATGATGAATCCGCTCAGGATGGTTTTGATCTGCAGGACGTAAGAGAGAGGTGGGTAGGATTACAAAACACACACGATGCACATTATCAATGAGCAACTATTACACGAGTTACCATCAAACATCATCTGACATGACAGCTGAAAATGTTAAATGAAAATGTTATTTTTTTATTACATGCATGCATGCGTATGTATTTAAATATACATAATAAATATACACAAAACACCCAAATAAAAACTTTTATTTTGGATGATTAATCACTGCCCAGCACTAATTAACTAAAGTAATGTTCAACAGTTTAATTACATAATTAAACAATTCAAACGAATTAAAGAAATTAAATGAATAATAAAAAAATATTCCTTAAAATTTGAAAAACTGAAAAAGTGTTGTTTTTGTATTAAGATTGTAGTTTTTATATATTTTTTATATATGTATTCTTTTCTTCTTTTACTTGTAGTTGTATTTTTTAAACTTGTAATTATTATTATTTCTTAAATAT
>JAUYWG010000249.1:447717-458515 GCA_034779775.1 Enteromius afrohamiltoni | reverse complement strand
CTTTAAAAAAAATAAATGTGAAATAAACTATCAAATAGAGTCTTTCAAGTTTTTTTTGGCTTATGGGGCTATCATGTGATGAATAAGCTACTCAAACCCAAAGACTCGATAGATGACCTAATCAATTCTCTTTCCGTCTCTGCATTTAATAGGGTTATGGATCTGTCATGTCACTTTATGAAAGAACGACTTAAACTCAAAGACTCGAAACAGGTGAACTAATTCCAGTAAGAACTTTGGAACTCCAGTAAGCTCTATCCGACGGCTGAGCACTAGACGTCATTCAGTGACAAATGCTAATGTATCAAATTATATATATATATATATATTCAAATGTATATCGAAATAACGGAAATGTGTTTAAAAATCATATCACAGTTATTGAAAAAAATTCTATTGCGGTATATATTGATATCAAATTATTGTCCAGCCCTATTTTAACGTACTCCTCCGCATCTTCAGTTACTCAGATGTCAGGATAAATGACTACGGCTATGTTCATTAATACTTTTAACAACAAAACACCTCAATCTCTCAGGAGTCTTGCTTGTCTCTGGCTCACTCAGGGCGGGTCTGAGGTAAGACACCCGTTCAGTCTGTGTGACACGCTGCTGTCAATCAACTATTGTGGGAGTGGCCTCTGTTGGTGTGACGCCACACCCACATGCATTTGAGAATGGCTGGATTTCAGAAGCGAATTATTCATCTTTTAATTTGATAAAAATACTGGTGGATCTTTATCACTGTAGGGTGGTTGTGTAGACAGACTCCCAACACACATTTCAGTCCAAACAGCATGTAAAAGTGCATGTGGCACCAGATGACCCCTTTAAGACACAAGTGACTAGATGTAATCAGCCAAAAATAATCTGCAACTCATTTGATAGATAGAAGTAAATGCTAAATTATTATAAATGCGACTTACTATTAAGAGAAAAAAAGGCATGCATCATGTAAACGTAAAATTTGTAAATTGCAAAAATTAATCTGCATATTCATCAATGGCATAATTTCCTTTTAACATTTAACGTGGATATTTTTTGTCTTAAAGCAAAAAATGTAATCAAATTAAAAAAAAAGATTTTTTTGCTTATGTGTCACAAAGATAGATCGAATATTAATAATATGTATTTTTAAATAATACATATAAATATATTTTGAATTACCAAAATGAGTAAATATTTGTTATTTGTAAATAAACTATTAAAAACTAATAAAATGTTTTTATGATTATTTATTATTTTAAAAATAATTTAAAAGAAATTGCTATATTCTTATTTTACTAGTCAGTCACCAACCAGAAATAATCTGCAACTCGTTTACTACATTTAATAAATAAATGCTAAATTATTATAAATGCAACATTATTAAGGGGGGGGAAATGCATTCACCAATCTGCAAACTAGAAAAATTCCTTTGCATGTTCATCACGCTATAGAAATGTTCATGTGCTGTACTAACCAGGTCGGTTTTCACTGGCTGCATCAGGTTTCCATTCATCCAGCATGCAGGACGAAATAAGTGTGTGCCAGTTAATGTGCTTCTCAGTTAGTCAAACAACCCGATCATCCCGTCAGTCCCTGGGCGAGCAGCACCCCCGCCGAGCGGCTAATGACCGAGGCGCATAATCCTCCTCAAAACAAGCGCAAAGATGCTAATTCAATCTCTCTATAAATAGGCTTGACTTCTGCCGCTCCTCCTTTACTAGAACTGGAGGACGCCGCCGTTCCGCGATTCCCAGCAGATCTATCCTACCGGGAAATCGCTCGCTTTAGAGAGGCCTTATGTAACAGGTGTATCCTGGAGTACTTGTAAAGCTAAACTCGCGCGTAATGGTGATATAAACGCGCGCGCCGAACGCAACCCAAAAACCTAGCCATGTTTCCGCTGCCGCTGTTCACACCTGAGCAGGTGGCTCGGGTCTGCGAGAACCTGGAGGAGACCGGGGACATGGAGCGCTTGGGCCGCTTCCTTTGGTCGCTGCCCGCCGCGGTGCCCGGTTCCGCCGGAGAGCTGCTCAACCGGCAAGAGTCAGTGATGCGCGCGCGGGCGCTGGTGGCCTTCCACGGCGGGAACTTCGAGGCTCTATATCAGATCCTGCAGAGCCACCGCTTCACTCGGGAGTCCCACGCCAAGCTCCAGGACCTGTGGCTGGACGCGCACTACCGCGAGGCGGAGCGCCTGAGGGGGAGGCCCCTGGGCCCGGTGGAGAAGTACCGCATCCGGAAGAAGTTCCCCCTTCCTCGGACCATCTGGGACGGAGAGCAGAAGACGCATTGCTTTAAGGTGAGACGCGCGGGAAACACCTTGTTGTGAAAGGGGCTCAGTGCTTGAGTTACTATACTCTCGTGCCAAAACGTTTGGCAACCCGAAAATTACACTTTAACTCATATTGACCCATCTGGTGGGGTTAATACGCTGGGTTGTTTTATTACATTTAACAGTTAATTAACAAATATTATATTGCTGGCTTAAAATGATCTGAAGATAAGATGTGTTGCTTCAAAGGTGAGACACAAGCGACACATCTGCGACTGGGGGCCTTGTGAGGGAGTAACTAAACAAAAAGTGAAAAAGTGTGAAATGAGGATGCTGTCCTGATAATGTCATGTTTCTTCTAGTCAACATTTGTCTTGAGCATCATTTGCGTTTAAAGCAGTTTTTGGCCTCGATGCACTTGGGCAGAGTTTCTCAGCTCTGCAGCACGTTTCTTAAAGCATCCCGGTTTTGTGTCATTCCAGACATGATCAGATCAGATCTCAAAAATCTAATTAATTTATGTTTGGAAATGTAAACTGATATTTCCTATTGACACACACTACAGCAAAAGCCAGAAATAACTGACTTTAAAACATTTGTAGCTGCTGAAAACACTAGTGTTCTACGTTTGGACACCACTGTGTGTACTTTAAAGTAGCCTACTGTTACGAACCCCTTATAAGCACATGCTTATGCACCCTTATAAGGTATGCTACAAAAGTGCCTTTCTTCTGAGAGCTTAGAAACAGCAAAGACGGAAAGAAGGTTGTGCTGTGACCGTACATGCAAACTGCTTCATATTTAAACTTACTCTCAAATAAATCCATCAGCCTTCACACTTTAGTCGTCCTAAGAAATTCATAAGCATACTAGATCTTTAAATACAAACTTTTGATTGATAGTCTAAGCTGATTTAATTATTTAACCTCCACTATTTCTACACAGAAACTAAATCTTCAGAAAACAATCTAGCTAAAATATTCGCAATATAATGTGCCAATTTCATGTAAAATATTACACAACCAGTATATGCTGTTGACTAACTAGTAATAACTAGTAATAAAAAGTAATTTTAAGTAAAAAGAGTTTTGTTGTTGTTAAATGTTCTACAATATTCTTTGCTGGCAACTTAAAAAAAAAACACATTTTTACAGTCTAAATGACAAATGCATGCTGACAATGCAATATTTCAAAAGGTGTACACGACTTTTAAGGCTTTGCATCTGATTATCTGTGCACTTTATTAGAAACCCAACCTTTTTGTTGCAAAACCTACGTTACTGAATCCAGCTGACTGTATTAGGCCCTGACAAACAAAGACATTTGGAGGGCCCGACTTAAGTAGAAATAGCTCTTAAAGTGTATTTAAACAGTCAAATGAGGGCTTAATTGCGCTTCATTGTCCACGCGACAATGCAAACGTGGCGTTATTCTCCAGCAGCTATGACTCCTGCAGGCAGAGACCGTCCCGGCGCTTCTTAAGCCTCTTGAGCTCAGGACCACCTGTGGCAGCTAAGCTCTCATTCCCCATCATGACTTTATACCTTTTCACCCTGCTCCAGATTAACTCGCTGCTAAACTGCTTTGCAAAGCCCTCGTAACGACTCCTCGAGTCCGTGATTGTTTTTGCAGAGCGGCCGAATGTGAATTGAAGCGGAGAGTGGATTATGCAGTGGTCTGCCTCTGCCGGTTCACTTCACACAGGTGCAGAAGCAGCAAATAAAGCGGAACCGGACGGTAAATGAGATAAGACATGTATGACACGAACTGGGATTGACTTCAGAAGGCCAGATCCCAAAGCAATGCTTTAAGCCCACTTCTGCCCTTCTTAGCTTGGATTTCCAAGGACATCAAGATGAAATATAGACAACTGCATGACTACGGGTGTATAATGTGAAGCGAATTGCAACAAAGGAACAGTGCTTATGTAGGAAAGTTAATTTTTGGTTCTTTTAGATGTCACACCAGTGTAATGAGACTGATCCTCTTTAGCAATGTTTCTCCAGGTTATAGTGATCTATAAATATCCTGCCCTGCAGACTGATTATGTTAAATGTGCTTTAATGAGATAAATGCTGTTATCCATGCAAAGCTTTTTAAAAGACATTAAGCTTTACCAAATTTATTACTAGTGCAAAATAGAGGTTTTTGTTTACGTAATATGTGTGTTTTCTGTGTATATAAATACACATGCATGTATGTGTTAAAAAAAAAGTTGTTTATTAATTAAAAATATTTTTAGGTAATATTATGTGAATATAAATATATGCATGGAAATATTTTCCAAATATAGTGTATGTGTGTGTATTTGTGTATACATAATAAATATACACCGTATCCACATACAAACATTGTGTGATTTTTGAATGAGATTAATTCCAAGTAATTGCTTGATAGCACTAATATAAAAATAATGATAATAATGCATTAAATAATTGATGATATTAAAGACTTTTATAATGTTTTAAAATATTCAAATAGAAAACAGTTCTCTTAAATTGTTTTAATGTACATCTGATTACATTTTTGAAAAATATTAACAATCTTGCCAATTTTACCAAAGCTACTGTAACCCTGAAGTCATTGTGATTGTTCTGTGTTTTCAGGAGCGGACCCGCAGTCTCCTGAGGGAGTGGTATCTGCAGGATCCTTATCCAAACCCCTCCAGAAAGCGTCACCTGGCTCAGGCCACGGGACTCACACCCACTCAGGTGGGCAACTGGTTCAAAAACAGAAGACAGCGGGACAGAGCGGCATCTGCTAAAAACAGGTACACAAACTATTACAGCTGCACTGCTAAAGTCAACGGCCGAGACACACACACAATGTGATTTGTCTTCACTGCAAAAAATACTTTAGAAAAGTAGATTGATTTTTACTTTCTGGAAAATCCTTTTTGATTTAAGATTTTATTTATTTTACATCTTGGCTGAAAACAAAACAAAAAATTTAAAGGAAAAGTGTACAGAACAAAAAAAAAATCTATTTGGAGTTAGTTCTTTTTAATTAAATTCAAAAAGTCAAATATCCAGGATAGAGGACAGAGCCATTGGAACAGTACACAGAGTGAGTATTTATGGAATAGGGCTAATGAATTAATTACTAACAGGTGGAAGTGATCAAACAGCTGGTGACAATGAGGCAGTCAGGGGTGCTGGAAGGTATGGGAAACGAAGTCCAGAACACACAACAAAAACTACTAAAAGGAACCCTCTGGTGGCTGCTTAGGGTATGACAGCCACTGAATGTGACACTACCCCCCACTCCTAAGGGGTGGCTTCCAGACACTCTACAAAGTCTTTAATGAGTTCAGGAGGGAGGCGGATAAGGGGGGAGGGACGGCAGGCCAGGTCCATGCAACGGGAACTGTGATTCTCGAACTGGAGCGGACTCAAAGGATTCCCGGACTGGGTCAGGAGTGGCACTGGCAATCATCCAAAACAGGTGAATGGCAATCAATTTCTCGCCAGTGTCCGCTCCAGTACCACCTTTGAACAGCGGCGATCTGTGCTAATGTCTCAGGCTTCTGTTGTAGAACGCACAGAGCGCGCGGTCTGGGTAGCTGGTGTAATGATATTTGTATAAACTCTTGGGTACGGTCCTCGAGCGCTTTCTCCTCCTGCTCCAACAAGAAGTATCGGGGTATCCATAAACTAAACTGAAGAGAGCTTATAAAGGGGAGGCAATTAAAACAAACAAAGAAGGCACACCTGAACACAATGATAATCAACTGAAACTAGGTCAGACGGAGACAGAGCACATGGGGAAATGAAACATAAACAAAGACAGTCCAAGGCATTACGCAATCAGATCTGAAGAAAGAGTTTAGAGTTTTTGTGAAGTTTAGGCTTACAATCAGTGTTTGGTGCTTTTCTTTTTTGGGTGAACTATTCCTTTAAGAGTGTAGGAGTTTGATTAGCATCTCAAGAGTAAATATTCATCTACCTCTCTCTCTCTCTTTTCTCCTCCAGGCTCCAGCAGGATTCATCCCTCCTTCCACCTGGAAGCTCTCCAGAATGTTCCTCAGAGCACAACACGCACCTCCAGGGTTCCTCACCACACCGTCCCGGGAGCCCGGGGGAGAACAGCGACTGCAGCTCGGGCACGGGGCCGCGGGGGACCGGGGCCTCCACACCAGACATATCCGTCAGCAGCGACAGCGACTTTGAGTCGTGAACAATGAACACCAGAGTCTGGAGCGTCCAGGCTGCTGCTCAGACATGCACTTAAAGGAAACACTCGATTCGAGGCAGAGAAATGGAAAAGTATTTTAATGGAAAAGTTCTCAGTTACTCCACGTTTGGTCCGTCCCTGACCGAAGAGGAGCTACTGGACCTCTTAAAAGGCATGTGCCAAATTGATCTCTTCAGGTTCATTGGCTTTTTCAATCGTTCTAACACTCAGGTGGCACACAACATAACACCTATCGCACAGAAGGACTATGCAAATTTTGTATTGAACGTGTAGTCTAGATCCTCCAGCCAGGCCTTTCATAGCACTCCAAACATGAAACGCTTTGATCTGCTTGTAATGCTGAAAACAGAAGGTAGAAGTAACTTGCTGCTGTATGTTTTATTAAGAATATAGTGTAGCTTGTGTCAGTTGCTTGTGCATTTTGCTGTTAGGTCCATTGAACTGTGAATATAATCATGTAGTCAGGATGAATGTAGATATTAATAATAATGCTGCTTACCTTGAAATATGCTGTCAATTTCTGAGCCACCAAACAGTGCTGCAACAACCACGAGCGAGCAGGTTTCTGTTTCAACATCCGCTTACTGTACGTCTGATCTCAGCGAACAGAGTCATTCAGTCTTTTTATGTGCCTACACTTTGAGGACGGCGTCAAACTGCATGATGGTCCGTCGTTCGTCATTTCCACACCCATACTCACTGAAGTCACACGAAGAACGGGACTGTCTTTTTCATTTGTCTGTTATTTTGAAATAAATGAAATTATTTTTGAAGCTAAGAGACTCAACGTGTGAATATCAGATGCTAAACGGCGAATAAAACTAATTTGCCGTCGACAGGCAAATTAATAATACATACCCAGATCATCCGATCAGGCTATGTTCTTGTCCACCAGGGGTGGATTTAGTGAATTTGGGGCCTCAGGCAAATATAGGAAAGGGGCCCTACATTTGCACATGTTTACTTCAATTAACTTTGACGTACCGTTTTTTGTGTTCAAATTTGCAGCTGCACAATGTAGTTACGTCCAGTGTCTCTATAGTTTTCATATACATATTATAATTTTTTAATTAACATTTACATTTATTAATTTAGCAGACACTTTTATTATTTCATGTTGTAGAGAACATAACAATTGATTTACAGTTATTTACATTATTGTATTTACTGTCACAAACCTGTTTAGGTTACACATAGCCGAATGTGTCCACATACTGTATTCTGATGCAGCTAAATTCCCAGTAAATGTTTTTATTGATTTATATTTGTGTTTCTGTTATCATAAAACGGGATGAATATAAAATAATGACAGGCTACACATAAGATAATGACTGCAGCGGCGATGGCATGTGAAAACAGGCGCAGTTAGTAGAGATTTGTACTTCGTTTAGTACTGAGATGTAAATTTGCAGACGCTCCCTAAAGCAGCATAGGCGAATATTAAATCTATGAATATTCTAGCTCTGTTAACACCAGTGCGTTTTCGTTTTAAGACGGCGTTTATAATAAAAACGATCATTGTTTACACATTGAAGACACCTCGCGCTCAGACACATCATCCTTTAGTTTGCTACAAGCAGGATACACACAAAGCACGTGTAGCTCCGACACGCAAAGGGTCATGGTAATAAACACCGTAACCATTCGCGTGTCCGTGCTTAATGCGCATCTCGTGAAAGGTCCCCCCACCCCCCCGTTTGTTTATTTTTTTATTACACAGATCTGCATGATTTACATAGGTCACATTTTCAGGTCGAAAAATCCGGAATTCAGGATAAATCACATCCCTGCATTGTTCAAATAATGCTTTCCAAAATCTAAATCACCAGTTATTTAACAATGAGTAAATATATTATCGTTACAAACCTGCATGAAATTCTAATCTACTGATGCACATTTGTACAAAAAACAAAACAAACAATTTATCTTAATTTATTTTAAAATTATGGCCAGGTTTTACAGACAGGGCTTAGTCTAAACCAGGATTGGCCCGTAGTTCAAGTAAGACCTTTTTTATAGTTAGCAATTTTTATAAACGTGCTTAGAAAAAAAAGCATTACTGGTGTGCACCTTGAGACAAAACAAAGGCACAGATATATTTTAAGATCAGTCAGTGCAAATTCATTTCAGTCAAATAGCTTAGACTTATATATTAGTTTATAACTAGTCTAGACTAGTTTTAATTTGTGCTGTCAAACGATTACAAGTTTTTGTTTGCATAATTGAGTATATATAAATTTGCACACATACAACATATATTAAGAAAATATTCACGTCTATATTTATTTTCATATAAAACTTATTTTGGATGAATCGTGATTAATCATTTGACTGCATTGTTGGGGGGGGGGGTATTATTTTTAACTAAAAGGATACATAACTAATAACTATTTTATATATCTCAAATATATAAATAAATAAATATATATATATATAATATATATTTGAAACAGATTTTACTGTATGATCTTTGCATTCCTTTTCCATTAAAAGGTATATATTTAGAGTGTAACTGTGCAAGATAAAAGGTGTTTGCTCAGGGATTTGACCTCTTGCAGTGAAGGCGGAGCTGCGTTCCTCCTCAGGTAAACCGGCCCCTTTAAATCTGACCTCACTTCACAAACTAGCCTGACTGAGACAGACGGGCGTCTACATCCTCACCCAACACACTGACAGTCCTGCAGCTCCTCTGAACCAGCATGGACAGCAGCGGGAGGAAAGTAGTCGTCTGTGACAATGGGACGGGGGTAAGAGATAAACACGTCATTCTTAAACTATGTGTAGGAAATATATCTGCTGCTATAGAAAATCACTGATTTGAACACGCTGAACAGCCACACTGTATGTGACCCTGGAGCACAGAACCTGTCTGAAGTAGCACAAGTATATTTGTAACAACAGCCAGAAATACATTGAATGGGTCAAAAGTGATCGATTTTTCTTTTATGCAAAAATTAGGATGTTAAGTAAAAATATTATCATAAATGCTACATGAATATATTTTGTAAAGTTCCTGCCATATTAAAACTTCAGTTTTGATTAATAATATGCATGGCTAAGAACCTCATTTGGACAACTTTAAAGGTGATTTTCTCAGTATTTTGATGGTTTTTGCACCCTCTATATCCAGATTTTCAAATTGTTGTATCTCTGCCAAATATTGTCCTATCCTAACAAGCATGTATAAATGGAAAGCCTATTTATTCAGCTTTCAGATGGTGTATAAATGTCATTTTAGAAAAAAGGTACCCTTATGAATAGTTTTGCGGTCCAGGGTCACATCTGTGTTTAAATTAATGTTGAAGGAAATTTCTTACAATTCTTAAAACGTAGAACTAAATATATTCCTTGTTTAAAAGCTTCTAAACTAAACTGTTAAACATGTAAGATTTCAGAAACTGTTTTCCATGTCTTCAGTGTTGCATGCCTGATGTGGGCTGTTGCATTGCAGAAATCTGTCTGAACACGTTCCTCACAAACACTGTTCACTTCACCTTAAAAGGTGGCAGGGGAAAAAATACATGACTATTGGCCACAAATAAGGAAGTGCTTTAAACTTTGAAGCTTGTCAGTGTTGTGCTTCTCTAAGTCATGAGCTAGTCTGGAGGCTGATGATCTGAAACTTAGACAGAGTTCAGTAAAAGCAGGCAAGTTAGAGGAAGTTGGGGAAGGTGCAGTTCCTCAAAACAAGCTGACATCAGATAATTCAGAGCGATATCTGTGGCATGACCTATCAAAGCTGAAACAGGTAAGAGAACTGGGTTTGATTTTTACACCACTCTTCTCTCATAATGTCTGCAGTTTGTCAAGTGTGGCTTTGCTGGCTCCAATTTTCCCGATCACATCTTCCCAGCCCTGGTGGGACGTCCAATCATTCGCTCAGATACAAAAGTCGGGAACATAGAGATCAAGGTGAGTTATCCAGCCAAACAAAATAGGTAAAGCTGGAATAAAAACATAAAAACATACTTAAAAAAAAGAAAATAAACAATATAAACTGCACCTAAACAATGACTTTACATAAAAAAAATAAAACATACTTAAAACATACATAAACAATAAAAATGACAAAAGAACTACTAAAACTTCAACTGAAATAATAATATTGAATTATAAAATAATTACAAAATATTAATAAATATACACTACCATTCAAAAGTTTAAGGGTCAGTAAGATATTGAATGGTTTTTAAAGATGTTTCTCATCAAGGCTGTATTTATTAGATTAAATATTAAAAAAAACTGTAATATTGTGAAATATTATTTACATTTAAAATAATTGTTTTCTGTGTGAATATATTTTAAAATGTAGTTTATTCCTGTGATACAAAGCATCATTACTCCA
>JAUYWG010000249.1:420640-432083 GCA_034779775.1 Enteromius afrohamiltoni | reverse complement strand
ACGCAAACTCATACAAAAACAAACAGTACTTACTCATGAGAGTGACTGGAACAGATCGCACGCCGCATCTTGAGGTACATCCATCTGTTATCTTCTTTGCTGAAGTCAGCGCTGTTTGTTTTGTTTCCTGTCTTCCGTGTTGAGCACATGAGCTGTAGTGGGCGTGTTCATGTCGCACGCATCTCACGTGGAGTTTGAATTACAAAAGCGAAAGTAGCTTGTGGGCGTGGTCACATTAAAATAATGAGATCAGATTGAAAAACTCAGTATAGTGTTGATTACTTACTCATTACTTTAACAAAGAATATTTGTTTTCAACGTGCATTTACTGTGTTTAAATGTAGACAGATTCGAATGGTATATAACACTCACTTGTGTGACCAAAATCAACCGAGTTACATTAGTGTCTTTTACACTGATAAGAAAAAAAAGACCCAAATCATGCCGGTGTGACGGCCGACCTCAGAGGATTAACACCTATTTTTACTTTGAGATCATTTTGATTTTACTTTTGACATGAAAACTTTGAATTGCTAAGACAACAAACCCTGGGAAAGTTATTGAGAATGGGGGGGGCATGCTTTTAATTAAACAACAACAACTAAAGCAAAACTATGTATCCAAATAGTACATAGAGACTTAAATAACAATGTGCCCTGAAACATTGGTGTCTAATATTTTAAAGCAGTCTATAAAATTGTGAAAGTTATCAAGGGTGTAAATCATTAATGTGATGCTAGCTCTGTGGGCAGAAAACTCAGCCATCAGCCTGGAGCTTTTCAAAGCTCTGAAACAGAAACATCCAAACTTGCCACACGTCTCTAAACACAGCCGCTTTCCCCTAAGCCCATGTTCAGCAAACATGGCCACCTCCAAAATCACCTGCGCTGTGGTCATAAGATGGAACAACAGACAACTGAGCCACTACTTCCTCGTTGCCATCGCATGACATCTATCTAGGAGCAGACTTCATGACTCGGCTCAACGCCTGCATCGACACATGAACAATGTCATCTGGGCTCCCCTATCAGCTCAATCAAAGTCACCTGTCAACCTGCAAAACCTTTGATCTGGTCAAACCATACCAGATGCATGTGCTATGATCAACAAGCGAGAAGTAACCATATCTGCTTACCACAAGAGTGTCAGCATTCGCCTCAACATGCGACCTGGCCAAACTCTAAATATTAAGCTAAGCTTCTTTCAACCTTCCAGGACATGCCTAAAACTAGGACTGACACTGAAAGCCACACTCCTTATCAACGTGTCATCTCGAGCTGGGTATGTACTGTTTAACAACTGTACAGCTAAAGACATCCATCTGCCCAAGGCCTGTCACCTAGGATGGCTAATCAACCAGGTGTTGACACAGCATGAGATGGAGGCATCGCAAAGGGCACACAACCTGTCCCCGAATTTCTCAACGACTGCCACAACAGCGAAATCCTATGAAGGATTCAACACGCAAATCCAACAAATCGTGAACGACACCAACGCCCTCCACACCGACACGGACCGCCAGAAAGTGCTGTACAAATACAAAGACTCTTTTGCAAAAGACTCATTAGACTGCGGCCTAACTGACATCCACTCTGTGCGCATTCCAACACACCCAAATGCACCACCCACGTTTGTGCTACATAATTTTGAGTACAAAATCCCCATTGCATCATATGAGCCAGTTCAGGAAATCGACCCACCATTGACTACTGCAAACTGAACCAGCAGGTGCCCCTGTCACAATGGCCCATGACACAGTTGGACCAGGAACTGCCCAAAATCAAAGGCTCAATGACCCTCTCCACGCTGGACATTGCCCCAGAATGCAAATACTCCAACTGTGAGAGAGCACTGCTTTGCACTATGTGGGCTGTTCAGCGGTTCTACAATTACTACAATCGGTGCACAAAAGGTCATCATAGAGACGTGCCACCAACCAGTCACCTTCCTAAACAGCCAGCGCATCAGAGATGGCGTAGTGACTAACGCACGGATAGCCACATGGTTGATGACGCTCTACCAACCCCACCTCCGCCCGTCTCACCTCTCACCTCAGTTCGCTGCTGATCTCATAACGCTCCAAGATTCAGATCCAGCTCTGCGTACTATCATCTTGCACATTGACGACCCGCTTGCTGCCCCCATCTCCTCAACTGACCTGTCTAACTCCTCTGAGCTCCGCCACCTGCACTCCATCAAGCAATGCTACATCTCAAAGATGGCGTTCTCATGTATGTCCCTGAGCCACTCTCTACGCCACGGCTCATAGTACCACAGGGCCAAAGGGGGATGATGCTGATACATGCCCACGATGCACCATGCGCCGGACACCACGGTGCCAAGGCCACATACGAGATGCTAAAACAAGTCACATACTGGCCTGGCATGCAGCAAGACATGGCGGAATACGTAAAAGGGTGCCTGGTGTGCTGTCAATTCCAACCGACAAACCCAAATCACCGTGCGCCGCTACAGAGGAAAGGAATGACCTTCCCATGGTCGGACCTTCAAATAGACTGGGTGGGACCCTTGCCACGATCAACGCGAGGCAACAAGTACTTCCTCACTGTGGTTTGTGAATTCAGTGGGTAGAATGTCTTCCAGCTCCCAACGACACAGCAGAAACAACAGCCTGCCTGTTAATGAACCATGTGTTCTCAAGATTTGGACTGCCACTGAGTGTCAACTCAGACCGAGGAACCCACTTCACTACTGAAGTCATGCAGGACATGTGGAAAACCCTGGGCCAAGCTGTACAGGGCGACAAATGACTCTACCCCTGCATCTGCTATACCAAACAAGGGACATGAACCTTGCTACTGTGTACACCACCCACCAGTACCTGGAAGAGCTGCATCAGCACCTAAGAGCGACTTTCGCATTTGCACAACAATAGCTCCAAAGCAATGCGGAAGGCTGCAAGGCCTACTACGACAAGAAGGCCTCACATCAGGAACTCAATGTTGGAGACAAAGTGTGGTATTACAACTTCGCCCAGCCACAGGTGAACAGTCCTACCCACCTGTCAAAGAAACTGCTACCCCGCTGGACAGGACCCCACTAGATCACAGACAAGCTCTCGCCAGTGGCCTATCGCATCCAGATCAGACAAGGGCGCAGTGAGCCAGTTCTCCGATGGGTCCATCGAAACCAGATAAAGAGACACCAGGGCTCAAAGCGACAGAGAGACCCACAGACCGACAACCTCATACTCTCAGCACACTGATACCACATCTATCACTCTAGGGAAACACACAGCTAGTTTACCTAAACACAACACCTACACATCCTCCTCAGCCGCACCACTAGAACCAACACTGGTAGAGAGGAGCCACCCCACACACCTATGTTGTTGTCCCAACTTCACGGTGTGTCCTTGTTGTTGTCCCAACTTCACGGTGTGTTCTTGTGTTGTCTGGGGTTTTTTTCCCCCTCAGTTTTCCATGTCCTATTGCTTGAACTCAATCCTCATCACTAAAAATTGTGTTTGCTTGTGGTCTTCTGTCACTAGGAAAATGATCTTATTAGTTATTGAACTAATTTATTTCCATGGTATCCCAGGAAGAAAAAACAAAGCAGCTAAAAATTAAGTATAAAACAGAATTCAATTAAGTACTGTTTTCAGTATAAAAGGACTTTACTAACATTTTATATATTAAGTGATTATTGTTCAGTGTCTATTTCATTGTGCAGCAGGTTTTTCCAAATAAATCAAAACAATAAATCACGCTATAAATAATGATCAAATATAATTACATATAATTCCCCAAATGCTCCCCAGGCGCTGCAGCAATAGTTGCCCACTGCTCCGGGTGTGTGTGTTCTAGAGGATGGATACCCAACCCACAGCTTGATGGTACCCGATGGGTCGGGCCGGGTTCAGATAGATATTTATAAAGGATGCTTGGGTTCGGGTTGGGCTCGGTCACATTCAGCCGTGCGCTGAATTATATGCTGCACGAGTCATCATATGTGTTCATTTGTGTTCTCCGGGTACATGCTTTATTTTTATATGCTCTCAAAATTAGGTTTTGTAAAAGTTATATCGCCCAGTTTGTATGAGAAGTCACAGCGTGTTGTGCATTGCTGCTGCGCGCTGAATTATATGCTGGACGAGCCATCAATTGTGTTCTCCAGAATAAATGAGGACGTGAAGTCAGGTGTTCCCGTAGTTTGTTTTATATTTTCCACACAGATCACACTGCTTTTTTTACAGTTGCTTAATAAAAGCGGGCTTTCCACACAAAAAAGTGCATGTGTCATTAATATGAGTAAAAAAAAAATAGATCGGGCTCGGATATAAATATCTCAATGCCTGTCGGGCTCGATTTGGGTTTGGTTACTGCTCTGTCGGACGCGGGCCGGGCTCGGACAGAAAAATGCAGCCCGATCCGCACTCTAGTGTGTGTGTGTGTGTGTGTGTGTGTGTGGTTGTTTACTTCTCACTGCTGTGTGTGTGTGTGTGTGTGTGTGTGCACACTGGATGGGTTAAATGCAGAGTACATATTCCTAGTATGGGAAACAATACCTGGCCACATGTCACGTTATTTCTTTCCTTAAGGTTTGGACAACTGTAGGACGCTGGTCTCCTGCCGCACCAAGGAAAGGGTGACCATATTGACATATTGACATACTGACATGTCCTCTTTTTGCCTTCTAGTTTCCTTTCATTGTGGGTGTTTTTGTATTAATATTACATACATTGTATTATGTCTAAAAATAGCATGTTATAAAAGTTTTTTTAAAAGGGATACACAGCAGCACTCATGTCTTGGGTGGTAAAAAAAAGAATGTATACAGTGCTGTTTTATAGTCATTTATTTGTGCTTGTATTAAAAATAATATATATATGCAGGTTGAGGTGTCTTCTCCTGATGATACCAATAAGATCTTAAATTACACACTGAGTTTTGATCGTACAGATAAGAGCAATACATCAATCGAATCTGTGAAGGGTCTACTTTAATTTGTATACACATATAATAACAACACCACTTTGTGCATTTCGAAAATGAAGAAAACATACAGGGTGCGCTGTCTGCGGCATTGGTCTGCGTGATCTTCATGCAAGACCAGGTATGCATAAGGGAGATCTTATACAACATACATAACATGACAGAACACACCAATGAACAGAAAGAACTGAGAATCAAATGATCAAACAATAAACCAATGGGAAAAGGATACATACACAGGGCAGAGATATAAAGGAGCAAGGGAAATAAGACACTGACAGGAACCAAGACTACATTTCAAAATAAAAGACATGAAAACACAAGCATGAAAAGAAAAAAGAAAAAAACAGACTCGGACATGACACCTATATATTATTTATTTATATATTAATTACATAATTGTGTAAACATTATATTAGAAAAAAATATTTATTGATCTTCTTTGTCCATTTTAAATTTCAGATTAAAATGTTTTTAACATGGAAATATCACATAAATGGTTTTTAATTTTATTTCATTTCATCCATATTGTCTATTTAAACAAATTTGAAAAAAAGGCACTGAAAATGCTCACTGAATTGGTCTCCAAAGAGAAAATAGGGTCAAGACCCAAAGACTTTATATGTTCAAATTCAATTAGCAGCTCTTTCAGATGTCTTACTGGACTGAGTATAAGATCTTCTACCAGTGAGCTAACAGGCAACAAGGAAGAAGCTGTTCTACTAGAAAGTCTTCCAGTCAGGTTCACATCTTCTCTGTTTTCAGCCCCCTTCATAAAGTTTTCTGCCAAAAATTTAGCAAATTTTTCATGCAGGCTCGCATCATCTCGTTTGATTTTAGCTCTTTTTATAAATTCATCTAGCAGAATAACTGCAAGAACTTCAGCCGGAGTAATTTGTGTACTAATAGCACAATTCATCAAGACTTCTCCCAGAAACACAGTGTGCTTTTCAGTCAGGTTCACATTTACTCTTCCGCTTTCAACTCTCTTCAACTTTATTACAGAGTCTTTAATGTTCATCTTGAGTAAATCCACAATCATGCACTTCACTCGAAACTGTTTGGTGAGCAAATTTTTGCCGTCCACATTTGCCTCTTGGCTTGATAATTTCACACAAGTCAGAATCTTTGCCAGATGTAACTTGTATAAATCTATTGCCATGCCAGCCCTTTCCAGGTCAGCCAGTGCTTGTGCAACATAACCATTGTCTTTCTTCTTAATAGTGGCCAGTGCACGATTATAGAAAGGAATAATCTCTCCAGATGCATCATTTTCCAAAGCTTTGGTGAACATCTCAATGCTCTCTGTAAGGTGTCCCTTCTCACAGAGATTGTTTCCAGATCTGACATAATAGTAGACCATGGAGGAAGGAGATTGTTTATTCAAAAGTTTCTGCTTTGCACTTGATAAGTCTATCTTCAGTTGTTCCTTCAACATTTCAATGGGCTTTTCCTCACTGAAGTTCATCAGGAGCCAAAGACCCCAACACTCATGAAGACAGGGAACAATTACATCACGCTGGTCTGAGAAAACATCATCTTCATAAACGCCATCCAAAACATCCAGATAAAAAGAAAAAAGCTCTTCCTTTTTTATGATTTTTTTAATGTCTTTGTCAAGAAACCTTGACAGTCTAATGTTCACCAGAATATTTCTGGCATTTTTTGCCTTTTCCAGATTTCCTTCAATTAAATGAATGGATTTCGTGGTTAAGAGGATTTTCAGAGCAGAGACCATTGCCTCAAGATTTTGAGAGCTGCTATTTTTCAGGTAGTTATTAACTGCTTCCTCAAAAACAACCTCTGTGGATCCACACAGATGTGACATCAATGTAGTTGTAAGATTGTTCAGATGACTGAGTAAACTGGTTAATGATGTATTTTCACTCATCACTAGTTTAACAGAGTCAGAAAAATGACTGGCACACATGATGAGTTGAGCAGATCCTAGACTCCCTTGACGAGCTGTTCGTCCAAACGCTTGCTGTTCAACACGGATGTTCAGAGGTAAGAAGGTTTGCATCACAAACAGACCTCCTGCCTTGTTTACACTTTCACAAACCTTTAGGTCTGTGCCTCGACCTGCTAGATTAGTTGCAATGATCACATCTCCTGCTTGAATTGTTGAATCTGTTATGGTGGTGTTATCCATGTTGTTATTCACATAGAGTTTTAGCTTATCTTTTGGTACAATGTCTGTAAAAGTCTTGTGGAATTTTCCTGCACGTTTGATAGTTTCACAGAGGACGAGAGCTGCTCGTGGACCTCGATAGACTGTGGAGGACACTTGATCCTTAACAACATTGCGGACAGTACTGATCCACTCCTCCTCTTCAGGTATCACCAAACCCTCCAGCTCATAAAGTTTTCTTCGTCTAAGTGAGGGAATCTTACAGGTCTTAATGCCATTGTAAAGCTTCTTTACCATGTCTAGCTCTGTTTGATCACCCAAAGTTCCTGTGATGCCGTAGATCTGGTTTTTGTATTTCTTGAATAAACCCACATTAGACATGAAGTTTGTTATTAGACTCATTTTGGAGAGTTTAGTTTGGTGTTTCATCTCCAGAAACTGCTGAAGTCCTTCCCCCCATTTCATATTGTTTTGTACAACACCAGTGCACTTGTAATCGACAGGAACAACTCCATCTTTATGAAAAATGTATTCGTGCCCCAGAGTCATTTTTGTGGCCAGCAAAGCATTTTCAATCCAGATGTGTACCTTTCCATTGATGAGGTCTTGAAAGCCTGGGATACACGATTTATTATGTTCCTTTGATTTAGACTGCAAAGACTTGGTAATCATTTTACCTAAAGACTTTACTAGAGAGTCCTTCTCATAGTACACTAAACGACATTTTCCATTACCCAATAGAAGAACAGATATTTTTTGTTTCTCATCTGTGCCTGTATGACTGATCTCTTTCAGTTTTTGTAAATTTCCATCAGACCCTTCCTGGTAAAGTTTAAAGGAATACTGAGGGCATTTTCTCACAAATATGTTTAGAAATGCCTCTAGCTGGTCAACACTTGCATTATCTAGTTGTTCTGCATCATCTGCAGCATTCTGCACAAGACAGAGTTGATCCATGTTTTTATTTTCAGTAATGATTTCAGACAGAGCCTCAAAGAAGAGCTGATTTGGGCCTAAAATATGTCCCGTCTCTAAATGTTTTAGCTGATTAATGATCAACCAAATTTCAGCCAGTGATTCATTAACGGTTTCCATGAGAGGCATATCGCTGTTTAAGTAGACCACTTCAAGACCTTTGTCCAGCATTAGAGAGTCCACCTCATCCACAATAACACACTCAAACTTTCTCTTAGATCTTAAATCTCTTCTGTGAAAGCGCTGTCTCAGAAAATCCCCTGCAAAATCTTGTGTGGTACCATAGACCACCTGACATTCATAGCACTTCTTCAACTCATCATCTTGCGATTTATTGGTGTTGACATCAACAGTGATATTCAGTTCTTTATAAAAGTCAGACCATTCTTTAGCATCTCTTTCAGCAAGTACAGGAGAACTGGAGATAATATCAGGGGTTTTTCCCTTCATAACCTGATATGCAGCAAACATTGCCACGATACACGACTTTCCTTCTCCTGTTAAAACCTGAACCAGCCGACCTGATTTAGAAAGAGCAAGAATGCACCAGCTCACCATCTGAGTCAACCAAGGTATATATTTCATTGTCTTCTCTACAGCTTTACAGAGCTTAAACAGAGTCTGCTTTTCTTCTTGTAAATGTGGCGCTGAAGAAGCTGATTTATAATCGTTCACAGAAGACACAATATCTGTCACTTGTGCCATCATCTCTTCATCAATATCTGCTTGTTCACAGATTTCCTTCACAATCTCTTTGAGTGTTTTCACAGTAGTGTTCTCTGCTATGCTGTTAATTTGATCCATGGCCTTGTTTTCAATCATTGTCAAATCTGACATACTTATTTTGTGAATCTCAACTTTATAAAGCATTTTCATCATCCATGTGTGGAAATCTTCATTGCTGCCTCTAAATTCGTTCATAAGTGTTTTAAACAACTTAACAACATCTTCTGTTTCCCATTGTCCACTCTTAATCAAGGAAAGCAGTTGTAATGACAGCTGTTTTCCTGATGATTCCATTTTAAAAAAACCTGGAAATTCTTGTGAAGTCTTGATAATTTTCTTAAAGCAGCTTGCAAAAAAATAAAATAATACACATACAAACACATTATTTTAAAATGATACTCAAAGTTTTCATTCTGAATATTATTTTTCTCTCTGAAAGAGCATTATTGTACTCACAATGTTCCGAGCGTTCAGGAATTGTCACTGCAGAACTCCCTGTGTTGTTTTTAGAAAGACTCCAGGTATTTATAGATTTACCTTGATAAACACAAATAGGGCGTTTCTTGTGCTCTGTAATGTTTAAGAATATATCATGTGATTGGAAAGAACACAAGTTGTATTCATGTTAAGAAAATTCATTTTGTGCAATCTGTATAACTGTGCAATATCTGAAAAAACATCTCTTTTTAACTTAAAAGTGGAAAAAGAAATCATCTAATTCAACCTTTTTGTCTTTTTGCAACTATTGTACATGCAGGAATATGCATGTTCACTGCTCTCTGTAGTCAGGCTCTAGGACATGCTTTCACTTTCAGTACAGTTGGTAAAGTACCGAAAATACCTAAAGATTGCTTGTGTGTAAAGGTTCAATGGCATGTCAGGTGTGTTGGCATGTGTCCTCACTGACTGGTAAGACTGCCATGAGTTTTCAAACATTCAGTTGTTATTAGCATGAACGTGTTTTTTGAAAACATACCCCGTACAGTTTCACATGGTTCAGTATAATCAAACAATCATTTTAAATCATCAGAATGTTTTCCATTTAAACAGGATTAAACAGTATTTCTGCTTTGGTTTCTGCTTCATTAGAGTATGTCACATGATTGGCAAGAATAACCCTAAAGATAACCAGAGAGAAACAGAGCGAGCATTAATGTTTCAGAGTTTGGGTGAACTGTAAGGCAATGCAGTATCAAGAACACAGAGTAGTGCACAGTAAACCAATGGCAGCAAGTTTTCAATGAAATAATTATAAATAATTTATTTCATTTTGCAATGCACTTGTATCTTTTTTTTTCATATCCCAGACCATACAGTAGTATACTTCAATTTTATTTGATCAAGTATACTTAATTAAAGATCAAGTCTACTTTTCAGTATACTTTATGTAGTAAATATGCAAATATCTGTGGTGTAGTAGTAGCATACTTGTAAACATACTATTTCTTACTCCTTGGGACTAAATTGGCCCTCTTTCTATTATTTGAATGTATTCTTTTAGTGAAGTTTTTGCAAATAAACTGATTTCGAGTGGAGCGCGGCTGGCACCGCATTACCTAATCAACATCCTCTTTACTCCTGTCCAATCAAATCCCCTCCTACCCACTATAAATAGCCCTGTCCTATCTCCTTTGACAGCTCACTTTTTGTGCATTCTTTGGAATCGCACGACCGAAGACACATCCTCGCCTTGCTACCTCCGCGAAGACCAAATTCCTTAGCCTGCATTCCTACAACCTGTTACCGGTCAACTGTTAGCTCAACCCTTAGCCCATCAAGCTTCCACGCCAGCCTGTGGCTTCCTATTTGAGGCCTTTGCCTGCACGCTCTTAGATGTCATTCACCTCGCTATCCACCAAAGCAATCCAAGCAAAAAAATCCTCATTACAGATGGTGGACAACCAGAATGCCCTTTTTACAGCCTCGGCTACCGGTAGAGTTCACTTGCAGCTGTTGACGGCCACTTTAACCATAAGCTATTGGGCAAATGCTATAAAGCACATTTTAGCAAATAGGCGGCAGCAGTCAGTGGAAAAATAAATAAAGAAAAAAACTGTACTTACTGTTCACAAATTACAATTTAGTAGTCTACTTATGAAGTTATTTGTGTTTCTTAGAATGAAAATGTAATTAGGCTGCATCGGGACATTGAAAGTGCTAGCCTATTTTAGTAGTCTAGGAAACATACATGAATGTGTGAAATAAAAATATTCTTATTAATATTTGTTACAAGTACGTTTTTTATTAACATTTTTAAATTCCTTTGATTAAAACAGCAACAGCGTATATTTGTGTGATGCACAGACTTTTTATTCATTACCTGAGCTTTATTATTTAAAAATACTCGGGGAAAGATCTAGACTCATTAAGAAAGGACTGTGTGGTTTATGAATTCTTTCTTTTATTTTGTATAACGTGAGGCACTGTATTTCATTTTTAAATAAAATAAGCCTTTTAACAGTTTCTGTGCACGGCAGGGAAAGGAAGGGAAGACAAGGAGCAGGTCCTGCTGGTAGCCCCTATTGGCCCACCAGGAATTCCCCGAACTCATGCTCCTCGTGACAGCCCCTCCTTGGCCAATTCCTCTGAGGAAGGATCTTCTGACTCAGAGACGGGGCACCCTATGGCACCCGCGCCCAGATTTGTGGAAACTCCA
>JAUYWG010000249.1:384105-417856 GCA_034779775.1 Enteromius afrohamiltoni | reverse complement strand
TTGCTCTGATTACTGCTTTGCACACTCTTGGCATTCTCTCGATGAGCTTCTAGAGGTAGTCACCTGAAATGGTTTTCCAACAGTCTTGAAGGAGTTCCCAAAGGTGTTTAGCACTTGTTGGGCCCTTTGCCTTCACTCTGCGGTCCAGCTCACCCAAAACCATCTCGATTGGACTGATTCGTGCAGTCTACTCTTAACAGTTGTTCTAGAGATGGGTCTGCTGCTACAACTCTGTGTGGTCTCTGATCTGAGCTGCTGTTAACTTGAACTAAGGCTGGTGACTCAGATGAACTTGTCTAAGCAGAGGTTACTCTTGGTCTTCCTTTCCTGGGTCAGTCCTGTGCAGCAGTTTCGTTGTAGCGCTTGATGGTTTTTGCGACTCCACTTGGGGACAAAATTCAAATTTACACAATTACATTTTTACAATTTTCCATTAATTAACCCTGATAAGGCACATCTGTGAAGTGAAAGCCATTTCAGGTGACTACCTCTTGAAGCTCATTGAGAGAATGCCAAGAGTGTGCAAAGCAGTAATCAGAGCAAAGTGTGGCTATTGTGAAGAAACTAGAATATAAAAGATGTTTTCAGTTATTTTACCTTTTTTTGTAAAGTACCTAACTTAACGAACCTTCAGTGAGAATCTACCAATGTAAATGATCATGAAAATAAAGAAAACACATTGCATGAGAAGGTGTATCCAAACTTTTTCACCTATACTGTATATATTAGCATAGTGTGTGCAAAATTAGTGTGGGAAAATAAAACAATTTAAGTACATTGTGGACGTGCACTTTTTTTGTCATGTGTTTCAGTTCCCTTAAACATTTCCGGTGTGGTCGGCGCGTATTTGCAGGATTCTGTACTTTGTCACGTTCTGAGTATTTGAAACATTTACAAGTTGTATGTCTAATAACATTAATGATGCTACAAAATAAAACAGATAATGCACCGGTAATTTAGTAATATCCACAGTTGTCAGCTTGACATGTATTTAAAAAAATCCTCTTAGTCTGAGACCAATACAAGATAAATGTACAAATGATTTCAAAAAAGGTCTTAAGGCAGTACAACATTAGTTACTAATACAATCACATAATCTATCTGTGATGAAAGAACAAGCTGCCACCTTTGATCACTCTCAGTTATCTGTGCTTGGCGTCTCAGAGTTTGGGTTCAGTGCGTCTCGTAGCATATCCAGAATCTTCTGAAGCTCCTCTGTAGTGTCTTTTATTTTTGTCACAAATTTCATGGTCTCAGACTTCAGCTCTTCTGCGTGTGAAGGCAGCAGGCCTGTGGTATCATTGTTTGATGGCTGTTCAGTCGAGCCGATAGTTTGGTTGCTGGTGGATTCCGGCTGACTCGATTTTAAAGCGTAATCACTGCGGATCTTGTGGATTTCTCTGGAGTCGAGAAACACGAAGAAGACGTCGACAGCTATAAAAAGTGCAGATAAAACCCCTGTCACGGTCTCAGCTGCACGAACTGCTCTTGCAGCCTGAGCTGCGATTTTCCCTGCGTTCACCACTTGAGTTAAACGGAGAAGCTCTGGGATTCCTCCCAGTCCTCGTCCAAGTCGAGCTCCGACACTCATCCCAGAATGTGGATTGGAAAGGGATGCATTTTGTGCTGAAAACTCTTTTTCTATAGTTTTCATTGCTGTTGAGATGTTTTGGATGGAGCATATAACAGAGGTGATTTTTTCCTGGAACTCTGTTATGATCATTTTAATCTTTTGCCGGTTGGTTTGCTGGTTAACCATGTTTGTTATGTTGCTGGCACCAGCGGTTATTCCACCAGCTACTGCCGTACCAATTCCCACTCCTGTTACTATCAGAGACGCTCCGAGGGTGAACGGAGCCAGAATGAGTCCCACCACAGATGTGATTCCTCCAGCCAGACCTACTACACCTCCTGTGAGACTGCTGACAGTGGTGTTGAAGTGGACCGTCTCCAATTCTTCTGCCAGTTTTCTCAGTACATCTAGAGTCTCATAAAGCTCAGCGACAGTTTGGGTGCTCTGAAAAAAATTATCAAATGGTTTAAATCAATGCCAATTTTTTTTTTCTCTCTTAGTCCCTAAAAGTAAAATGTAGACCTTAGTAATCTAACTTGCCATTTTATGAAGATGTTTAATGATGAAAGGCCTCATCAAGATCTCACTGGCGGATGGCCGGTTCTCTGGATCCTTCTGAAGTGTGTCATTCACCAGCTGACGAAGCTCCGCAGAAAAGGTGTTGGGAAGAGCCTCATAGGAGCAGGCGAGTATCCTCTTAAAAATCTCAACCGTGTTTCTTGCTTTAAACTAAGAAGAATAGTTAGATAATGTTTAGGAGTTAACCATTATTTTTGGAATCTTAAACTAATGGATCAGTGAATATATACAAAAATAAATAAATACATAAAATGAATGCCTATTGGAACATGAGACATAACCATCCATCCATTTACAAAAATATAATTTAGATATTATACAATTCGTATCTACCTAAATATGGAATGTATTTTATCCAGATGTCTTCACTAAAGGCAAGCATTTCTTTTGCTAAAGAAAGTCTTGGAAAGAAAGCTAAAACAATTGCCTGTATACTTTTTTTTTTAATATGATAGACATTTGATTGATTGTCTCAGTCAGAGTAATACGACTATATTTGTGTGTGTGTGAGAATATTGTAAAATACTAGACAATGTACTGAATAATTACAAATCTTGACATTTCTAAAAGATTTCAATTCAATTCCAGCAATATATGACAAACTCAGAGTATTTAGTAAAAGGATGAATCTCACCGCACACTTCAGCTTGCACAGCTCATAGATGACACATCCAAACCTCCAAATTTCACTGCAAAATCAGTTTTTTTTTCAGTTTGTTGATTTAGGAAATATGTATAGAGCATGTTAACACTGCAATTTGTCTATTACGTTTTCTCATTATAAGGTATCCTACTCAATTCCTCAGGTGCGACATATGCAAGATCTCCAGTTTCTGTTGAGTGTGCATCAGAGGACCTGGAAATACACAGTACATATCATGTTCAATACACGCACTGATGCATTATTTCTTGCTGATGGGTGTGCAATGTTTTGAAGGAAAGATGCACGCACTGTTCATTAATCTCTCCAAACTGTCCAAGACGAATGATACCGCATGCTGTGAAAAATAGGCTCTGTCAAAAGAAAATATTTTATAATTTTGAGGCCATTGGGAATGAATGGATTGCAAAAGAGCTAGTAATATCAGCCAATAATCAATCTTGAATCAACATATGAAATAAAACAGAATAATTACAGAGAAACTTAGTTGTTTTGTCCAAGAATAAATGTGCACTGACACTTTAGGCTCTCTATCAACTTGAATACAAGTAATTTGCAAAGGAACATGTTTTAATCGTGCCTCAGAGTTCTAATTAGAGGAGGTCTGACTTTTGTCTGACTTTTCTTTTTCTAGTGGCTTTCAGACACAGTGCCCTGAGTTACTCGTGTACCTTAGGCTGCAGGTTTTCATGCAGGATCTGTTTATCATGGAGGTACTTTAACGCCATGCAGATCTTCACCGTCCAGTCCAGAATCTGTACATCCATGAAATAGGAACTTGCAATTCAGAAATCTTTGCAACAGTTTTGTAATTCATGTACAGAAGTGTAAACATTGTTTTTTATGATAAGTTGATATTAATGAAAAAAAAAAAAAAAAAACATCCTATTAAATATTTTCTGCATGAAGAGTTTTATCACCCTTTTGTTTATGCATTGCAATGCACTTCTTAAAAAGCTGCTTTTCTGACCGAATGATAGCCATGTTACAATTTTCAACATGCTGTGTTATTGAATTTAATAGCAGTTAACTGAACAGTTATCATTTTAATATTGCATGATGATGGAATTCATTTTACTATATCTTTAAAAGTATAAACATACCGTACCTCATTCTCAGTAAAGGTATCAGCTGTCTGTCTTTTGATCTTGATTTTCTGAGCGAGATCTCCAGCCTCACAGTGCTCCAGTACGAGATACAAGCAGTCAGGACCTGGAGCAGATTCATTTATTTATTGCATTTTAAGTCACGGAAGTGATCAAACTACTGAAAGTAAGGGTTCGTGAACTAAGCATACTTCTATAACTTTATTAACAAAATAAATATTGAGGTTTCTTTCAACCTGCAATGATTTCCTTGTGATGGACGATGTGTGGATGACTGAGTTGTAGGAGAAGGTTTAAATCATTTTCCTGAAACCAGACATACACTTGTGTATCACAATTGCTCTCTTTTTAATCAACATAAACGTTTCAATATCATTCAGACTATAAATGTTCATCCTACCTGTCCATTGTTGAACTTTTTAATGACAAAATGATCACCGCCTTCATTTTTCACCAGGACCATCTGCTCATCTTCACTCACTAATGTGTATCCTGGATATTTTATAGTTGACTGTGTGTTGCCCATCTCTGAAAGTTTTTTTACAAACAATATTTGACAGTCATTTATAATGCACAAAAGGAAAAGGAACAAAAAACAGCAAAAACACTTTCCATAAACAAGGAAGTCCAAAAATGAAAAAAACCAAAAAAACAACGTTAACTGTACAGCGTCCACTCTCTTCCTTATGCTTTACACCTGGATTCTCTCTCTCTCTCTCTGATGAGACTGACCCCTAAAGGTCTGGAAGATAATTACAAAGACGTGATCTGTTACGATTAGCTTTAAAAATTAGGGATGCACGACCATTATAGTGCGATATGTAACGCGCAATTTGTCAGTGAAGCCGGTTCTGTAATCAGAGGCAAATGGCTTTCACACTGAGCAGCATTTACTACACAGAGCCGTTTTACACGGACAACCTGTGCAGAACCAGCTGATGATGCATGCTCGTCAGTGAACACCGACTCTGTGTTTAGTTTTTCAAACTAAAAAGAGTATTCAGCAATGCAAGAAGCTACTATCCTTATTCTTTCCTCGTATATGATATGATATATACGTCTTAAAACTAGAGGCAGTAACCTTAATCTCCCATAACCCAAACATCATTTAAAGTTGTGCTAGACTTCATGCAGAACGGTTTCCCCTCGCGGATGTCCGCGCATAATAATCACTTGTTAATATTTCTGCCTACATTATTTCGAACTCGGGTAGCCTACTGAAGCACTGTCAGATAAAATGGTAATGTTTTATTGGGAACGCGATTGCGTGCGAATAAGTGTTTAAATCATGCTTCCACGTGAAAATGTTCAGTATCTAGAAGGAACAAACACATTCCTTGAGAACTAGCCTATTCCCGCTCATGTCTGTGAACGTCTTTCAGCAAGAAAGTGAAAGTAAAAACTGACAGATTTTGATGACGTGTGCAGTGACGCCGCATCAGAGACGACCAGAAAAAGGAATCTCCAGCCTAATATGGGGTGTAAAACTGTTTTATTTATCTCTTGTGAAAACAATGAGAAACGTATTTCGTGTGGAACAGGTTGTTTTTGAAAGTAATAAGCTGCCCTTAAGTTTCATTGGTGACTGAAGTGTTAATTTTATTTGGGATATAGGCCTATAATTGTACACCAAGATGGATGTCGGATATACTGTACACGATCATCGTATTTTAACTTGCCCGCCACTGGAGCTGCTTCTACGTCACACACCTCTTTTTCCATGTCTTCTGGTAAAATTAAAATCATGTATGGTGAATATGCATGTATGAAACTTATTCCAATCCCCACCCCTAAACTTGGATAACAAGTCTTCAGCTCAGGGCTCGACAAGTGCCCGATATCCAGTGTGAAAGACACTAGGGACAGTTGACGGATTTGCCAAGTTTATGCAGGCCTTAAGACTGCCGGATCTGTCGGATTGTATACCTTGTCAGATTTCCCTACCTCCCATCAAAAAATAGGCATTTCAAATGAAAAACGACAAATTTTGTGTTTTATTAATGTGTACACCTACCTCAACACTAAACCTACCCTTACAATAATGCAAATATAGTAATTATGAGTTATATTCCTGGTTTTGACTATAATGTATACAGCTACCGGAAACCAACAATTAATATTTTTTTCTACCTTTTAGTTTTTGTTTTATTAATGTCTACACCTACCCCAACCCTAACCTACCCTTACAGTAATGAACATACATTAAATATTGTTGTTCAGGGTGAGAAAAAAATAATCCAATATTGACGTGTGCATGTGCAGTAAGCCCGGGTAGGAAAATCTTACGGGTAGGAAAAAATGTTAGAACACCTGTTCACTCAAACGCTGTTCGGACGCGCGCTTTCTCTGATACGTACACCAAAGGTGCTCGCACTAATAGCCTGTTGAACTGCGCCAAATTACTGAAATAAGATATTTTGTGCCAATGCTGTAAAGACACACAAGTCTTATGTTGGTTATGTCTAAAAGCAAAGTACAGTGGAGAGAAAACAGATACCTGCCTGCATATTAGAAGCCTGCAGGTCTTAAAGGGACAGTAAAAAACAATACAATTTATGTTTTTGTCATTATTAACTGTATTCATTTCTGTATGCTCAACACAAAAGAAAATATTTTAAAAACTGGGTAAATTTGATACTAGGTAACAAAACGCTGGTAAACAAACAACCTTTGAGAGTTTTATTTGTATTTGTTCATTCAATTTCTTGAATGTTCCTACTAAATACACCTTGTAGCTTAAAATAATTGTTCTATTATTTTATTTTATTATTTTTAACAATGATAAAATAATGACAAAGAGTGTGTTACCTTTGGGAGGATTTGTATTAATAATTGAGCATTACAGCCAAACTTATTTCCCTAACAACTTTCCAGAGAGTCAGTGATGGGGATCATGATCCTCATTACCAGAACCAGTGTCACCAAACACCAGTGGTGGACAGTAACAAAGTATTTGTACTTCGTTACTGTACTTAAGGACATTTTTCAGGTATCTGTACTTTACTGGAGTAGTTTTATTTTTAGCAACTTTTACATTTTATCTTCACTACATTCCTAAGCAAAGGATCGTACTTCTTACTTCACTACATTTCATAAAACATATCGTTACTTATATATCACGTGCTTCACACATTAATATCAGTGTCTCTAAGTCAAAAAACATTCATATGCCTTGCTGATGTAACTTTAGCAGTTTTATTAAATATATCCCTACGTCTGTTTTTATATTGTTTGGATCAACTAGTCGAGTAGACGGATAGGAATGTTTATTCATAAACATATACTGAACATAAATGTAGGTCTAAATATTGTTATCTAATGCTGATTGTTTAGCTAAGTTGTAGTCATTTTTAGATAATGTCCAAATATTGTTGATATATTACATCTGAGGGGAAAGAAAAAAAAGATTTGATATACAGGTAACTATAGTCAATACTATTATGCCCTCTGGGGGCATTTAGCCAATAATGTGCTTAAACACACACAAAGGGGAAAAAAAGGAAAAGAAAATATATTATTTTCCTTCAAATGTTTTTCCCAACTTATTCTCATGTCATAAATAACGTTCTGTGACGTTCTGCAAAACAATAGCTTACGCTTCAAAACGTTTTTTTTTTGTTTTTTTTTTACTGGTGAAAATAACTGGTAATTAATTTCATATCAAACTCTTGCTTCTCTACTCTATCCACCATGTCACACAAATCACTTTCAGAGCACTCATGTTTTATCTTCCTTTAAACTTCCTTTCCTTTTGAGTCAGTTCTTTCTCTTTTAATTCCTGCATCTTTGGTGTTAAACGTTTATCACGGGAACATTATATAATTTAATTAGTTTTTAATAAGGCAGAATTAAGCTCTTTAAGTCTTGTGGTACATGACATTCTCTCACCACACCCTCAATAATCCCTTGACTTATGAGTAATTAAGACTTGTTCTTGCAATGAAGATTCGTTTTGCTCAACTGCACTGACATTTCAACTCTTAAATTTGCACTTTGCAATAATACAAATGATGACAATAAATACAATGAAACAATCTTAAATTAAATGACCACACTTCAATTAATAAGTGCCCTTAACACTGAAAATATTCACCTATTTAACAAGAATGAAAAATTGCAGACCTCCTAAAGTTATTATGGATATTATTACACTCACAACAGTTAATAACCAGTTACTACATCAAAAGCCTTCTTTGCTCTGTAGTTCTATGGAACTTTATATTATAACAATTCCATTTTAACTTATGAAACCATCCATTATTTACCAAAGATAACATTTAAGCATTAAACAGTCTGACCTGTTATTGGATGAATGGATCAAGAAAGTCCTCCACAGAACTGCATCCACACTTCACGCCAGACTCATAACAATCCACCAAGGAAGGAAGACACAGAGTTGAACGTTGAACTTGCAGCCACCAGCATTACGGGGAACAAGGCAATGGCCGTACAACAAAACAGTTGTCCACAGACTACAGCTGAACAGCGCTAATAAGAAATAACGTGTCAAATTACACGTCGAAGTCAGCCGTCTCTTTAACCACAGGAAGCAGAGAACCCAGAAGCGGTAAAGCCGGAAGATCTTCAACTTAATCAAACTTAGAAAAAACAACAAATTAGAAATCAACACACATACACAACATACACATTTAAAATCACAAAACTATGAAACAATACACAATATAACTATTAACAACTGAAACCACAAATACATTCTTCATAACTGACCTATCAGCGGCAGCTACAAGTTGGATTAATGATTAGACAGCTACTGTTTGCATGTCTTGATGACAGGGGGTTTATGAAACTGTATCAGGCAGCCGTTTCAAAGTTTTTGTTTGTTTTCTTTCTCTGTTTGTTTCTTTCCAGCCATTTTGGAGTGTAGAGCAGAGGATTCAGTCTCCCCCAGGACCTGGCAGTAGGCTTTGCTTCATTCCATGATTAAGCATGCAATGGCATCTTAATCAATCAAAATCAAAATAAGTTCAAGTAAAAACAACACCAATGAACAATAGTGGGTTTGAGTCCACCTATTTCGAGGCAGAGTCCAAGTCCAGTGGAGTCTGGTATCTTCACCTATAGCCATATTTATTTTTGATTTTAAGGCTTTTGGGTGCCTGCCTATAGATGAGCCACCTGCATGTAATTATATGTACATATTTACTATGGTATTAAGCTGTAATAATAATTAGTTAATAAAATAAGAAAGATTTTTTTCACTGTTTGGGCATGTTTTTCACAAAAAGGGAAAAAAAAAACAGTTACTCTTTTAGTTCTATGTACATATCTAAATATGTTAGAAACATTAATTTTCTAAAAGCTGCCACCATTTTAAAAACAAAACAGTAATTTATATTTTCAAATGTACAGAAACATCCTACTGGCATTTAATCAGGGATTACATTTGGATTTGTTATATGGGGGGGCACTGTGGTTTCAGGCTTTTGAAGGGTGCAGATGTGTCCTGATCTTGGATCGTTTCGTTCTTTGATGCGCATCTCGGACTTGGTGTCATAGCAACAGGTTTGTAAGCTTATATTATATTTATTTTATGTAAACAGGATTTATACTGCGCTCCTGGTGGGTTAAGATTGGTTAAAATGGCGAGGTCACATCTGATTGGTTAAAGAGCACGACTGACACAGACTGATTCACGTGGGAAAAGAGAAATCTTGCAAGATTTTTTTGTAATTTTTTTATTGCAAACTCAAAAGCATACAGATAGCACCAAAAACTAATTGTCCACAAAACTGACATTTGAACAGACAATAACAAGAAAACAAAATATTATTTAAAGAAAGAAAGACAGATTTTTCTTTCAGTGGAAAGATCTTCATAGAATCTATGAGATTTTTACGTGTATTGACAAAATGTTCAGATGGTGCGATATGTACAACCGTTACAATTCTGCAAAGGTGAAATTGTTTTAGCTGGAACAGGGCGTCCCCAGGGGCTCAGACCGCCTCTTATCTCCACATACCTACCTTTTATTGAAACTGGCAAGTGGAATGCGCAGTTCAAGTGAGCTTGATAGTTCATGTGATAGGTAATGGAGTCTCTTGGTGATTTCCCGATTGCGCCTCCTTGGAATCCCCTGTACGCTCTCCTGAACTGGGTCTGCTATTCCAGGTGGTGAGTGAATAGGAGCGTTGTGTAATTTCCTATATAATACTCGTCTCCGATGCAGGTGGAAGAGTGCTTGGAGTGGGCAGACGTGAGGTGTTCTGAGGAAACTGGTGAGTGTGACAGGTGAGTATACACAGGTAAGTAACAAGACAATCTCACATTAGCTTGGTGAACGATGATCACTTGAGAGATCGGTGAGCTCCATGAAGGTGAGTTAAACGTTAAGGTAAGGCATAAGGTAAGTTTGGATGGATGTTACCTTGATCTCTACAGGATCTTCGGTTTATTGGACAGTTTTTATTGCCCCTCATTAAGTTATAAAACAATAAATCGTAAATCATAAAAGATCGTAAATAACTTTTTGTCATAAGCCAGATCATATAAACTACTCACCCATAATCAAATATTGATCGTATTAAACCTATATAGATGGATTTCAAAGCATTAGCACCCCACTCTACACCTTGCAGACATCGCATTACATTCAATACTTTACATTTCTCAATAATTTTTTGGATATGCGTTACCCACGTTAATTGCTTGTCAAACCAAATACCAAATTACTTAAAACTCTTTGCCATAAATTGAGATCTTGAGTCCTTGAGTCCTGACTTATAGTTTTCTTTGTGAAGAACATAACTTTAGTATCCTCCACAGATATCCTAAAGCCCCACTCTAGAGCCCATTTTTGTTCTACTGCTTGCTGCATCTTATTTGCAATATGGTTTATATTTCTTCCTTTTTTCCACATAGCTCCATCATCAGCAAATAATGCAACACCTATAGAGTTATCTATGTTCTTAGAAATGTCATTTATCCTAACTGTAAATAGTAACGGGCTTATTACATTAATTCTAACTTTGATTTTCCTTTCTGATAGGATACTTTTAACCCATCACCACATTCCACCTCTTATTCCAAGTGGAGACAGTTTGACCAGCAATCCCTCCTTCCACATCATATCATAAGCTTTCTCTATGTCAAAGTGTACTGCTATTACAGCCTCTTTATTGACTTAAGCCTTCCTTATTACAAGACACGGTCCCGAAGGGTCGCGGGAACGTAGGTCCGGTCAGGTGGCCAGCCTGGTGGTGTAGGGTCCTGGGACTGGGCAGTTCGAATCTCCTCCATAATGTCCCATCGGACGGGAGCCAGGACGATGGCCGGGGGGAGGATATGCTCGGGCACGGGTAGCTGGAGTGGCTGGTCGTGGAGGCGAGACAGGGCATCATTGCTGTTCTTTGACCCGGGCCGGTACGTGATTTTAAACTGAAATCGGGTAAAGAATAGGGACCAGCGGGCCTGTCGAGCATTTAGTCTTTTGGCTGTGCGCAGGTATTCAAGGTTGCGGTGGTCTGTAAAAAAACACAAAAGGTTCTGAAGCCCCCTCCAGCCAATGCCGCCACTCCTCCAGAGCGGCCTTCATAGCGAGAAGCTCTCAGTCTCCAACATCATAATTTTTCTCCGCCGGGGTAAGTTTGCACGAGTAGTAGGTGTAGGGGTAGAGTTTGTCGGGTGTACCCTGGTGTTGTGAAAGCACTGCCCCAATACCGGTGTTGGAGGCGTCAACCTCCACTACAAACTTTCAGCCTGGGTCTGGATGCTGGAAGATGGGGGCTGTGGTGAACTTGGGTTTGAGACCCTCGAAGGCGACCTCACAATCCGAATCCCAGGGTAATTTCTTGGCGGTGGTCTTGGTCAAGGAAGTCAGGGGTGCTGCGGTAACGCTGAAGTTCCGGATGAACCGACGGTAGAAGTTGGCGAATCCGAGGAAGCGCTGTAGATCTTTAAGAGTCTGGGGTCTGGGCCAACTGACTACCGCGGCGACCTTTGCATCATCCATGGCAACCCCGTCCGAGCTAATGATGTGACCGAGGAAGGAGATCCTGGTTTGGTGGAAGTCGCACTTGCTTAGTTTGGCGTAGAGGTGGTTGTCAATGAGACGCTGTAGAACAGCCCGGACGTGGCCAACATGATCTCCGAGGTTCTCTGAATAGATCAGGATGTCGTCTATGTAAACGATCACAAAACGATGAAGCATGTCTCTGAAAATCTCATTAACCAGGGCCTGAAAGACGGATGGACTATTGGACAAACCAAAGGGCATGACCAGATACTCATAGTGCCCAGTGATCGTGGAGAAGGCCGTCTTCCATTCATCCCCTTCCCGTATGCGCACGAGGTTATAGGCGCTTCGGAGGTCCAACTTTGTGAAGAGACGGGCTGAGCGCAGCTGTTCAAGGGCCGAGGGCACCAGAGGCAGGGGGTATTGATACTTGATAGTTATCTCGTTGAGGGCTCGATAGTCAATGCATGGTCTCAGGCCGCCGTCCTTCTTCTTGACAAAGAAGAACCCCGTGGATGCGGGGGAGGTAGAGGGCCGGATGAAGCCCTTGGCCAGTTCCTCTTTTATGTATTGATTCATACAGTCTGTCTCAGGTTGGGAGAGGGGAAACACCCGCCCATGGGGAACCACGGCGCCTGGGAGGAGGTCTATAGCACAATCCGTCGGCCGGTGCGGAGGTAATTGGGTAGCCCTCTCCGTGCTGAAGGCCTCTAGGAGATCGTGATACTCTGCTGGTAGAGCGTCGGAGTTCGCGTCCTCCTCGGGCTTGAGTTGCAAAGAGTTGACTTGCTTTGGAGCTGAGGTGACACAGTTCTTGAGACAGTAGTTCGACCAGCGGAGGATCTGATGTTCATTCCAAGATATCACAGGGTCGTGGAGCTCGAGCCAGGGTAGTCCAAGGATGATGGGGTGTTCAGGGGAGTGAATGGTGTTAAATTAAATCCTTGCAGTGCAATGCAGTGAGCTGGTGCGCAGGGTGATGGGTGCTGTCTGGGAGGTTATTTTGCCGGATCCGAGGGGTCGACTGTCGAGGGCTGCCACAGCCACATTGGGGGTACATTTAAGCAGAGGAAGATTGTTATCAGAAGCGAACTTGCAGTCAATAAATTTCCCCGCAGCCCACGAATCGAGGAAAGCCCTGGTCACAATATGACGCCCTCGTACAAGCAGCTCTACGTCCAGTTTCATAGTGGTATCGAGGGAAAGTGCACTCACCCGATAGGTCCTGGGTCTGATCGGCCGGACGGGACAGGATGCGCGGAGGTGGCCTGGTTTCCCACAGTAGAGACACACAGTCCGTTGTCCATCCTCCGCTCTCGTTCCTCCAGCGAGAGAAGAGTGACTCCGATCTGCATAGGTTCAATGGTGGATGTAGCGGAGGCGGTGAAGACGGCGGATGGCGGATGACGGTTCCGTCTGGAGCGCATCATCTGATCTGTTCTTATGGCTAAGTCCATGTACTGAGTCAGTGTTAAATCCTCCCCTCTACAGGCTAGCTCGGTCTGGAGGTCCTCCCTTAGGCCGCGACAATATAGCGACAGAAGCGGATCGCTGTCCCATCCAGTCTGAGCCGCCAGTGTACGGAACAGCATAGTATAATCCGCTGCTGACTGGGTTCCCTGCTTGAGGCCGAGTAGTTGATCCTTAGCGTCCTTTCCATCAGCGGTATAGTCAAAGACCTCCCGGAACTGCCGAAGAAAACTTTGGTAGGATGGGAAGGCCATGCGGCGGCCCTCCCATAGGGCCGTTACCCAGTCCAAATGGTGAAAAACAAGACAGGCAGTAAATCAAACACGGGTAATCAATCAGAAACAATGAGAAGAACGCTCGGAAACGATAGCCGGGGCAAATCGAGACTTCGCAACTTATCAGTCCAAAAGTCCGAGCTTAAATAGTCCACTGAAGGCGGGAAACAGCGCCAACATCCGTCGAGGTACGTGGTAAAACAAGGTCCGGGTAGGAACGTTAATACTCGGGGGAAGGTTCCTGCCGCTGCTGGCCGGAGAGGGCCACAGAGGAGCGATCCGTGACACCCCCATAACCAATAAGGAAACAGCTTAACGTAATATTATTCACTTTATAAGCTGAATAAGAGCTTTTTCTTTGACAGTGGCATGCCTTTTGTTATAAATGTGAAAGAAGTTTGGTTTTCCCTGGTTGTTTTTAAAGTATGTTAAAACACAGTTTCCTAATGGATCTATTGGGGAGAACACTTAAACGTGAAATTATTCACTTTATACACGTAATGAGAGCTTGTTCTTTTGACAGTGGCAAGTGTTTACTATAAATAAAATTTGGTTTCTCTCTGTCGTTGTTAAGGTAGCGTCCGTTAAGCCATGTTAAGTTATTTCCTTTTTTGACAGTAGTTAGACATTATAATAAGGAAGGTTTGACAGAAATGTGGGTTTCCCTCATCGTTTTTAGGTGCTTTAAGCCGTATTAAGCGTTTTTTATGTTAAGCGTTTTAGAATGTCCCCTATCGGGACAGCTGTTAACATTAGCACTATTAAATGTGCCCTGTATCAATATTTGTCAGATCATACATGTTACCTTTTGGTCAGCTGTTCATATAACTTTACTCTGTTGTCATTGGTATGATAAAATTGTGGAACTAAAATCTCTTTAAAACAATTATTGTAAATTGTAGTTTCATAGTAAAAACAATTACTATAAAACAATTACTTTAAGTCAAGTCACTTTTATTTCTATAGCACTTTTAACAATACAGATTGTAGCAAAGCACATTTATAAAATAGAAGAACAGAGTAATGGTAATATATAATGATGATAATTAAACTTTATTTATCAAATGCAGAGACAGTCTCTGTAGTCAATACAATGACAATCACTGGAAATCAGGTGTCCCCAACTAAGCAAGCCAGAGGAGACAGCGGCAAGGAACCAAAACCCCATCCATGAGAGAATGGGGAAAAAAACCTTGGGAGAACCAGGCTTAGCTGGGTCCAGTTCTCCTCTGGCCAGACGCCCAGCACCTAATTTCAATTTTCAAACTTAGTTTTCTCCACTAAATATGACAACCTTTGCGTAATCATCTTTTCCAAAATTTTACATACATTTAACGTTAGCGCTATTGGTCTATAATTAGAGGGATCTGACGGATCTTTGCCTGGCTTTCTTATAGGAATTATTATAGCTTCTTTCTAAGCTTTCCTTTCCTCCATACTTTATTATATAATTCAAAAATGTTCCCCACAGCCATATCCTTCAGATGTCTCAACATTATATATCCAATCTGATCCTTCCCTGGAGATTAAAGTTTCTTATTTGCATTACAAATAGCTCTCTTTAATTCATCCCTATTGAACTGGAAGTTAATTGGCTGGTCTTCTATTCCCCCACTCCTTACCGTTGCATCCATATTTTGTCTCTTTTTTTATTTCTCTCCTCCTTTTTCCTTCCTCACTTAAGTTCACTGATCCATAAATTTGCGCTCATTTTTTTCAAAGCATTTCTACCTTTGTCCAACAGCAACATAATCCAATTAAACAGATTATATATAGGTAAATAACAAACAGAGGAAGTGATCAGCCAACTGGTGACAATCAGACACTCAGGGTTGCATAAAGATATGGGACACGCAGTCCAGAACATACATACAAAACTGCAAAAAAGTGCCCTCTGGTGGCTGTTCAGGGAATTTCCAGCTGATTTTCTGGTCCATCTGTTCTGTGCGCTGTGTTCTGAGGCTGCTTCAGTCTGAAGAGTTACGCTCCTTGTATCAAGGCCAGCCTCTGCAGTAGCTGCCGATGGGAGCTGTTTAACTGATTATGTGGTCCAATTAACACCTGCTAATATACACCATCTGTCTCTCTATGTTTGCCATTCAGAAGTATTTAAATAATAATAATAATTAATGCAAAAATAAATACATTTTTGCAAAAATAAAAAATACCTGTTTAAAGTATATTTATAGATTAGTTTTGCAGTACACCAAAAAGTAAGCTTACATATGTACAGCACTGCCTGTCTTTTACTGAGTAGATCTAAGCTGTAATCAGAACCGTGAAGATTGTAAAACTGTAATCTTATCTGTAATATAATTCTCGAAAACCACTCCCACACTACAATGAGTACAAAGGTCCTTTTCATGAAAAAAACAAAAAACAAACTTTACTTGGGTTAGACTGCGGTCCTTAGGGATGAAAATTGAAAATGTATAAAGTCTACAGATATAAATGTGTAGCTCCGTAGGTTAACAGTAGCTGTTGTCAGTTCTCTGACTGGAAATATCTCTGGATTTCTGGATTCTTAATACTGTCTCAGGAGTGTTTTCTCTGAGGAGGTAGGGAAGACGGTTCACTTACGTAATAATCAGTGTGTTTACTCTGATATGTGTGGGGCATTTGAGGCCATTCATTTTTGATTTCATGAGTATATGAGTGTGAAAAAATATACAAAAACAAAACATTCTGCAAATGCACTTTGTTTTTTGCAAATTGGGAAAAAAGCACTTGAGCACAAAAGCAGTGTTAAGTCTATGGGGTATGTTTATAGCAACAGTCAAAAATACATTGTATGGTGCAAAGTTATGTTTTTTTGTTTTGCTTTGTTTTGTTTTGTTTTTTGACATTAAGTAAAGATTATGTTCCATTTTTGATTAGTAATATGCATTGCTAAAAACTAAAAAAGTTTTAAGGTGATTTTCTTAGCATTTTATTTTTTTTGCACCCTCAGATTCCTAACAAAACTATAAAAATAAATACATGTAAAGCTTAATTATTCAGCTTTCAGATTTGAAAAATGTATAACTGGTTTTGTGGTACAGGGTCTCTCTCTCACACAAACAGACATTATGGGATGAGATGTTACATGTTTTACAGCACAGTTAAGGCTATATTTGTTAAATAATGCATATGAAAACTTTTGTTTCAGTTAAGAAATGCATCAGTAACATTGAGAACTGCTCTCTCCTGAGGAAAAAGCCCACACTCTGACTCAGTCAACTGTAGAAGTAACACCAGTGCTGTTTTGTCTGAGGGTCTGGGTAAGGATTTGTTAAATAAAGCCATAAGGCCTATTTAACAGCTGATTGTTCAGGTAATCACTCCACACAGAGACTGGTTAATTAACCCACAAATGACAATTAGCCTTTTTTTTACTTACCTAGGTGGCTTTCTTTCAGATGAATATTATATTAAGTTATATTAAAATGGTCCTGGCCCCTCCCAGCCTTTCCAGGGGGTTAAACTGGTGTTTGATGTTAAATAAAGCACTCGCATTCATAATAAAACATCCCTCACATGGCTCCAGGGGTGAATAAAGATCCCCTGTAGTGAATTCATTAGTTTTTATAAGATAAATGTGTTCTTGTAAGAGAAATACCTAACCAGCAAGCCTGACTTGTACAAAGTCATATGATTTTTGCTAAATCTAAAGCAAATGACGAGTTGCCAATTTGTATGAATTTGTACGAGTGACTTACCCCTAAACCTACCCGTCACTGGGGTTTAGACAAATCATACATAAGACCTCAGTCATACAAATTAGCACAAATTTGCCCACTCGTAAAATACATACGTATTGGTCGTGAGACTGTTAAACCAGGCCAGGACAAATGTTTAATATAACTCTGATTAGATTCATCTAAAAGAGGAAAGTCACAGACATCTAGGATGCTTCGATGGTGAATAAAACAAAAGCTCTCATTTTGGCTGAACTAATCCTTTAAGTATCAAATTGTTTTGATGGGCCTGTTTATTTGGGTTTAATGGATATTTTTATATGAATGTTTACAATTTCGAAAGAAAATTGTAGTGGGGCAGTCGTGGCCTAATGGATAGAGAGTCGGACCTATAACCCAAAGTTTGTGGGTTCGAGTCCCAGGTCCGGCAGGTATTGTGGGTGGGGTTAGTGAATAATCAGTGCTCTCTCCACCTTCAATACCACGACTGAGACCCTTGAGCAAGGCACCATTCCCCCAACTGCTCCCCGGGCGCCGCAGCAATGGCTGCCCACTGCTCCGGGTGTGTGTTCACTGTGTTTGTGTGTGGTTGATCACTTCTCACTGCTGTGTGTGTGCACTTGGATGGGTTAAATGCAGAGCATCAATTCCTAGTATGGGAAACCATACCTGGCCACTTGTCATGTCCTTTCCTTTTCCTTCCTTTCCTTACAATTTTAAGAGTTTGCACTTCTTCATAATCAGAAGGATAAAGTTTAGCATGTTGGGCGAGCCAGGAGGACGGCGGACACTGAACCCTTGTCTCCAACTAAGCAAGCCAGAGGAGACAGCGGCAAGGAACCAAAACCCCATCCATAAGAGAATGGGAAAAAAAAAACCTTGGAAGAACCAGGCTTAGTTGGGTCCATTTCTCCTTTGGCCGGACTCCCAGCACCGAATTTCCAGTTCAATTTTAAACACATGTTAAATTGTGTAAGGATTTACACAATATACACATATTGTGTATGTGGAGCAGGGGGACTGGGGAGCTGGATAGTCCGGCAACCTGCTGGTAGAGACAGAGACGTGAATAAGGGGGTTGGAAATGAAAGCAAGCAAAACAATATAAACATATGGGGTATGGTGTGTGGGAATCAGAACATCAGCAGATGAAAGGTGGTTGTCTCTGGGGAGGTGTTAGACAAAGGGGGTTTTAAATAGCGGGAGAATTATGACCTCTGCGGAGGCATGAGGAGGAGGGGTGGGGTAGCTATGGGATGGGGGACCTCTGTGGGGGTGGGAAGGGACGAAGGATAGAGTTTAGACAAAGTACCTCTGCATAGGCATGAAGGGGAAAAACTTGTGATAGATAATCTCTGTGGGGGCAAAGAAGGGGGAAGCTTAAGATAAGGAACATCGCGGAGACATGAAAGCGGGAAGCTTGAGATAGAGAACCTTTACGAAGGTTGGAATAAGAAAAGTCTTTGTGGAGACAGTATGGTAGAGAAAACTTCTGCGGAAGTAGGGGTGGGACACTTAGCGGAGGCGGGACAGGGCCAGGAATTAGTTAAACAGTTCTAGTCAGTAAATAAAACAGAACCTGGTTGGTTAAATAAACAAAGACTGAATGAATCAATGAAGAGCGGGTAGTAAGTTTAAGCAAATTTGGCGAGCTGTCCGGTGGCAGGCCCCGAACCCTAATGGCCTGAGCCCTAGCGAGGGCAAGGTTCGGTGACCGGCTCGCCCTCTCGGAGCCCCCCAAAAGAGCATAAGAAGGGGACAGCGGCCAAATTTCCTGAAGTGGAGCGAGCAGAGGTGTAGGATGATGCGGGAGATGATGGTAGAGGTCTTGCTGGTGGTGGAGAGCGGGAGCGAGCTCTCCTAGCTGGGGAGACTCGGAGGTAGTCGGAAGACTCTGACATCTTGGCTTTGCTTAGAACGAGCGTTCGTATGCATAAAGCGAGATACGGAAGGAAGGGAAGCGGGAGCATTTATAGTGGGAAGGTAGCATATGATTGGGCGATCGTAATGGGAAGGTAATGAGGAGATGAGATGCAGCTGTGATTAATTCAGCTGCCGCTCCTCTCAAAACACTGTTATTGTCAGAACAGTTGCTATGAGACTGAGGAGAAGTGATATGCCATTCTGAAGAATGCGTAAAAGGCGGGGAAGGAACGAGAACCGGACTATTCATAGGGTAGTGGGGGATTTTATTGGACAGGAGTAATGAGGAGATTGATCAGGTGATGCGGTGCCAGCTGTGATTAATCGACCATGCTCCTCTCGAAATAGTTTATTTGCAAAATCTTCACTTAAAACCATCATATTCTCAGTAAATAATTAATTGTTTTGTTCAAAACAGACTGGAAAGAGTCTTCTGTGAAGTGGACAAATTTAATCAACGATCACCATGAATTCCAGGTAAGAAAAAAATTTAAAAATCCTGAAAAAAACCCTTTTACAGGAGGGTAAACATTTAAAAAGTAAACAAAGGTAGTGCTATATTCATATTTCAATAAATATACCCAAAAAGCAAATTATTCTTTCTTAGGACTGCTTCTCTTTAAAATACACACTACTACACACATTACAGCCTTCTATGGTTGTACCTGGCCACATAATTAAACTTAAACTTGTATTCACTTTAAAAGTAAAAATGTCAAATGCCTTAAAAACTTGAAATGATGACTTTTATGAATTATGACTTTATAAAACACATTTATCGCAGGATAGTGGTTTAATTATCAACAATAAAATAATGAACATGAAATGAACCAGATCTGGCAGTTGAAGAGTTTATTCAAAAAGACTGATAATTTCATCATCATCATCTTTATGACTGTTACGAGCTGCACCTCCGTGGATCTCTCCAGACGTCAGCACCTCCTCCCACTTAATAACGTTCCCACCCAGACTCTTTTACACCACGCACCTCCGTTGATTCGCACACCAGCAGTTGGACATAATGAACAATATTTAAGAGCCGATCTGGCGCCACATCAGCGCGAAATCTTGTATGACAATTATCAGTCACTGAGTTTGACATTTAAATTGTGTTAAAAAAGGTTTAATATTTCTGAATTAGATTATGAACATATCCATTATGGTGCGAGTGCAGCGCACTCCGAGAGAGCCCGCCCACAAACGCTTCTGATTGGCTGTAATATCTGATTAATAAATCTGACGCATAAGTCAGTAGTCATAATTTCAACATTTTATCTCATAATTATAACTTTAGCATGTCATAATTTCAACATTTTAGGCAAGATTATTTTTTTCTTAACCAATGGAAATGGGCTTCTATAAGTTTCTGACTTTTGCCTACATCTTTGTCGTACAGAGAGACAAGTCTCCCACCACACATATTAACTCCTATTCATGAAGGTCCTCCTAAACGATACCGTCTACATACAGAGAGAAACGTGCTCGATGAAAATGGGAAAGTCAGAAAATGGACTTATGGGATGAAAGACACAAGAAAACCAAACAAAATCATTCTGCTGGTGGGAGAGACCGGCGTCGGTAAGACAACTCTCATCAACACCATGGTCAACTATTTACTGGGAGTGAAGTTTGAGGATGAAATCTGGTATGAAATAACAGAAGAAGTCGTCAGAGATCAATCAGAATCACAGACCTCTGAAATCACTGTGTATGAGGTCTGTCCTGAAGAGAGTCCCATTACTCTCAGCATCATTGATACTCCAGGCTACGGAGACACTAGAGGACTGGACAAAGATCTGGAAGTCACTGAAAATTTAGCCACTCTGTTTAAGAGCAATGATGGAGTTCGTGAAGTCGACGCCGTCTGCTTTGTGATTCAAGCATCTAAGAATCGTCTCTCAGATCGACAGCATTACATTATCAGTTCAGTTCTGTCTTTATTTGGAAAAGACATTGTGGACAACATTGTGTTTTTAATCACACACTCTGATGGCATGGCACCCAGAAACGTCATCACAGCCATTAATAAAGTTAGAATCCCCTGCAGACGAGATGAAAGTGGCCAACCTGTATATTTTGTATTCAACAATCGACAGGCTGAAGCCCGTCAAACTGAGAGACGTTATTTTCGAGCTCAAAGGGACGCCTGGGAAGACAGTGTTGAAGAGACAAATAAATTCCTTCAGTCTTTGGATGAAAAGAACAGAAGAAGTTTAGAGCTGACTTCAGACGTCCTGATTGAGCGCATTCAATTTGAAGCATTTATCAGTAACTTACAGCTACGAGTTCAAGAGATGGAGCTGAAAAAGGCTGAAAAACTTCAGATTCAGGAGGCAATGGTGCAAAACAAGGAAAAGATTGAAAAGTGTAAAAACTTTACAGTTACATTTAAAAAGACAGTCAAGGTGAAGGTGCCCATTGAAAATGCATCATGGAAAAACAGGAAGGCGACGACCTGCACCGTCTGTGAGGAAAACTGTCATGAGTTTGGCTGCTGGTGGGTTTCCGATCCCAGCAAATGTGAAGTCATGAAAGACAGTTACTGTACCGTGTGCACAGGAAGGTGTCACTACAGCAAACATGTCAAAGACAACAAGAAATACATCATTAGAAACTCCAGCATAATAGTTCAGTTTGAAAACTTGATAAAAGAATATGAAAAAGCTGAAGAAAAGTCCAAGAAGATTTTGGTTATACAGGATAGACTTCTCAAAGATCTGCAGGAGATTGAGGACCAGAAGTCTATTCTCCTGTTCAATGCTTACAGGACCATCAAGAATCTGTCTCAGATCGCATTAAAACCAGACTCAGCCTTCACTCTTCAGCACCTGGACTTCTTCATCCCCAGAGTGAGGGAGGCTGGGAAAGAAGAATGGGTCAGATTGCTGGAGGAAATGAGAAGAAATGCAGAAGCTGAAGAAGCCAATAAAGATGCTCTGAGTTACCTTCAGGCAGGTCTGGTAAAACTAGATCTGTTTTTTAGTGGGCAATGAACACATGCAGACAAGACAACAGGTAAATCAATGACAATGAAGAAAACTCTTTACAATGAAAAATACAGTAAATCTGAAAATAATAACGTTCATTTACAGTTTCTGCCTATTGCTTAAACACTAAAAGCCAATGCTTACAAAATATACACTTGTTTTGTGTGTGTGTGTGTGTTTTGGGGGGCTCAAGGGGTTCATGGCCTATATTCTGTACTTTGTTTCACACCTGTACACAGTACTGTAACATCGCAATGGTATTGATTTACATCACAGCACTACATTTTTGTATAGAACAGTTAGTAATACTGTAATATGAAACAGAATCATGTGACGCATACAGTCTGGAGTAGAAACTTGAAGATATACTTGTTCTCCAGTCGGAATGTCCTCGATGCTACTGTGTACCAACTATGGTTACTGTAAGGTGGACTCATGGACGAGCCATGATTTATCACATGGTCCACCAGAGTAGCCCTGATGCCATGTGACACATGTCTCCACACTGGTACTGGTCTCACAAAGTCTGCCCTGAGGTCTATTTGTAGTGCTAAGTCTCAGATCGATCGGTGTTCTGTTTTTTAGTGCAGGTAATTTTTAGGAGTGCATGTAAGTGTCTACAATTGCCAGATGAGTTTTGCTTTTAGCTATGATTACACTGTGTTTAAGATAAGATACAAAAAGTTTAGGTATTGAGGTTTTGGTGTAAGCACTCATTTTTAGTGTGTAAACAACAGCCAAAAAATTTAGTTTTTTTTTTTTTTGCTTTTGTTTTATTGCTAAATTTGATGATTTGTGATAACATTTCTTTATTTCGTAAGAACTCTTGTTTGATTACTGCAGAAAATATACGTTTGAGTTTTAGAGAAATGAGCAAATGACAATAAAACTAGAAACACAAAGACTGCAGTGTTTTATATGAAGCCCATCAGTGTGTTGCTGCTGATATGAAAGAGAAATTCATGAAAATGTGCTTGTGTGAATGGTTTTGTTGCAAGAATTAGATTTTTATAAGGGAGTGTTAGGTTTTGATTCTGGCATTGATGTGAATTGTTTATCTCCAAGTGCTATGTCTGATTGTTTTGTGTGTAGAGCTTTGACACAATGAGCCAAATTTAGCAAAAAGTGTGTAAGCAATAGGCAAAAACTGTAAGTTCCTCTTACTTGCATTTAACTGTTGCAAAGGTTTAACTTTGGACCCTTTTTTTAAATTCAGTTTATGATTATGTTTATGACTATATGGAGGAATAAGTTTTAATATCTAGCCTATCTAACCTTTCATGACTTTTAGAACAAAATGATCCATCATAAGGAATTTGATCAAAATATTATAAGTAAATATAGCCACTGTTCATAAATAATTTATGACCCATCCCTGATGCATTTGTGTTTATGTTGGGTTCAGATAAAGTATGTGAGAGTTTAGGGTTAGAAGAATACGTTTCTGATATAGTCAGTATATAGTATTTTGTGAATACATTAAAATAAAGTATTAGAAGATATTTAGCAGATGGTCTACTAATGGAATAATCTACTTACTCTTGACATTGAAGAGATTTGGTAGTTTAAATGTGATGAGAGCAAAATTTAGTTTATAGCAATGAAAAATTAAAGATTTAGCATTACAAAAAATTGCATTTTTTCCACCATTATAAGGTCTCATATTGTACCATAGATGTATCACTGTACATATACCATTTTGTGTGAGTAACAGAACTATTTAAACAAAACTAGATCTTGTTTTAACTATTTTACCATTTTTCAAAAAGCACACCCATTTCCCTGAACAAGGGAACACTATTCCCTGCTTTGACACATGAGTCACATTTGGTGAACTGTTACTGCACAACTCTACACAAAGCCCTACATTTCTCTGAGCTTACACCATGAACTCATTTAGAAAGCACTAGCATGCAATACTGTTCACTTAAATCTGCACAGTTTGAGCTCAGTTAGTGCACAATTACCCAGGAGTCCCACACCGATCAGAACCTTCGATTGAGATAAAAGGACCAAAGTCAGTTTTTCTCAGGGGCTTTAAATCGCATTAAAACCAGACTCTGCCTTCACTCTTCAGCACCTGGACTTGTTCATCCCCAGAGTGAGGGAGGCTGGGATAGAAAATTGGGTGAAAGAGCTGGAGGAGATGAGGAGGAACTGAAGAAGCCAATAAAGATGCTCTGAGTTATCTTAAAGCTGGTCTAAGGAAAGTCTTTCTTACTGCAGAATGAACAAATGCAGATGAATCGATGGAACTGAAGAAAACTGCTTACAAAGAGGAATCAATGGACTCTCTGTAGATATGAAGATATTAAAATAATAAGAACGCAGCTTTATAAACAATAACAGTCCCGGGTTGTGTTGGTTTTAATAAAGTAATTGATTGATTTAATGTATTTGATGATGACTTCAAAATCAGGTTTTCATCAACACAATCAGATCTGTCATCTCCGTCACATGAATATTTAGATAATATATCGTGATATTTTACAGTTTTCACAGTTGTCGTTCACATGTGAAAGCGTAATCATCGGCTAACATGGCAATGTGTTTGAAACGTTAAAAACATCTTGACTGCTGTTAAAGATTTTTATACATTATGAGGCAAGACAACTTTATTTATATAGCAAAATGTTATACACAATGATATTTCAAAGTGCTTTAAAAGCAAATACAATAATCATAAAAAAATTTATGATAGAAATTTGCATGGATAAATTGCAGTGTCGTCAGCTTGGACGTAGCACAGAGCTTATTCAATAAATGCACAGCTAAACAGATAGGTTTGAGTGTGGATTTAAATGTGGCTGCAGGTGGCATAATAGCTGAAGCTGTTAAAGTAATGAGTTAAAGTACCTGATACAACATGTTGACTGATCATACATTTACAGTGTATCATGTAATATTTTATCATTAATAATAAAACAGTTGTTAAATATAAACTAGTTTAAAGCAGCAATAAGGAATAGGTTCACTTTTCAAGTGCAACTTTATTTTGACCCATATTAAGGAATGGAGAAAAGTCCAGCATGCAAAGTAAATAAAGCATCAAACATCAAAGCTGAATTGAAGAGAGTTTAGGTTCAGCCATCATCATCATCATCATCATCATCATCATCATATCTTTCTTCACGTCAGAAGCCCTTTGTTACACCAAAGCAGACTGAAACAGAGATGTGCAGATCTCAGATCGATCAGGGTAATTTGATCTCATATTTCTGTATATTTCCCTCTCTCACCTGTGACAGGAGCCGGAGGTCCAGACAGACTTATACTTAAGTTTCATCTTCACAAAAGTCTTCATTGAAAAAAAAAAAGAATGTAAAAGGGCACATGAGCGTCAACATACTGTACATAGAAGAGAAAAATGCTAAATGCAAATAGTAAAAAATACATAGTATGAATAGAGTCTACAATATGTACTGCAGATTAAACAGTCCTCAAAAATCATGAACAAAACTACACAAAGGGAAAAAAAATGTAGATCTAGATGACATTAAATGCAACAGTCAAACAGAAATGTGTTTTAAGTAGTAATACTGAAAGCTGAGAGCATGCAACTGTTGAAGCTTCACATGTTCAGAAACAATACATATCCAAATGTCAAATATTTTGAAGCAGTTATTAGCTTCCTAAAGCACTAAATATGCCTGTTTGATCAAACCTTCTTCATACACCTCCACTTCACACAGAGTAACACTCCTTTGATTTCCAGGATTAAATAGATTCACGTATCGACCCTCCATATCATCACATGTGTAGGTGGAGGAAACACCAGCTGTACTGCTTGAAATTACAGCACATCTAAAGAGAGACGGATAAAAACTAAATATGTGTTTTTTTAGGGACTGTTTATGAATATTAAGTCACTTAAAGAGGATCTCACACGGGATTGTTGTTGCCGTTGTTGTCCAAAGAGTTTCCGATACGAATCTCCGCTCCATTTAGTTGTTTTTGACAGCAGTCTGGTCTGTTTGTGATGACGACTCTATTAATTCTGTACACAGAACTCAGATCAACCCTCCACCATGGGTTTGTCTGATTATTAGTTGAGGAACACCATAACGATGGCTGTGTGAAACCTGGATTCAAATCAATGGCTTTTTGAGCAGACCAGTTTTCAAAGGTTGTTGACTGTTTGACGTTTTTTCCTGCTGCCAAATTGTCTGGAAGATGTCAATAAATAGTTTAAGTCAGCTTAATTTATGCACTTTGAATATTTATATATGTTTCTGTTTGTAGTTTAGGCTCGTTTAAACTTTTCTACATCACAGAGCTATTATTCTGGCTGTAGTGTTGCCACGGGCGCCATGTTCTGGAGACGCTGTTTGTCGTTGGGAAAGTGAAAATACATTGTTTGTGCTTCCAAAAGAGGACACAACTAGAAATCAGTGTTAAGTTGTGTTTCCAACTGTAACTCTCAGTCATGGATTAGGATGTCAACGTGAATGTAAATAAAAGTATATTTATTGAACATAAATCATAAGCACATGAAGGCAAGGCAGGGCATTTATTCATATAACTTAAAAGGGAAATAATAGAAGCGCGATCTCCTGATCGCTACAGCAGCAATATAACAGTCTTTCTCAGGCGATCTCCTGATTGCACAACTGCCCTTGCGGATCAGGAGCCTTGGCCGGCCATGGTGGATCTGGAGCTCTAGCGGGCCATAGTGGATCAGGGGTCTTGGGAGGCCATGGCGGATCAGGAGCCCTAGCGCGCCATGGTGGATCAGGGGCTTTCTTTGGCAATGCTGGGTCAGGGGCAGTCTTCAGCTGCTGCGGGACCCTATAGCCCCCCAAAAAAAAATTCTTGGGGAGGCTTCCCTTTTCTCTGGGCTGTGGCTTTTGCTGCACGGTTTCTGGAGGGTGCTCTTGCAGCACGGACTCTGGAGCTGGAACCAGGATTGGCACAGCAGGCTGTAAACTAGGAACTGGAATTGGGATCGGCACACCCGGCCGTAATCTAGGGGTTGGAATCAGCACCTCTTGCCATAAATTATGAACTGGATTCGGAACTCTACTGGCTGTAACACAGGAACTGGATATTGGATTGTCTCTACTGGCTGTTACTCAGAAACTGTGATCATGATTCCTTTTGCCGATCTCACTGACTGTCTGGCTGGGTCGTGAATTTTAGTTTCCAACTTGTTGGGTTGGGGACTGCTAATCCTGGTTGAGAAGAACAGAGTGGATTTCCTACCTCCTCCACAATCATTGAGGAACCTCCCAGTAATAAAGCTTGATCTATGAGCTCAGTGAGGGATTCTGGAATGTCGGTTCGTTAAACTTGCTGGGCCAGATCATGGTCCAACCCCTACCAGAATAGACTTCTTGTGGTCTGCTCGCTCCATAGCACATAGTGATCAGACTCTATGAACTCCGCCACATAGACATCAATTGGACGGCCATTTGGAGTCTTGGGGGTCTGATAAAAGCCTTCCATACTGAGCTTGTGGGTTTTGTCTACTCGGTCTGAGGGACTCAACTTGAGGTTCTCAGTTTGGAAGGGCTGAGCTTCTGTAACACTCAGTCATGGATTAGGATGGACAATGTGAAGGTAAATAAAAGGATATTTATTGAATATAAATTACTAGCACATGAAGGCAAGGGAGGGCATATATTCATGTAACTTAAAAGGGGAGTAATAGAAGAGCGATCTCCCGATCACTACACCAGCAATATCACAGTCTTTCTCAGGCGATCTCCTGATCACACAAACACAAATCCACCGCTGCACTTTCCTTTTCAGATCCTCCTTAGTATAAAGGTAAGTTTAAGAAGTCCTGTGTGAGCGATGTCCTGATTGTTATGCTGCCTCGGTGCTCTATGGAGACAGGTGAGTGAACAAGGTGAGTTTAACAGGTAAGGAGTGAAAGGGTTATCTCGCGAGAAGCTAGCGATCGTCCGATCACTTTTCCTTCCAGGTTGATTCGGCCAGGCAAGTATAGAAACCAGAGAGAGTTGTAGTTCCACTGCCAGTCACGTTCATGGAATTTGTTGGCATTTCTTTAAAAGGTGCTCGGTGCAGGTAAGTGCTGATACAGTCATAAAGCTTGACAAAGCATGATTTCCTTGGATACGTTTAGCTCTGAAATCCGTGAAGAGAAAGGCATAAAACCTCTCTGGTGTGCACAGCTTATATGCAAGGTGCTTGATTGAAATCAAGTGACTAGGAGCGTGTGAAGACGGCTGAGCTGGGATCAGCGGACAATGATGGCGTGACACCAACACTGTTCCAGAACAGTTAAACACAAATATTAGAGTCATGATAATCAGTAATTATGTATGCAACAAATGCCTTGTTTGTAATGTGTTTAATTGTTTTTCTGTCATCATGGTCGGTAAGACTCTTTAGGGTCTTCTTGAAAGATTGCAAAACACTTTGCTCAACAACACCCTTTTTGCTTCGCTACTCACAGGAACTTATTTTCCCTTAAATTAAGCTCTGCTCACCCTCCTGTCTCTTCCATGGAAGAGTAAAGATGACTTGCAAATAGTCAAAAAAATATGACTATATTTTAATATAAATATTTATACTATGAATATAAGTGTGAGAATTACTTAATCTGGAGGTGCAGCTGGATCATGGACAATGCTCTTTCTGACACTAATCTATCCTTGAGCTTAACTTTTTGAGGTTTTTGAGTTTTAACAAAACCTGCCTTGAATTATCCCTCGTCTGGAGAAGTAGTATTTGCACAGTTAAATTTGTATTTGGTGTAGCATTTCAATCAATCATTTCAATTAGTGGCACTGATGTCGGGAAAACAATAAGATTTGTATGTTTTTCTACATCACAAAATACCTGCATTGCTTACAAGACATTGTCATTACAGCTGCTCAAGCACTGAGAAAATAATGGACTTTATGTACAACTGCTGGATTAATGGATTTTTATCTTTGTAGGGTTTTTTTTTTATATATATATTTATGCATAAACACCATGTAAAAGTAAATATTGCATCCAATGTCTCCTTTAAAACTAATTTAATCTTAATTAAAATGATGAAGGATTTGGAAAGTATTACAATAATCAGTGTCGTTAAGTACTACTGAAAGGTTAACCCTGTCTGGTTTACATTTTGAAAATGATTAGCAGTTTAAAACATTATCCCCCAGTTTCACAGATAAGGCTTAAGCTAGTCCCAGGCTAAATTGCATGTTTGAGCTGTCTCAGATGAAAATATCTTGCTCTGACATATCTTAAAACATGTCAGTGTCAATGTTCTGTGTTAAGATGCTCACCTGTAATATTGTCTTATAAGGCATTTTTGTAAAAGTTGCTTAAATATCTTAATAACTAATGCCTAGTCCTGGCAGAAGCTAAGCCCTGTTCGTGAAACTAAAAATGTAAAAAAAAAAAAAAGTAATCAAAAATTAATTGAAAAGTTACACTACTCTTCTACTCTTTTCATTTTAAATAGGGAAACTTGTTAACTGTAACCTAATGCATTTCCAAAGTATCCTTCCCACTGCACTTATTATAGATGTGCTGTAGTGATTCATTGTCTCATTGTATCCCATTGTTTTAAATCTGTAAATTGTGAACACAAAAAAAAAAAAGTTATTGACTGCAGCTTTAAGTGGCTCTGAATTACCAGTAATTGCGTAGACCTCTAATTCACAGAAAGAAAGAATCTTTGAATCTCCAGGAATATTCATAGTAACATAGCGTCCCTCCATCCCACCACATGAGTAGCTTTGGGTAGCTGTAGTTGGAATAGAAGAAACTACAGCACATCTGGAGAAAGAGGAAAGAGTGAATTCCTGTCATTTTGTTGCTCATTATTAGTATGAGTGTTCACTTGTGTTTTCTTATCTTATCCCTGTTGAAAAGAATATGCTGGTTAAGAAGGTTTTGAAGCATGGATGCTGGTTTAAGCTTGTCCTTAGGCTGGTAATGTGCTGGTCCTATAGGAGCAGCTTTACGAGAAGCATGCAGGCTGACAATAACCAACATACATACATACTGTAGTTTAAACACTTGCAAGTCAGTATGTGACACGCACAAACATGTATGTAAGAAGATACAGAATGGGCAGAATCTATAAGAATATATCAGAGAGACTCACACTGAGTTTCTGGAAAGGTCAGAAGGATCGTTTCCGATCCGAATCTCTGCCCCGTTTAGCCTCTCTCCACAGCAGTCCCATCTGTTCGTGATGGCTACTCTGTTCACGCTGTATGCCTTCTTCAGGTCCAGCTTCCACCACGGGTCAGTTTCTCGCAAAGTACAAGCACAGGAAGACTTCGACCCATCCGCAGCGTGTGGAGCATACCAGTCAGAAAATGTTGAGGACTGATCAGCTGTCCCCCATGTTGCTACGTTCACTTGAATACGTTCAAAAGAAAACCTTATTTACAATTACAGTTATTTAGTACAATTATTTATAGCCCTGCTGGGATAATTAAGTTCATGGGTTTTCAGCATGTGTCTTGGATATTTCACAGCAGCACAAACTCAATAAAAGATAGACAGTAGTCTTTTATTTGACAAAATCTCACCTTCTCCTCCTGTCTCCATCTGAACTGAGAAAAACCCTTGGAACGAGAAACAGAATGATGCTCAGTATTTAGCAACTTTTTTTTTAATTTTCTGAAATTTTTGAAATTTAAATATTCTTATGAGCGCAAGCCTATATTTTGTAAGAAACATTTTTTTTTACATATGTTCTATTTGGATAAAAAAAAAAAAAAAAAAAAAGAGGAATAATGTCCCAAAACGTTACCCAAAAACAACACATTTGTTTATAGTTTTAGGTTTTCTGTGTTTCTAATGTGGTTTTCTGTATGAAAGATGAAGCATATCTTTCTTAGGTCAGAAAGATATGAGATATGTTGTATTTTACTCACCCAGTAAAAACAACAGACTCATGTAGAAATCCATCATGTTCGTTTCAAGTGAATTGTGATTCTTTCTGCTTTTGTTTGAGGAGGTTTGAATGAATGCTGTTCCTAGTTGAAATGTATTAGTTCAAGTTACATCAGAGTCATGTGATCAAGTTTTCCTCCCATTTTTCTCTCTGACTGGAGCTGGAAAAAAAACAAAAACAAAAGCAGACATTTGATTCTCACAATGTAGCATAAACAAGTACACACACACAAATAAATAATTATAGATATTGTCTTAAATGTATTTTAGCAGCAAAACAAGTGAACACATTTTCACTAAAATGAAAGATATTTTAACTTCAGTTTAGTCATTGATGATATCAAAATGTCAATGCTATTCAAATTGCACATTGTCTTTTCGGCAGACACACAAGCAAGTCAAAAAATAAAATTCACGTTGATATGCTTACATTGAATGTTATTGTTAACGACAGTAAAATTCACTAAATTTGATTGTTTTTTCAGCAATGCTGAGGGAAAAATCTTCATGTATTCCATTACTATTTGCATTTACTTTGGATTTCAAATTTAGTGGCATCAAATTCATTTTTTTTTTTGAACCAAAGCTGTCAAGGTCACACACACACACACACACAAACATAAACAAATGAGTAATAAAAATAAGGGTGCCAGAGAAGTGATTCATTCGTCAGCTTTCCCAATCTTTATCTGGCATACTGCATGTTGTTTCTATCTTGTGTGATGCACCAGCCATTTGTAAATTTGTCCTTTCTTTCCCATCTTTTAGACTTCTCAATATCAACCCACATTTTCATTTTGTTAGAAGCACACCATGTTACACCTGTCGTACCACGTTTGTCAATGATTCCAGAGTGTGATTTACTTTCCAATAACAAGTGTTATTGTTTGTGAAGTCCACATATTTCCTGACCATGTAAGTGTGTTCCCTATTGTTACACGGCGTGTGTTATCCAAGAGTCATCGGGTATCAAGAATAAAGGTCTTTTTAATATCCAACAAGAACACTGACATAAAGACAATCACGAAACTCGCGTCTTGACATTAACAATAATGGACAAATACTGGGACACAGGGAGCAACTTAAGAAGGGCAGACAATCAACGTAAACTAGCAAGACACACCTGAAAGGAATACTTAGACAAAACTAGGTCACAAGGGGAAATGACAACCAAAACATGTAACACCAATCTATAGTGTCTGACAATATCTGGGAATGATGCTTAAACCAATATTTAGCCATTAAGACAGCAGCACCAATAGACTGTGAAATTTGCCCAATTTATCCAAAACATCTCAGTAACCCTGGCATTTCATAAAGGGTCATAAAGATCAGAAATTCACAAAACAGCTCAGAGAGTGCAAGTTTTTCCAATTAAATAGAATAGGGTTGTCAAATGGTAAGTCTGACATCACATATGTCCTTGAATTGCCCATATTTTTTTTTTGTTTGTTTTAAATGGACACATTTAGTCTGTGTGACCAGAAAAGGAGGCAAGGTTGAAAATGTAGAATCAGTCAAATTCACAGATTTACATCTTGGATTTATCTTTCAGCTGTGAAAACACCCTGTGCCAACCTGCTCCAAGGTCATGCACAACAACTAAGGCATCATGTTGATGTTAGCCGTTTTGCAATTTGGAATTCTGCCATTTCATTTGGAGTAAACAAATTAACTGAGAGCAGGACTTAGTCTGTGGTTACTGCTTGACCTGACCTTGCATTCCTTATTTTTAGTCAAAGATAAACGGTGTAGAATATCAAATTATAACTGAGAGTTTTAAATTGTTTAAGTGTTCTCCACCATCTTGACCAGGGCTGTCTAAACTCAGTCCTGGGGACCAGTGTCCGGCAGAGTTTAGCTCAAACTTGCCCAACACACCTGCATGGAACTTTCTTACAGCCTAGTAAGAGCTTGATTAGCTGCTTCAGGTGTGTTCACAATTTCTAGTTGTGTCCTCTTTTAAACATTTGAGTGGGGTATGAAATAACCTTTATAAAAGAATATCTCTTTGGTTTTCAAACTTTAATCTTTGCAACTTTAGGGAGCTTAACTATGCACCAACAGCTTGTAACACTCCACAGACAAAGCTTGAAATCGTATCATATACCTCTAAATACAAAATAGAAAATATTTAGGTTAATACAGCTAATTTAACACTCTGAGAGGGACTCCATATTATTTATACTAATAAATATAAAAAAATATATTTTGATATTTAAAAATCACTTTGACCTCTGCTGAAAAAAATGTTTTGATGTGTTTCGTATTCATTAGCGAAGTTCACTCTTCCCCTCAGGACTTAAATAGTAAACTGTTACCAAAGAGAGTATGTGAGGCATGCAAGTTCATATGCAAACGGTTTAATAATCAAAACTCAGGGTCAGTACAGTACAGATCAAGAGCTGGCAGACAATGTTAGCGGAGACAGAGGCAGAGGCAGAGTCGAAAAACAAGGCAGAGGGTCAAATACCGATAAACAGTGTCCTTGGGGAGAAACAGAGGGAAAGTCCAGATCCCGGCTGGAATCGTCAACAGATAATCCCACAGGCAGAGTAGCAAGATACAAAGAACACGAATGAATGGTAACATAAACACTGAACCGTGAACACCACGCAAACACGGGGGGGGGGGGGGGGGGGTATCCCGGTGAA